>SMDT01001062.1:0-115269 GCA_005392925.1 Aquilaria sinensis | reverse complement strand
CGGCTACCAGTATCCTCGGTATGCCAAATCTGCATACAATGTTCTTCCATACGAACTTCTGCACTTCCTTAGCTGAGATAGTTGCTAATGGTTCTGCCTCGACCCATTTAGAGAAGTAGTCTACTGCGACCACGCAGAACTTCACGCCTCCGGGGGCTGTTGGGAGCGGCCTAATGAGGTCTATGCCCCAAACCACGAAGGGCCAGGGATAGTCAGCCGAAGTCACCATTTCCGATGGTGTCCTCTGGATTTTTGCGTGTTTTTGGTAGCTCTCACATTTTCGGACGAAATCTCGTGCATCCTTTCTTAGGTTAGGCCAAAAATATCCTTGGCGGAGTACCACTGCGGCGAGGGTGTCAGTTCCAATATGTGAACCACAAGCGCCTTCGTGGACTTCTTCGAGGATCATTTCAGTATCCTCTTCGCCAACACACCTCTGTAAAGGATTTGCATATCCCTGCCGATATAGTTCTTCGCCTATTAGGAAGAATCGCCCAGAGCGTCTTCGCACTTTTGCGGCTTCGATGGGGTCTTCGGGGAGCGCGTTGTCCGCAAGATACCTCTTTATTGGATCTTTCCAGCCCTTTTCCGAAGTTACTATGCTCAGTACTTCAATGCTCGGGTGGTTTAGTACCTCGGTGTATGTTTTTGCCTTTGCCAGGCAATCTGCTTCGGTGTTTTCCCGATGAGGTACATTTTCGATGCGTATGGTGTCGAACTCTCGAATGAGCTTCGTCACCAGTTCGTGGTATTTTGCCAAAATTGGGTCTTTCGCGCCGTAGTCCCCTGCCGTTTGCCGAACTACCAGCTGGGAGTCACTGTGAGCCTTCAAGTTTCTTATTCCAATTTTTCTGGCCAGGCGCAACCCTGCTATCAGAGCTTCATACTCAGCCACATTATTGGTGGCGCTGAAGTTGAACTTGATGGCCTTTATCACCTCTAGACCTTCGGGTCCTCTGATGATTACTCCGGCTCCTTGGTGTTCGGAACCTGAGGCTCCATCCACATGCAGCGTCCATTCTGGCTCACCTTCGCCAGGATCCGGGTGGCTATCTTCGGTGGTAGGTACTTCGGCGATGAAGTCAGCCAGTGCTTGAGCTTTTATGGCTTTCCGAGGTTCATAAACAATGTCGTGTTCGCCAAGCTCTATACACCATTTGGAAAGCCTTCCCGAATGATCAACTTTTTTCATAACATCCCGTAGAGGCAGACTACTTCGGACGATGATGGGGTGAGCCTGAAAGTATGGCCGCAATCTTCTTCCTGCCAGCACCAAGGCATATATGGCTTTTTGGAGTAATGGGTACCTGACCTCGGCGCCGTGCAGGGATTTGCTTACGTAATAAACTGGCCATTGTCTCGGCCCTTCCTCTTTCACAAGGACCGAGCTCACTGCTTTTTCTGAAACAGCGAGGTACAGGATGAGGGGCTCTCCTTCGCGAGGTTGTCGCAGAGTAGGCAGTCGAGACAAATAGATTTTAAGTTCTTCCCAGGCTTTTTGGCAATCCTCATTCCAAGGATGGTCACCATCCCCGAGGTCATTTTCTCTTTTTGCTGCCTTAGTAAGGACTTTGAAGAATGCCCGACACCGATCTCCGTACCTGGAGATGAACCTGCTAAGAGAGGTTATCCTTCCAGTGAGTCTCTGCACGTCTTTCACTGTGACAGGAGTTCGGAATTCGAGCAGAGCCTTAATTTTTTCTGGGTTAGCATCAATGCCCCTTTCTGATACCATGTAGCCCAGAAATTTTCCCGAGGTCACGCCGAAGACGCATTTTTCGGGGTTAAGTCGAATTCTGAATATTCTGAGTTGCTGGAAGGTTTCCTCTAGGTCTGTGACATGGTCTTTAGGCATCTTACTTTTGACTATCATGTCATCAACGTAGACTTCCATGTTCCTCCCTATTTGGTCATGAAAGACTTTGCTCATCAGCCTTTGGTAGGTGGCTCCTGCATTTTTGAGCCCGAAGGGCATCCTAGTGTAACAATATGTTCCACCTTCGGTGATGAACGCAGTTTTTTCTTCATCTTCGGGATCCATCCTTATTTGATGATACCCACTGAAGGCGTCGAGGAAGCTTAGGAGCCCATATTCGGCAGTTGAGTCGACCAACTGGTCTATCGGTGGGAGAGGATAGGAATCTTTCGGGCAGGCATCGTTCAAGTTTCTGAAGTCGATGCACATCCGGAGCTTACTACTCCCTTCTTTTGTAGCAATAACCACATTGCTTAGCCATTCGGGGTACTTGACCTCCCTAATTACGTTTGCGTCCATCAAGCGCTGTACTTCGGTTTTGATGAATTTACTTTTGTGGACCAAGATGCCTCACTTCTTTTGCCGGACAGGTTTTGCTTCCGGGCTTACTTTAAGGCTATGTTGTATTATGCGAGGGTCTACTCCTAGCATATCCTTTGGCGAGTAGGCGAACAGTCCTTTATTCATCAGTAGAAAGGATACAAGGTTTTTCTTGTCACCTTCGGCCAAATTTTTCCCTATTCGGGTATTTTGGCCGGGGACAAGTTCTACTTCTTCCGTTTCTCCTTCTGGGTATCTGCAAGCTTTTCCGCCCCGCCCATTTTTGGTTCTTCGGTGGGTAGTGTCCCTCCTGCTAAGGTTTGTGCGAAGTTGGCTGCTGGGGCCTTTCGGGCTTTGACAAACACCTTTCTGACCTCGGCTTGGTTGATGAAAATTTCGGCGTCTCCGTCCTTGGTGGCGAAGGTGACTGTTAAGTACTTCACATCTGGGCGAATGTGCAAATTCCCTTGTGTTTGCCTTCCAAGGATGGCGTTGTACGACGAAGGGACATCCATGACAATGAACCTCGTCATTGTGGAGGCAAAAATTTCTCCTTTTCCGTTGATCGAACTCCCTCTCATCATCAGGGGAAGGTCGATCCAGCCGAGGACGGGCAGCTCTGAGGGTCCTATTCCAAAGGTTGGTGAAGTAACAGGCTTGAGGTCGATGCTGGATATTCCCAAGCTTGGGAGCAGATGCGAGAATAGGACGTCGGCGTTTGATCCATCGTCAAGCAATACCCTTTTGACGTCCCAATTCCCTATTCTTGCCATGACCAACAATGGGTCGTCATGAGGGAAGATGACGGAGGAACCATCTCTTCGGGTGAGTTTTTTCGATGGGCTTTGGTACTCCATTGTTGCTATTTCCCTAGCTTTCCTCTTTCTCCCCGAGGATGGCAGTCCAGTGGTGATGGTTTGTATTACCCCCGCCGAAGGTGGGAGGCGCCTTTTTGGACTTCGGTTCCTCCTTCTGTCGGAGTCATACTCATCTTCATCAGCCTTTCCTTCCTCCTCTCTTCTTGCCTTCGGCGAAGGCATTCGCAGATAGCGCCGCAGTTGACCTTGCTTAATCAGCGACTCGATGTACTTCTTCAACTGGAAGCAGTCTTCGGTGTCGTGACCGTGGTCGCGATGAAACTGACAGAACTTCTTCATATTCTTTTTGTTGTCAGCGGTCATTGCCTTCGGTCGCTGAATCTGGGACCCCTGTTTCTCCATTGTCATGAGGATGTTGGTCCTTGTGGTGTTCAGGGGTGTAAAGTTCGGAGGAGGCTTCCTTCCCCTGAACCTCCGAGGTCGTCCTGTTTGCTCTGTCGTATACTTGGTTTGCTGGCTTGATCCTTCAGGACGGGAATGAGCATTCTTTGGCCCCTCCATTCTTAGCTCTTTGGCTATCATATGCTGCTCGGCTCTTTGGAAAAATTCACCGAGCGTGTCTGGGGGGTCTTTGGAAAACTTGTAAAATAGCTGCGAGTCCCTCCGAAGGCCCCGTATCATGGCGAGGATGTGTATTTCTGGCCGAAAGTCTGGAACACTTAGGGCCTCTCGGTTAAATCTTTCGACATAGTCACGGATGGTTTCCCCGTTCCTCTGTGCTATGTCGAACATCTGCACCGGCATCTTCGCCGTAGGACGACTTCCAATAAACTGCTGGGTGAAGGCAGTGGACAGCTCCTGGAACTCTCTGATGGTTCCTGGGGCCAGAGAGTTATACCATGCTGTAGCAGGGCCGGCAAGGGTGACCTCGAAACATTTGCATAGAGTGGCATCGTCAGCCCCGTGCAACATCATGCTCCGCTTATACTTCGTCAGATGGGCCTGTGGATCTGTTCGGCCATCGTACGTTTCTAGCCGAGGTACCCGGAAATCACTGGGCATGGCTGCCTCGACTATTGTTCGGGTGAACGGTGACTCATCGCCACAAAAAGTTTCAGATAGTCTGGCCCAGACAGGTCTGCGGGCTACCTGTTTTTCCACCCTTTCCAACCTCGCCAATATTTTCTCCATAAGGAGTGTGGCGCTGGGCTCTTCTTCGGGGAAAGGGGATCGTCGGCATCTCTTCGGGGAGTGAGTTCGGCGCTGAGGGGATGGGGACCTCGCCTCAGGTGACGAGCTCCTTTGGCGCGGGGTTTTGGGTCGCTTGGACTCCGTCTGTCCCGCAAGCCGTGCCCCGAGGGGCGTGTTTTCTGTTGAAGATTCCTCTCGAGGGTCTCCACTTCCCGAAGTACGATGAGCTGATTTAGAACTTCTCTCTCGAGGGCGCGCTGGCGAAGGAGGCCTCTGGGCCTGAGTTTGTTGTGGCCACCTTTTGTCTATCTGCTGTGCCATTTCGGCCACAACAGAACGCTGGAAGTCGCGCAGAAAACTCATGGTGATGACCAGAGGACGTTCTTCCTCAGGCAAGGAAGTCCCTGGAAGAGTTTGCTCAGTAGCCGGTTGGACTTCAGGCGCGGAAGGGGACCTCGGAAGTCCCTTGTCCTTAGAACGCCGAGTTTCAACGACGGCAACCTGAGGGTGGTTTCCCACAGACGGCGCCAAATGATGCCCTTCAGCATCTTTGTCTTGCGACATGGTGAATTCCGAGGGAGCTTCCGAGGAGGGAGAACGTCTGACGGAGAGGTTCCCCAGGTGGGAAAGTACCTGAAAGACTCCGAAAAAAGGGTTAGGAGGTCCCCGGGATGACTTTCCGGGGAGGAGCCTCCGACGCCCAAGTTAGTGTCCTGATAGTGAGTGAAGTAATAACACTTAAATGGATATGGGGTCTGGCCTGTATATGTTTTCTGTTGTGCGAGAGTGCCGATGGCGAGAGAGCCCCCTTGCCAAGTCCTGTTTCCCAGTATTTATAGAAGTACCTGGCCCGTTTGGATCCTGACACGTGTTCGGTCGGATTCTTTCTGTGCTTTTTGGGCGTAGGGAACAGGTAGCCATTTGTAGGCTCCTAGTTTTGTGGCTGAGATGGGACTTGGATGATGCCAGGGTGTCAGGCCGCCGTTTCAGGCAGCGTGTGGGCGACCTGTCAGAGGCTCCTTAAATGCTCATTAAATGCTCCTGCCGTACTCCCGAGGTCCTTTGGGCGAGGTCGCCTTCTGGTACGGACGCCCTCCTTCGGGAATCACGCTAGTGGCTCGGGGAGTTCTCTAGCTCGGGAGTTCCGCCTTCGGGGAGAATCTCTCCTGCTTTCAGTAGCTGGTTCTGATGCCCTTCAGCATCTTTGTCTTGCGACATAGTGAATTCCGAAGGAGCTTCCAAGAAGGAAGAACGTCTGACGGAGAGGTTCCGCAGGTGGGAAAGTACCTGAAAGACTCCGAAAGAAGGGTTAGGAGGTCCCCGGGATGACTTTCCGGGGAGGAGCCTCCGACGCCCAAGTTAGTGTCCTGGTAGTGAGTGAAATAATAACACTTGAATGGATATGGGGTCTGGCCTGTATTTGTTTTCTGTTGTGCAAGAGTGCCGATGGCGAGAGAGCCCCTTTTTGCCAAGTCCTGTCTCTCAGTATTTATAGAAGTACCTGGCCCGTTTGGATCCTGACACGTGTTCGGTTGGATTCTTTCTGTGCTTTTTGGGCGTAGGGAACAGGTAGCCGTTTGTAGGCTCCTAGTTTTGTGGCTGAGATGGGACTTGGATGATGCCAGGGTGTCAGGCCGCCGTTTCAGGCAGCGTGTGGGCGACCTGTCAGAGGCTCCTTAAATGCTCATTAAATGCTCATGCCGTACTCCCGAGGTCCTTTGGGCGAGGTCGCCCTTTGGTACGGACGCCCTTCTTCGGGAATCACGCTAGTGGCTCGGGGAGTTCTCTAGCTCGGGAGTTCCGCCTTCGGGGAGAATCTCTCCCGCTTTCAGTAGCTAGTTCTTTTCTCCCGAAGGCGATATGTTCGGTTCCCCGAGAGAGTCAACGACACATTTAGATAACCTGGCGTTTCAGCCGAAGTGCTTACTTCGTCATGCTCGATCTCGCTTCTGCCGAGGTCTGTGGCAATGCTTCTTTCCGAGCTACGTCAGGCTCCCCGGTCAAACCTTCGGGGGAATTGATGCTGGGGGAGGCGATAGCCTTTTGGCTATCACAGGCCCCCCTCGAAAAAAGCCGAAGTGGAGACTTCGGTTTGTTTGCTTCCTGAGGGCCCCTCTTTGGGCCTGGAGTGCAGAACTTGCTCTGAAGACAGACCTTCCGTCGAAAGACGTAGGCTCTTCTTCCAAAGCCCGTATGTTGGTGTCTTCGAAGTAATCTGCTTTCCATCTTTTTTAGGCCTTCCTCGAAGAGGCCGAAGTGCAGACTTCGGTTTGCTGCCTTTCGCAGGGTGCTTCTCGGGAGTTTCTAGGGAGTGCACTCTGTGCCGAAGATACACCTTTTTGTCCGAAGATACGGACTGTTCGGCCATAGCCCGTCTTTTGGTGTCCTCGAGGTAACCTACTTCTTTATTTTTGTAGGTTAGTGAACCGTCGCGTCTCGTAACCAGACGTGTCAGTCTGGAGCGGCGCGACGTCTGTCAGAGGGCGTGTTCCTCTTTTGGTGCGATGGTTGACACGTGTCGGCTTTTTATTGGCTGGGGTTGCATCGGTTACCGCGGGCGCGCCTTTTTAGGTGCAGAAGGGCATTTATGGCGGCGTTTCACCTTCGCAGAGTACTTATGACGCCGGTTCGCCTACCCCCCTCGGCCTATATATATGCTCATTTCGTCATTTGTTTCTTTTGCTTTTGCTTTTGCTCTGGTTTTCCTTCTGCTTTCTTCTTCCTTTCGCGGCGGTTCTTTCACCTGAGCTTTTTTTCCGGTCATCTTTCACGACGGCGTCTTCACACCCAGATTTCGGCAAAAGATTTGGTGGGTTTTTGATTTCTAGAACTCTTTATTTTTCAAAGTTTTTCCCGAAGTCCGTTTTTGGCTTTTTCTGAACTTGTTTTTCAGCCAAAAAATGCCTATTCCTGAGAGTTGGCAGCCTCTTCTTTCTCACCCTTGTTGCACTACCCCTGCCAAATTAGCGAAGTGGAAGAAAAAATTTTTCCTTCCCTCGTATGCTGTTACGAGGTTGCCCCGTCTTGACCACTATAGTTTTTCAAACCATAGTAATGAGATCACCGTTTTCCGAGCTCAATTGAAAGCCAGACTTCAGTTCCCCCCCTCCGAAGTTGATTTGCGACTTTTGCCAGTTTCATGGCATTGCCGTGAATCAACTTCCTCAGAACTCGTACTGCTATTTCAATGTCTTCCTCTGTATGTGTGGTGTTTTCAAAATAGAACCCCACTTCGTCATTTTTATGCAGTACTACAAGCTCTACGTGGTCCCGAAGGGTGGCTTTTATTTTATGCTACCTCGGGGATCCGGGAGCAAAAAGTTTATGTTCACCTTCGCCACCAAGGATAGCTGGCGAGGGTGGCAAAAAAAGTTTTTCTTTCTGAAGATGGAGGAGGCCTGGTCGCGTGTTCCGACCAAGTGGGCTCAGGGACGGTTAGAGGATGACGTCGTAGATCCGAGGATACTGCTGACTCCCGAGTTGGCTTCCGTATTCGCGGATTTCGACGGTCGCATCCGAGCCGTCGCCGACTGGGGTCCCGAGGTCCTTTCGCGCCCTCTTTACCCCTTCCCCATCAATTGGAGGTTGATGACCGAGGAGGTCCTTCGGGAGCTCGGGGTGGTAAAGGAGCACAAGACGGACCTCGGGATGCCGGCTCCTGCCATCGCCGGGAAGGACTCCTGGCTAGTGCAACTCCTTCGGGAGGAAGTTTCTTTCGAAACTTTTTGTGAGAGTAAGTTACTTTCTAGTCTCCTTGTTATAACTTTGTTCCAGACTCACACTGATGTCTTTCTTCCTTTGCAGAAATGGGCGAGGACACTGCTGCTTTCTACAAAGCCCTTTTCACTGGTCAGCCCGCGAAGGGTGATCAAACGAAGAAAGCAGCCTCCCGAAGACGGAAAACGTCCGGGGCTGGGCCGTCTGTTTCTAAACGGGCGAAGAAGGATGTGCCCCCTCCCCTTCCGGGGATTTCCGAAGAGGTGGGCGAGGAGCCCGAGGCTGCTACTGCCCCTCAGCCCGAGGTTGCTGCTGAGGTCCTTCCTCAAAGTCCTACCCCTTCGCAGGCTCTCCTAGACGCCGTGGTAGAGGCGCCTTCTGCCGAAGAGCGGCGCCGAATAAAAGGCAAGGGGATTTCTGCCGAAGAGGCTCCGGCTTCCGACGAGGACGTCGTCGAGGTGCCAGCAGGTTTGTTCTTCTAACAAACTGTGGCACTTCTCTTTTTTGATGATCTTTGAGATTTTTCTTTTCTTGACCAACCTTTGTTTTATTTGTGTAGAAGAGTTGCTCACTCCGGGTTGGGTAGCTGAGCATGCCAAGAGGAGAGCCCTTCGGGACGCCCGTATCCCGAAGGGAAAAATCCCGAAGGAGCCTTTCTGGACGTTTACGGAGGACATGAATTTGTACTCCGGAGACTGCCAGCAAATGGCTACGGAGATCTCGAAAGGGGTCCTCACCGATGCCTCCTTCAAGGCCATTGCTGCGGCTCACCCGGGCGACGATTCTCTTGCCGCGAAGCTTTCCGAGCACGCCGCTCAGGTACACTTTTCGTCTACCTTCCTCCTTTGAATTTTTTCTAAGTGTTTGGTTTTCTCTTTGTCTCAACGACCTCGTTTTTATCCTTTTGCAGCTTCTGGGCTACGCTGGCTTTCTCCGAGTTCGGGTGGCGAGGCAGACTGAGTTCCGGGCCAAGGCCCTAGAAGCCATAGAAAAAACAAAGGCCATGTGCTCGGAACTGGCTGTCAAGAACCTGCAGCTGGCCCAAGCTGCGGAGAAGGAAGTTGCCGCCCTTCGGGAGGAGTTCCAGAAAGAAAAAGATGAACTTTTGAGGGACTCCTCCTAGAAAATTTCTGACCTCGGCTCCCAAGTGGCAGAGCTGATCTCGGCAAATGAGGCGCATCTGAAAGAAAAGTCAGAAGTCGAAGGTCTTCTGGCGAAGGCGCTTGCTGAGAAGGCTGCGCTCCAAGCCGAGGTCGATGCTATGAAGAAGGAGCCGGAAAAGAAGAAAGTGAAGGAGCTGAAGAAGAAGGTCTCAGATTTGAAGAAGGACTTCGAGGAGCTTGAGGTTGAAAAAGACAAGTCTGACCAGATGACCAAGGTTGGTTTTCAGGACGGATTCTGTCTTGTTCGCCACCAAGTCCTTCAGAGGTTTCCAGATCTGGATCTCTCTTTTCTGGCGGCCCTGGACATTCCCGAGGGACCTCGGTGGACCTGGTCTAAGATTGACCATCTGAACCTGCCTCCTTGTCTTCCGGCGCCGAAGGTGGTGCAAAAGGACACAGGAGCCGAAGACTCCCAGGACGCCGAGAAGCCTTAGTTTGTTCTAGGGTCATTGTCCTTTTTTTCTTCTTTTTTGTACTTCTTCTTTTGGCTATCTTTTTTGTAAGCACACTTATCTCAATAAAGACCTTGAAAATTTGGCTAAGTCTTTTCCTGAGATTTTTTGGTTTTCCTTTGTCCCGAACTTTTATTAGTTCAAGAGACTTCGGAAAACTTGGTCTGTGCTTATCATGGTGACCTCTTTCGCGAAATCCTGACTTGTTCAACTTATGCCCAAAAAAAATTTTGGCTAAGTCTTTTGCCAGATTTCCTCTGTTGTCCCGAACACGTTTGCTCTAGAGACTTCGAAAAATAACGCTTTTGCTTATTTTAGCGGCCACCTTTGCGAAACTCGCACCACTCATGCTAAGAAACTTTTTTTTGGCTAAGAAACTTTTTATACTTTAGAGAAAATTTTCCTTTCTTTGTACAGCACGGTCTCTTTTGCCGAGATCCTAAGCGTAAAATTTTCTCAAGGCGTCCGAATGCCACGTATTTTTCAATTCTACGCCTTCAGAATCGCCGAGCTTGTAGACCCCTTTTCGTACTTCGGCAAGAACCAGGTAAGGGCCTTCCCAGTTGGCGCGAAATACTCCGTGGGATGGCTTTCGAGGTGCGAATTCATTCTTTCGGAGAACGAGGTCTCCTCTCTTTATTCCTTTTGGCCTTGCGCGCAAGTTTATGGCCGCGGCCACTCTTTGCTGAAAAGCTTTTCTTCTTAGTTCGGCTATTTCTCTGTGCTCGCCGACGAGGTCAAGCTTGGTTCTTAGGCCGAGGTCATTTCCATTTTCATCAAAAACTTGTACTCAAATTGATGGTTGCACTACCTCGATTGGGATGATGGCTTCTGTACCGAAAATGAGTGAAAAAGGCGTTTCCCCCGTGGCTCTTCGGGGTGTTGTTCGGTAGCTCCATAGTACACTTTGGAGTTCGCCTGGCCATTTCCCTTTTGCTTCCTCTAGCCTCTTTTTCAGACCATCTTTTATGGTCCTATTAGATACCTCTACTTGGCCATTGCTTTGAGGATGGGCTACTGGGGCGAAGTGCATCTTTATTCCGAGGTCGTTGACAAAGTCCTGGAACCCTTTGTCAATAAACTGGGATCCATTGTCGGCTACCAGTATCCTCGGTATGCCAAATCTGCATACAATGTTCTTCCATACGAACTTCTGCACTTCTTTAGCTGAGATAGTTGCTAATGGTTCTGCCTCGACCCATTTAGAGAAGTAGTCTACTGCGACCACGCAGAACTTCACGCCTCCGGGGGCTGTTGGAAGCGGCCCGATGAGGTCTATGCCCCAAACCGCGAAGGGCCAGGGATAGTCAGCCGAAGTTACCATCTCCGAGGGTGCCCTCTGGATTTTTGCGTGTTTTTGGCAGCTCTCACATTTTCGGACGAAATGTCGTGCATCCTTTCTTAGGGTAGGCCAAAAATATCCTTGGCGGAGTACCACTGCGGCGAGGGCGTCAATTCCAATATGTGAACCACAAGCGCCTTCGTGGACTTCTTCGAGGATCATTTCAGTATCCTCTTCGCCAACACACCTCTGTAAAGGATTTGCATATCCCTGCCGATATAGTTCTTCGCCTATTAGGAAGAATCGCCCAGAGCGTCTTCGCACTTTTGCGGCTTCAATGGGGTCTTCGGGGAGCGCGTTGTCCGCAAGATACCTCTTTATTGGATCTCTCCAGCCCTTTTCCGAAGTTACTATGCTCAGTACTTCAATGCTCGGGTGGTTTAGTACCTCGGTGTACGTTTTTGCCTTTGCCAGGCAATCTGCTTCGGTGTTTTCCCGACGAGGTACATTTTCGATGCGTATGGTGTCGAACTCTCGAATGAGCTTCGTCACCAGTTCGTGGTATTTTGCCAAAATTGGGTCTTTCGCGCCGTAGTCCCCTGCCGTTTGCCGAACTACCAGCTGGGAGTCACTGTGAGCCTTCAAGTTTCTTATTCCAATTTTTCTGGCCAGGCGCAACCCTGCTATCAGAGCTTCATACTCAGCCACATTATTGGTGGCGCTGAAGCTGAACTTGATGGCCTTTATCACCTCTAGACCTTCGGGTCCTCTGATGATCACCCCGGCTCCTTGGTGTTCAGAACCTGAGGCTCCATCCACATGCAGCGTCCATTCTGGCTCACCTTCGCCAGGATCCGGGTGGCTATCTTCGGTGGTAGGTACTTCGGCGATGAAGTCAGCCAGTGCTTGAGCTTTTATGGCTTTCCGAGGTTCATAAACAATGTCGTGTTCGCCAAGCTCTATACACCATTTGGAAAGTCTTCCCGAATGATCAACTTTTTTCATAACATCCCGTAGAGGCAGACTACTTCGGACGATGATGGGGTGAGCCTGAAAGTATGGCCGCAATCTTCTTCCTGCCAGCACCAAGGCATATATGGCTTTTTGGAGTAATGGATACCTGACCTCGGCGCCGTGCAGGGATTTGCTTACGTAATAAACTGGCCATTGTCTCGGCCCTTCCTCTTTCACAAGGACCGAGCTCACTGCTTTTTCTGAAACAGCGAGGTACAGGATGAGGGGCTCTCCTTCACGAGGTTGTCGCAGAGTAGGCAGTCGAGACAAATAGATTTTAAGTTCTTCCCAGGCTTTTTGGCAATCCTCATTCCAAGGATGGTCACCATCCCCGAGGTCATTTTCTCTTCTTGCTGCCTTAGTAAGGACTTTGAAGAATGCCCGACACCGATCCCCGTACCTGGAGATGAACCTGCTAAGAGAGGTTATCCTTCCAGTGAGTCTCTGCACGTCTTTCACTGTGACAGGAGTTCAGAATTCGAGCAGAGCCTTAATTTTTTCTGGGTTAGCATCAATGCCCCTTTCTGATACCATGTAGCCCAGAAATTTTCCCGAGGTCACGCCGAAGACGCATTTTTCGGGGTTAAGTCAAATTCTGAATATTCTGAGTTGCTGGAAGATTTCCTCTAGGTCTGTGACATGGTCTTTAGGCATCTTACTTTTGACTATCATGTCATCAACGTAGACTTCCATGTTCCTCCCTATTTGGTTATGAAAGACTTTGCTCATCAGCCTTTGGTAGGTGGCTCCTGCATTTTTGAGCCCGAAGGGCATCCTAGTGTAACAATATGTTCCACCTTCGGTGATGAACGCAGTTTTTTCTTCATCTTCGGGATCCATCCTTATTTGATGATACCCACTGAAGGCGTCGAGGAAGCTTAGGAGCCCATATTCGGCAGTTGAGTCGACCAACTGGTCTATCGGTGGGAGAGGATAGGAATCTTTTGGGCAGGCATCGTTCAAGTTTCTGAAGTCGATGCACATCCGGAGCTTACTACTCCCTTCTTTTGTAGCAATAACCACATTGCTTAGCCATTCGGGGTACTTGACCTCCCTAATTACGTTTGCGTCCATCAAGCGCTGTACTTCGGTTTTGACGAATTTACTTTTGTGGGCCGAGATGCCTCGCTTCTTTTGCCGGACAGGTTTTGCTTCCGGGCTTACTTTAAGGCTATGTTGTATTATGCGAGGGTCTACCCCTGGCATATCCTTTGGCGAGTAGGCGAACAGTCCTTTATTCATCAGTAGAAAGGATACAAGGTTTTTCTTGTCACCTTCGGCCAAGTTTTTCCCTATTCGGGTATTTTGGCCGGGGACAAGTTCTACTTCTTCCGTTTCTACTTCTGCGAACTTTTCCGCCCCGCCCGTTTTTGGTTCTTTGGTCGGTAGTGTCCCTCCTGCTAAGGTTTGTGCGAAGTTGGCTGCTGGGGCCTTCCGGGCTTTGACAAACACCTTTCTGACCTCGGCTTGGTCGATGAAATTTTCGGCATCTCCGTCCTTGGTGGCGAAGGTGATTGTTAAGTACTTCACATCTGGGCGAATGTGCAAATTCCCTTGTGTTTGCTTTCCAAGGATGGCGTTGTACGACGAAGGGACATCCATGACAATGAACCTCGTCATTGTGGAGGCAAAAATTTCTCCTTTTCCGCTGATCGAACTCCCTCTCATCATCAGGGGAAGGTCGATCCAGCCGAGGACGGGCAGCTCTGAGGGTCCTATTCCAAAGGTTGGTGAAGTAACAGGCTTGAGGTCGATGCTGGATATTCCCAAGCTTGGGAGCAGATGCGAGAATAGGACGTCGGCGTTTGATCCATCGTCAAGCAATACCCTTTTGACGTCCCAATTCCCTATTCTTGCCATGACCAACAATGGGTCGTCATGAGGGAAGATGACGGAGGAACCATCTCTTCGGGTGAGTTTTTTCGATGGGCTTTGGTACTCCATTGTTGCTATTTCCCTAGCTTTCCTCTTTCTCCCCGAGGATGGCAGTCCAGTGGTGATGGTTTGTATTACCCCCGCCGAAGGTGGGAGGTGCCTTTTTGGACTTCGGTTCCTCCTTCTGTCGGAGTCATACTCATCTTCATCAGCCTTTCCTTCCTCCTCTCTCCTTGCCTTCGGCGAAGGCATTCGCAGATAGCGCCGCAGTTGACCTTGCTTAATCAGCGACTCGATGTACTTCTTCAACTGGAAGCAGTCTTCGGTGTCGTGACCGTGGTCGCGATGAAACTGACAGAACTTCTTCATATTCTTTTTGTTGTCAGCGGTCATTGCCTTCGGTCGCTGAATCTGGGACCCCTGTTTCTCCATTGTCATGAGGATGTTGGTCCTTGTGGTGTTCAGGGGTGTAAAGTTCGGAGGAGGCTTCCTTCCCCTGATCCTCCGAGGTCATCCTGTTTGCTCTGTCGGATACTTGGCTTGCTGGCTTGATCCTTCGGGACGAGAATGGTCGTTCTTTGGGGCCCCCATTCTCAGCTCTTCGGCTGTCATATGCTGCTCGGCTCTTCGGAAAAATTCGCCGAGCGTGTCCGGGGGCTCTTTGGAAAATTCATAAAATAGCTGCGAGTCCTTCCGAAGGCCTCGTATCATGGCGAGGAGGATGCATATTTCTGGCCGGAAGTCTGGAACACTTAGGGCCTCTCGGTTAAATCTTTCGACATAGTCATGGATGGTTTCCCCGTTCCTTTGTGCTATGTCGAACATCTGTACCGACATCTTCGCCGTAGGACGACTCCCAATAAACTGCTGGGTGAAGGCAGTGGACAGCTCCTGGAACTCTCTGATGGTTCCTAGGGCCAGAGAGTTGTACCATGCTGTAGCGGGGCCAGCAAGGGTGACCTCGAAACATTTGCATAAAGTGGCATCATCAGCCCCGTGCAACACCATGCTTCGTTTGTACTTCATCAGATGGGCCTGTGGATCTGTTCGGCCATCATATGTCTCTAGCCGAGGTACGCGGAAATCACTGGGCATGGCCGCTTCGACTATTGTTCGGGTGAACGGTGACTCATTGCCACAAAATGTTTCAGATAGTCTGGCCCAGACAGGTCTGCGGGCTACCTGTTTTTCCACCCTTTCCAACCTCGTCAATATTTTCTCCATAAGGAGTGTGGCGCTAGGCTCTTCTTCAGGGAAAGGAGATCGTCGGCACCTCTTCGGGGGTGGGGACCTCGCCTCAGGTGACGAACTCCTTTGGTGCAAGATTTTGGGTCGCTTGGACTCCGTCCGTCCCACAAGCCGTGCCTCGAGGGGCGTGTTTTCGGTTGAAGATTCCTCTCGTGGGTCTCCACTTCCCGAAGTACGATGAGCTGATTTAGAACTTCTCTCGCGAGGGCGTGCTGGCAAAGGAGGCCTCTGGGCCTGAGTTTGTTGTGGCCACCTTTTGTCTATCTGCTGTGCCATTTCGGCCACAACAAAACGCTGGAAGTCGCGTAGAAAACTCATAGTGATGACCAGAGGACGTTCTTCCTTAGACAAGGAAGTCCCTGGAAGAGTTTGCCCAGTAGCCGGTTGGACTTCAAGCGCAGAGGGGGACCTCGGAAGTCCCTTGTCCTTAGAACGCCGAGTTTCAACGACGGCAACCTGAGGGTGGGTGCCCACAGACGGCGCCAAATGATGCCCTTCAGCATCTTTGTCTTACGACATAGTGAATTCCGAGGGAGCTTCCGAGGAGGAAGAACATCTGACGGAGAGGTTCCCCAGGTGGGAAAGTACCTGAAAGAGTCCGAAAGAAGGGTTAGGAGGTCCCCGGGATGACTTTCCGGGGAGGAGCCTCCGACGCCCAAGTTAGTGTCGTTGTAGTGAGTGAAATAATAACACTTGAATGGATATGGGGTCTGGCCTGTATACGTTTTCTGTTGTGCGAGAGTGCCGATGGCGAGAGAGCCTCTCTGCCAAGTCCTGTTTCCCAGTATTTATAGAAGTACCTGGCCCGTTTGGATCCTGACACGTGTTCGGTCGGATTCTTTCTGTGCTTTTTGGGCGTAGGGAACAGGTAGCCATTTGTAGGCTCCTAGTTTTCAGGCAGGCTCCTTAAATGCTCATTAAATGCTCATGCCGTACTCCCGAGGTCCTTTGGGCGAGGTTGCCCTTTGGTACGGACGCCCTTCTTCGGGAATCACGCTAGTGGCTCGGGGAGTTCTCTAGCTCAGGAGTTCCGCCTTCGGGGAGAATCTCTCCCGCTTTCAGTAGCTAGTTCTTTTCTCCCTAAGGCGATATGTTCGGTTCCCCGAGAGAGTCAACGACACATTTAGATAACCTGGCGTTTCAGCCGAAGTGCTTACTTCATCATGCTTGATCTCGCTTCTGCCGAGGTCTGTGGCAATGCTTCTTTCCGAGCTACGTCAGGCTCCCCGGTCAAACCTTCGGGGGAATTGATGCTGGGGGAGGCGATAGCCTTTTGGCTATCACTTGGCTACATACATACAAACATTCATACATAGTGTTCAACATATACATCAGCACTAGCTTCGTCATCCTTGGCATAGTTTCCCCACATATACACAACATCTAGTGCCTGCACATAACAAAACTAGTAACTTAACCAACAAGTTACCACCAAAACACTTTGTATGTTGAGGATTAGCATTGGTATTTGAGGTTACCTACAAAATTAACCTCAAACACCCTACACATACCTCTTGGCCAACTACTCCACACCTTTCCCTAAAATATATAAAGATAGGACATGAGTTCTTAAGGAACTCAATAAGGATCACGCAACTACCATAGCCTACACATTCATATACTTAGCATGGTTGCTAACATACCACAATCCACATTGCCCTACAAGGATAACATAGAAGATAAACAAAACTAAGACACATATATATGCAAGAATATAACAACAATAAGGGGTTAGCATGCACACATGAACATATAAGCACACATAACACACGCATACACCATTAGCTACACCTAAGTAACCTACAAGGCCTCGCAAGCACACACACAAACGCAACTCAATAGCCTTGGCCAAGTTGACATTTCTAGAACTAACATAGAGTTATAGGCATCAATGAACTGAGTAGGCCTACCTCAGACCTGAGCCCTAGTACTTGCCCATTTCATAGCTAATTAGCAACTCATAGGATCATAGCCCTTAACAGCTTCATAGGATCATTTGACTCTTCAGTCATTTCCTAAGTGCCTAATACTTCATTTGAATCATGCATAACTACAAAAAATTCAAGAGGAATGTATCATAGTGACCCTTACCTCTCTCAGCAGCCCTTGCCAAAGCTTTGCACACCAATGTAGCCTATATTTGGGCTTCTAAGGGTCACCACATGCCGAAACTAGCTTTGCCAAACTTAAATTCACCTTTCTTCCACCTTAGCATTAACAATTGAGCTAGGATCAAGCTCCCACCGCCATGGATGATTTCCTTAGCTTTAATGGAGCTTTTAACCCAAATTAGGATCCAAGTTAGTGAGTGGAAGCATGCATTTGATTCGGCCAAGCTAGGTGGCGCTAAAAAATGCTAAACCTTAGCCTAGGTGAGCCTTCCTTCATGCATGAGTAAAACTACTACCTACGCAAAAGATTCCTTTACTTTTATCATCTGAATACATTTTCATTTGATTCCTTAATCTTTTTTTTTTAATCATAACCTATTTACTTCTTGGTTAGGTCATCTATGGTCTCGGTTAAGCCTACATTCTATACACCCTTAATGCTACTTTCTCATCTTCATTTCTTAAGTTCATATGCCACTTTCATAGGTCTACCATGTAATAATGCCCCTAAATTTCTTCTAGCCTTTGGCCTAATTCATAAGAAACTGAGGGGCATAACAATCTCCCCTCTTTAGGAAATTTAGTCCTCCAAATTTCTCAAGAGCCCTTGAAAAACTCGAGGGTAACATCTCAACATTTCAGCCTCGACCTCCCATGTTGCCTCTTCAGCTGTATGATTTGTCCATTGGACCTTTACCATAAGAGTCCATTTTTTCCTCAACTTCCTTGTATCTTTAGCCAATACTTGAAGTGGTGTTTCCTCATAGGAAAAGTTGGGAGTAATGGGAGCTTCGGTGGGTAGTACCACTTGTTTAGAGTTAGGAACATAATTCTTAAGCATGATTACATGAAAAGTGTTGTGGATATGTCCCAGCTCAGGAGGCAAGTTCACCTTGTAAGCCACATTACCTATTCTAGCCACAATTTGTTGTGGCCCCACTTACCTTGGAGCTAGCTTGCCCTTCTTTCCAAATCTCATAACCCCTCTCAGAGGTAACACTTTCAACCATACCCAGTCACCTTCTTGAAACTCCAGGTCCTTTCTCTTCTTTAAATTTGCATATGACTCTAGGTGGTTATTTCTAGCCTTGATCTTTTCTTGGATCAGTTTGATCTTTCTAGTGGTATCCCTCACTAGTTTTGGCCCCAATTCTAGTTTATCTCTTGGTTCATAATAGTAATAGGGGTTATACACCTCCTCCTATACAGTGCTTCATAAGAAGCCATGCCTATCACAGAGTGATGGCTATTGTTATAGGCAAACTCTATCAAGGGTAAATGCTGATCCCAATTTGCTTGATAGTCCAATACACATCACCTTAGCATGTCTTCCATGACTTGAATGGTTCTTTCAGTTTGCCTATCTATTTGGGGTAGTAAGCTGAGCTAAATTTGGGTTGAGTGTCCAAAGCATGGTGTAAAGATTTCTAAAACCTAAAAACAAATCTAGGATCTCTATCTGACACTATATCCTTGGGTATACCATGTAGCCTTACCACCTCTTTGATATATAGCTTAGCAAGCCTATACAGGGAATTAGTAAGGTTCATAGGTAGAAAGTGTGCTGATTTGGTTATTTTATCCACCATGACCCATATGGCATTGTGCTTCCCCCTAGTTAGTGGCATTCCTACCATAAAATCCATAGCTATAGAGCCCCACTTCCTTTTAAGAATAGGCAAGCTCTGGTGTTTTACTTTCACTTGTTGGCATACTTCACACTTTTGCCACAAAGGCTCCAATGTCATGATTCATGTAAGGCTACCAAAAGTATACTCTTAGGGCATTGTACATCTTGTTAGCCCCTATATGTATACTTAGCCTGCTAGCATGGGCTTTTTCCAGAATTTGTTGTCTAAGGTTACCTTGGTCAAGCGCATAAAGTCTATTATAGAAGTACAACAAGTCTTGCCTAAAAGAAAACCCTTTAAAGAGTTTTCCTTTTTCTTGCCCAGATACTCTAGCAAAGTTTCCATCATTCTCTTGGGTTACTCTAATTATATACTTCTACTCAAACTTGATAGTTTCCTTCCGAGGTTACTCTAACGTCTCGGATCATATATTACCCGAGGATGGTTCCTCCGAGGGGTACTTCTGTTTCCGAAGAGGGTTCGATCGTTCTACCGAGGTTGGTCCTACCATTGCCTGAGGGAGCGAATTCCCTATATTAGGCCAGGGGGATTGTTTATCCTTCTGTCCTCGGCTGGCAGTTTCCCTCTGCCGAAGTCAGTACTCCGCCAAGTTTGGGAGCTCGGCCGTTGATGGGCACCTCGGCTATCACATGCCCCCTTCCGGAGAGCCGGAGCGGGTGCTTCGGCTATTTTTTTGAGAAGGTCCCTTTGCCGGTCTGGCGGCTAAATCCTTTCTTGGGAATCGGCCTCGCTTCAGAAGTCGCTTACTTGGAGACAAGGTACCCCTCTCTAGTTTTCTGGGCACCCTCGGAATGTTTGTTACTTTTTTATTTTTGCCTTTTTTGCCACGGATCTGTGAATCGTCGCGTCTTTTGGCCAGGCGTGTCAGTCATGGGTGACCGCGCCTGGGTTTTCGCGATGCTAAGGGGACGTGCCCTGGTTCCTCGCGCTGTGTGTATGCTGTTGAATGGTGAAGCAGTTATGCTGGTTACGTCAACTGCACCCCTTCGCCTTCAAGGAGCAATAATGAGGCGGTTTCTTTTTCAAAAGATGATTATGATGACGCTTAACTTATCCTTCTTCGGTCTATATAAGTTTCTTCCGTCCTATTTTGTCTCATTCTTTTGCTTTAGCTCTTGTCTGTTCCAGAGCCTTTTCTTTCCCTTTTTCCTTTTTCCGGCGGTAATTCTTGCGGCAGTGTGACCTCCGGCAATTCCTTGCAGCGGCGTTTCTCAGCCCAGGCTTTTGGCAAAGTCTTTGGTGGGTGCTCCTTTTTGTGGTTTTGTTGTTGTTCCCCCTTTTTTCTCCCAAAGTCATCTCTCTTTCTCTTATTTTTTGAAAAATGTCAAATCCAACTCCACTGAGTCCGATCCCATTGATGACTGTGCGCCCTCTTTCTGCAAACCTTGCTTCCCTTGAAACTTATCCTTGTTCCACTATTTTGGAAAAGATGGAAAAATGGGTGGCCAAGTACTACCTCCCTTCTTATATCACACCGAGGTTACCTGTCACACCTCACACAGGCCCTGGCCTGTGAGTCCCCAACTTATCTCACAAGCCCAACTAAGGACTGGGCATCTAGCCCTCGGCCTAACCAACATGATTGACTTTAAGTCTTATTTTCTTAAGGTAAAGGGCCTGGGAGGTGGCCCAGGTGGCTTTTAAACCAAACTAGTAACTACTTGCAGCGTAAGTAAGGCCCAAACCACTTTTACTTGCATTACAAGCAAGACAACAAAAATGCAGCTTTCAGTGCATACTTGGTGTGCAATCAAGTGTGCTATCTATATGGCAACCAAGAAGCCCACAGAGTTGGTTTAGGATTTGAAAACCACAAGATATAATGCATGAAGCTCTCGGCCAAGCTGTTAGTATTGTGCCCAAAAAGCCAATCATGAGATGATTGTATTTTTGCACATTGAGTCATGATATTTTATTGAGGCATTAATCCAGCAATTATGTTTGTTGTTTTGTTTCTGCGTAACGTAATAAGCATAATTGTAACCCTAGAATAATGATATTCTTAAACGTCCCTAGTCTAGTATTATTGTGGAGCGGGTTGCAATAATACATAATGACTAGCATATGTGGAGACTAATATGAGATATCTAGTCTACATATGGGTACAAGTTGGAGAACTTGTGTACTGGACCGACCCACCATGAGAACACTTCATGGATCGTTATATGAGTGTCATAAGTGATTCTCATAGTGATCATGGTATATGTAGTCCTTCGACCTAAGATCAACAAGGTTCCCTACATGTGAGTCACATACTTTGATACTTTCCTTTGTTGCTCGTAACTGAGTGAACTTGAAGGAGGTCATTGGGTATGTCACATATCATGCGGAGGGATTTGTATGATCAAGATGGGATTTGTCCCTCCTATGTAACGGGAGTGATATCTTTGGGCCCCTTGATAGAGTGAGACTTAGAAAATGCATGGCCATGCTTCGATGAGTTGATATATGATATCAATGTCGTCAGTTTAAGTTGGTCTACTCGGTAATCAAGAAACCAAAGATTGGGCTATACGAGAGTGACACATTCCATGTCTCGTGCTTAGTCTTGATATCTTGGACAAAGGGACAATGGCATATATCGGTGATGATCATAAAGGTTTAGTCGATTCACCGACAATCTTGTCACTTGGGTAGCAATGATGTGTTGCTAGACACCGCTCATTGCTTATGATCATAAATGTGATTTATGATCATTGCCAACATGGCAAGAGCCTATTGGGTCGCACACATAGAGCTATTTGGATCATTAGAGTGCATGGGCTAATTATTTGGGTTATGGTTTCACTTTAATTTCGTATTAATAATGGGCCAAGGAGTTGAGCCATTATTAAGCCCGAAATTAAATCCTAATTGGATTAGGGCTTTGAAACCCATTAGGCCTGGAAGTTGAGTCTCACTATAAATACAACTTTTAAGTGAGAAATTCGCAGGTCTCCTTGCCCTAGCCTCCCAAAAGGACAGCCACACTCTTCTCTTGCAATTCCTTGGAGGACGCAAGCTAGCACTGCGAGCGCAAGAGAAACGCATCTGCCGGGACGTGGTGGAAGCGTGGTGATCCCGAGAGGCTCGTGTGGATACCATAGAGAGCCTGAACACGTCAACTGTTCAGGTTTTGTGATTCGACTCTACAGTTGAGTGAGAGATCTCAACCGAAAATTAGGTATGAAATTTTCGAACACCCGGTTTACCCCGTTTCACTTGGATCCTGGAGGGTTTCGGTTAAATTCCGCTGCGCTGTTTGGCTCCCGAAACCCAACACAAGCAAACATACATACATAGGTGCACCTCAAATTTGCAAGGTCAAGGCCAACCATATCACTTAAGTGCCAAACTTTGGCCCATAATACTCATAACACCAAACCATACACATAAACATCCATAGTCATACATAACTTGGCATACAATATCCTCCAAAATATTAGCAACATCTAGGTATCCGAGACTACAATATACACAACCAAAAGTGTAGTCTACCTAGCAAATAACATGGCTAAAATGCCAAGCACCCATAAGTTGTTCATGCCAAGTTAAGTACAAACCGAGACCCCAAATCCTAATGCTCAAACATCACCTTAAGGATCCCATACAAGAGCACACACTGCAGCACCAAACCCACGGCCATGTTCATGGTCATAAAGGTGAAAAGCAAAACCAGAGCTAAAGTCCAGATATCCATGCTCTCCTAGACAGTTCCCACTCTACAGCCTGCAAGCTTAAACCATAAGTCTCGGCCAACTCACAATAAAACTTGCATAAAATGCTAAAGTGTCAAGCCAAGCACACATTGGCACATACCTTAGCAACAAAGCAATTAAACACTAAGTGCACACACAAGGCAGCTTAGCACTACTCAGGCTGAATATCCTTGCCTGAAAAATAAATGGAGAATGGGCAGTGAGATTAACTCAGTAGGATTCACTTATATATATAAACCCAACTCTTAAAAGAGTTTATTTAGTTAAGCCGAGTAAACACTCAAGGCTTAACCTCCAATTGATTAGCTCAACCTGCAAAACAAACACAAAGACAAGAAAAGCAAGTATAGCCATATACAGAAAACCATAATGGGGGGGGTTAGCATGCACAAGAAATCACCAAAGCACACAAGTACTCACACACACTTCACATTGTTGCTCTCGGCCATATAAGCCATACATGTACCAGTGTGCAATCCTTGCACATAACCTTACCAAAACATTCCATATGGAGCTCCCAAAATGCCAAGCAAATAGGCCACATTCACTTGCATTTTTAGTACATGTACTATAGTCAATTAGCTAATCAACATTGCAACCACATATAACCAATAAGCCCATCAAGCAACTAAGATCACATGGCAGATTTTTAACCATCACTTAGCCACCTTAACACTTGAACCATGGCATACATTACCAAGCGTACTCAAGTGTAGTGAACCCTACCTCAAGCTCTCGGTCTCCAATAGAACTTCAAGTGTCCAAGTGCCCTTCAACCACAATGCCTACCATAATAAGGCATAATCATTAACAACATAACCCATGGATCAAATACCATGATTTCAATGAAGGACACCATCAACCAACACTTGGAAGCTCTCGGCCATATAAGCCAAAATAATTAAACATAATCTGCCATACTATTACTATCACCAATAAACATACTATAATTCACCATAAACACCAATGAACACTATCCATGGCATACATGCCAAGTAAACAAGTGAAATATACCATTTCACTTCAATCCAAGCTTTCGGCCATAACACATATTTTCACATAGCTGCATTTTTTTCAATATACCAATTCACTAAATGGATACCCAAACAACTAGTGAACTCACTCATGGCACAATTACCATGCACATAAGCTAAATTCCAAGTAAACACCCAATTTCATCCTCTCGGCCATAGTACCCATTTCACATACTCATGTTCCTCATTCATTTCATTCCTTTATACACACACCAATGCATCATTAGGCATGGTTCATGGCGTCAATGCCATGTAAACAACAATTGATCATGAGTTACCTCCAATCTCACTTTCGGCCAAAGCACAACTTGCACACACTTGGTGTTCTTCGTCCAACCAACCTATCACAAGGTTAAACACTCATCAATAAGCATCACACATGGATTAATTTCCATGAATTCCAAGAAGAACACCAAGAACACACATCCAAGACTTTCGGCCATACTAGGTTTCTCACCAAGCATTTCAATGCTTAATTTTTCCCAAGCTCAACAACAAAATGAGCATCCAATATCCTTGTTCATGGAAGAAATTACCATGGATTCAAGGAAATCAAGGTTACCTCAAGAACCCTAGCTCAATTGGCTCGGCCTTCACCAATTCTTCATGAACAAAGCTTGATTCCAAGCAAGCGCAAGGCAAATCCCTCTTTCCAAGCTTGAATCCACCCAAAAGCCCAAAAACTTTGGATTTAGAAGCAAGATTGTGAAGGAACTCTCTCTAGAAGCTCGGTTTCACAAGCACAAACTCTCTCGAAATGAACAAGTCTTAGCTTGTTTCGGCCGAGTACATTGCTTTTAGTTAGCCAAAATGCTAACTTGGCTTCCATTTTCTTGCATGGCTTTAAAGCCCTTAAGTCCACTTATGCACAAGGCCGCCACTCCATTTTGTATGTACATGGACACTTAAGTCCACACATGGCTCAAATTGCCAAGCTAGTAAACAACACAAGTACCCATGTGTCATAAACTCACATGCATAACCGGCCATATAACCAACATTAGGACTAGTTAGTTTAACTAGTAACTAGTGAATAGTACCCTAGTGGTAGACAAGAATTTGACTAGTAATCATTGTTGTCTCCCACAAATGGTCTAGTTTTGCACTAGCCATTATAGAATTTTGCATGGCTCTCAATACCATCTTTAAACTTGTGGTTTCACTTATACCACTTAAATTGATGCACAGTTCGGTCCTCTTTCTTAATTTTCTGTCAGCATTCCAAACGTACATTTCCCATGTGCAATTAAGTCCTGAAAGTCTCCTGTTTTGCACATAGGCCACTGTGCCAGTCTCCACGAGTCCTCTTTCTTCCCTTTCTGTTTTCTCTCATTTTTCCTTGGTTCTCCTTGGCCTAAGCCAAGCACTTAGGAGGTGCCTAACATTACCCCTCCCGGGGTCTTATGGCTACGCAGCTTCCCTGGGGGAGGTTACCGTTTACCGAGCTCAACTGAAAGCCAGTCTTCGGTATCACCCTCATCACATGATATGTGAATTCTGTGATTTCCACGGCATTGCCGTGAATCAACTCACCCCAAATTCTTACTCTTACTTCAATGCCTTCCTCTGCATGTGCGGGGTGTTCGGCATAAACCCCCACCTCACCTTCTTCATGCAATACTATAAACTCCACCCGGTCCCGAAGGGTGGTTTTTACTACCTCCTTCCCCGAGGGTCCGGGAGTAAGAAGTTCATGTTTACCTTCGCTAATAAGGACAGTTGGCGAGGGTGGCAGAAGCAGTTTTTCTTTTTGCGGGTTCCCGAGTCTTGGGGCCACGTGCCTATTAGATGGGCTTCCGGAACTTTAGAGGCCGACGTCGTCGATGCCAGGAAGCTCCTTACCCCGGTAACGCTTGCCGATTTTGACAACTTCGACAAACGTATTCGGTTAGTGTCGGACTGGGACTCCGGGGCTCCTTCACGTTCACTCTACCCCTTTCCTATTAAGTGGGATCTTATGTCGGAGGAAGTTCTTCGGGAACTGGGAGTGATAACTGCCCACAAGAGTGACCCCGGCATGCCCGTGCCTGTTCTTCCGGGGAAGAAAGCCTGGATAGTCATGCTCCTTCGGCGTGAAATTTCTTATCAGGCTTTTTCCGAGAGTAAGTCATCTTCCAGGGTTTGGCTTCTGGCTTTCCTTTTGGACTTACACTGATATTTTACCTTTTTGCAGAGATGGGCGATCAGTCTGCCGAGTTTTATAAATCGCTCTTCGACAGTCAGGCTAAGCGGGGAGAGCAAGTTCGCAGGAAGACTTCCGGTAAGAGGAAGAAGTCGACTGCCGGCCCTTCTAAGTCCAAGAAGGCCAAAGCTACCACTCCTACTCCTCCTTCCCCCGAGGACGTAGTTGAGGTGGAAGATCAGTCCTCAGCTCAACTTCCGACGGCCGATAATCCTCCTTCGGAGCCCGACATCCTCGGGGAGACACTTAGTCTTGCGCCTACTACCAAGATTCCAGCAGAGCGAATGTCTACCCAGGAGTTTGAAGAGGGCAGAAGAAGGAAGGGAAAAAACAGCCCTGAGGATGTTCGGGAGGTCAGTTCTGAGGAGGGCGTCCCTGAAGTTCCACCAGGTTGGTTCCTTAGCCATTCCGCTACAAATCTCAATATTTTTCGCATCTACAATTTTTTGGATGAATGGCTAAGGGATGACGTTTTGATGGAACTTCAGCGTGACCTTGCAGAGAACGCCCCTACTGCTTCCTGGATGGAGACTTATGACCGTCAGAGGGCTCTTCGGGACCGACGGATTCCACGGGGCAGGGTGCCACGAAAGCCTTTCTGGACGTTCACAGAGGACATGGATTTGTTCTCTGAGGATAGCCAGCTGATGGCTCCACAAATGGCGGCGGGGGTGTTGACTAATGCCACTTTTTAGTCCCTTACCACCGAATGTCCCAACGAAGAGATCTTCGCGGCGAGGATGACCGAACACACTGCTCAGGTGATCCTTCCTTTTTAGAAAATTGTTCTTCTAAGCTGTCACTACCTTCCGATACTTTTTGTTTTTCTGCAGCTTTTGGCATACAGCGGGTACTTCCTGTTGGGTTTCGGGAGCCAAACAGCGCAGCAGAATTTACCCGAAACCCTCCAGGATCCAAGTAAAACGGGGTAAACCGGGTGTTCGAAAATTTTCATACCTAATTTTCGATTAAGATCTCTCACTCAACTGTAGAGTCGAATCACAAAACCTGAACAGATGACGTGTTCAGGCTCTCTATGGTATCCACACGAGCCTCTCGGGATCACCACGCTTCCACCACGTCCCGGCAGATGCGTTTCTCTTGCGCTCGCAATGCTAGCTTGCGTCCTCCAAGGAATTGCAAGAGAAGAGTGCGGCTGTCCTTTTTGGAGGCTAGGGCAAGGAGACCTGTGAATTTCTCACTTAAAAGTTGTATTTATAGTGAGACTCAACTTCCAGGCCTAATGGGTTTCAAAGCCCTAATCCAATTAGGATTTAATTTCGGGCTTAATAATGGCTCAACTCTTGGGCCCATTATTAATATGAAATTAAAGTGAAACCATAACCCAAATAATTAGCCCATGCACTCTAATGATCCAAATAGCTCTATGTGTGTGACCCAATAGGCTCTTACCACGTTGGCAATGATCATAAATCACATTTATGATCATAAGCAATGAGCGGTGTCTAGCAACACATCATTGCTACCCAAGTGACAAGATTGTCGATGATTCGACTAAACCTTTATGATCATCACCGATATATGCCATTGTCCCTTTGTCCAAGATATCAAGACTAAGCACGAGACATGGAATGTGTCACTCTCGTATAGCCCAATCTTTGGTTTCTTGATTACCGAGTAGACCAACTTAAACTGATGACATTGATATCGTATATCAACTCATCCGAGCATGGCCATGCATTTTTCTAAGTCTCACTCTATCAAGGGGCCCGAAGATATCACTCCCGTTACATAGGAGGGACAAATCCCATCTTGATCATACAAATCCCTCCGCATGATATGTGACATACCCAATGACCTCCTTCAAGTTCACTCAGTTACGAGCAACAAAGGAAAGTATCAAAGTATGTGACTCACATGTAGGGAACCTTGATGATCTTAGGTCGAAGGACTACATATACCCTGATCACTATGGGAATCACTTATGACACTCATATAACGATCCATGTAGTGTTCTCATGGTGGGTCGGTCCAGTACACAAGTTCTCCAACTTGTACCCATATGTAGACTACATATCTCATATTAGTCTCCACATATGCTAGTCGTTATGTATTATTGCAACCCGCTCCACAATAATACTAGACCAGGGACTTTTAAGAATATCATTATTCTAGGGTTACAATTATGTTTGTTAAGTTACGCAGGAACAAAACAACAAACATAATTGCTGGATTAATGCCTTAATAAAATATCATGACTCAATGTGCAAAAATACAATCATCTCATGACTGGCTTTTGGGCACAACACTAACAATCTCCCACTTGCACTAAAGCCAATCATCCATGTATCTAATATCGATGGACCTAGAATGGCTATCATGCTTTTGCTGCGTAAGGGGCTTTGTCAGTGGATCAGCAATGTTGCTATCTGTCGAAGTCCTGCATATCCTTACATCACCCCTCTCGATGATCTCCCTGATGAGATGATAGCGTCGGAGTATATGTTTGGATCGCTGGTGAGATCGAGGTTCCTTAGCCTGTGCGATTGCTCCATTGTTGTCACAATAGAGCTCTATCGAGTCGACAATGCTTGGAACCACTCCAAGTTCAGTGATGAACTTCTTGATCCAAACTGCCTCCTTCGCAGCATCAGAGGCGGCAATGTACTCAGATTCTGTTGTAGAGTCAGCTACTGTCTCTTGCTTTGAACTCTTCCAGCTCACAGCACCACCACCAATACAAAACACATAACCAGATTGTGATCTAAAATCATCCTTATCGGATTGGAAGCTTGCATCGGTGTAACCCCTTACAACGAGCTCATCTTCACCTCCAAAGACCAAGAATGCATCCTTAGTCCTTCGTAAGTACTTAAGGATGTTCTTAACAGCTGTCCAGTGACTCTCACCGGGGTTCGATTGGTACCTACTCGTCATGCTCAAAGCATATGAGACATCGGGACGAGTACATATCATGGCATACATGATAGACCCAATTGCTGAGGCATATGGAATCTTACTCATGCGCTCTCTCTCCTCAGTTGTACTCGGACACTGAGATCTAGAAAGAGTGATACCATGTGACATGGGCAAGAATCCTTTCTTGGAATCTTGCATGCTAAACCTCTTTAGCACCTTGTCAATATATGTACTTTGACTTAGGCCAAGAAGCTTTCTAGATCTATCTCTATAGATCCTGATGCCTAACACATAGGCTGCTTCACCCAAGTCCTTCATAGAGAAACATTTCCCTAGCCAAGTCTTCACAGACTGTAGCTCAGGAATGTCATTCCCGATGAGTAGTATGTCATCTACATACAACACCAAGAAGACAATAGCGCTCCCACTAACCTTCTTGTAGACACAAGGTTCATCTTCATTTTTGATAAAACCAAACTCTTTGATTGCTTCATCAAAATGAAGATTCCAACTTCGAGAAGCTTGCTTCAGTCCATAAATGGACCTTTGCAACTTGCACACTTTATTGGCATTCTCAGGAGTGACAAAACCCTCAGGTTGTGTCATGTACACATCCTCAAGTAGCTTTCCATTTAGGAATGCAGTTTTGACATCCATTTGCCATATCTCATAATCATAGTGTGCAGCAATAGCAAACAAAATTTGGATGGATTTAAGCATAGCAACTGGTGAAAAAGTTTCATCATAGTCAATACCATGAATTTGCTTGAAACCTTTTGCAACCAATCGTCCCTTAAAGGTAATCACATTACCATCCATGTCAGTTTTCTTCTTGAAAACCCATTTGCACCCTATGGGTTTTACCCCTTCAGGTGGGTCAACCAAAGTCCATACTTGGTTTTCATACATGGATTCCATCTCGGATTTCATGGCCACTAGCCACTTCTCAGAGTCAGGCCCTGACATAGCTTGTTGGTAGGTTGTGGGCTCATCCTGATCCATGAGCATCACATCACCGGTGTGAGTCACGAGAAATCCATATCTCTCGGGCTCACGCCGAATCCTACTAGACCTACGTGGGCTCTGTGCTACAGGAACAGACTCTTGAACAACATCTTGCGGTGTCTGTTCAGGTTCCATTTCAGGTTCGATGTCTCCTTGTTGTTCTTGAATTTCTTCAAGTTCTACTTTCCTCCCACTAGTTTCTTTAGAGATAAACTCTTTCTCCAAAAAGACACCAGTTCGAGCAACAAACACTTTTTGCTCAGAAGGATTGTAGAAATAGTAACCCTTTGTTTCTTTGGGATACCCAACAAAAAGGCATTTTTGAGATTTGGGCCCTAGTTTGTCAGAGGATTGACGTTTCACATAAGCGTCACAGCCCCAAATCTTCATAAAAGACAAATTGGGATGCCTCCCACTCCATATCTCATATGGTGTCTTTTGAACCGATTTAGATGGAACTCGGTTTAGTGTAAAAGCAGCTGTCTCTAGAGCATGTCCCCAAAAGGAGTTTGGAAGGTCAGCTTGACTCATCATAGAGTGAACCATGTCTAACAGAGTTCGATTTCTCCTTTCAGATACACCATTCCATTGTGGTGTACCTGGTGGAGTGAGTTGTGATACTATACCACACTCCTTCAGATAGTCAAGGAATTCTCGATCCAAGTACTCTCCACCTCGATCTGATCGAAGCACTTTAATACTTTTCCCGAGTTGATTCTCTACTTCATTCTTGAATTCTTTGAACTTTTCAAAGGATTCTGACTTATGTCTCATGAGATACACATAGCCATATCTGCTGAAGTCATCAGTGAAAGTAATGAAGTATTGGAAACCTCCTCTAGCTTGTGTGGATATAGGGCCACATACATCACTATGTACGAGTCCTAGTAAGTCATTAGCCCTTTCACTTTGCCCTGTGAATGGGGCTTTGGTCATCTTGCCCAATAAACATGACTCACATGTCTCATATGATTCAAAATCAAATGAGTCCAAGAGTCCATCCTTATGGAGCTTGGATATGTGGGTCTCATTTATATGGCCCAAGCGACAGTGCCAGAGATAGGTCGGGTTTGAATCATTTAATCTGACCTTCTTGGTATTCACATTATAGATTGGATCTTCAAGGTCTAGAACATACAACCCATTGCTAAGTTGAGCACTACCATAAAAGATTTCATTCAAATAAATAGAACAACATTTGTCCTTTATTATAAATGAAAAACCTTTCTTGTCCAAACAAGAAACAGAAATCAAATTTCTACTAATAGTAGGCACAAAGTAGCAGTTGTCTAATTCTAAAACTAATCCACTAGGTAAAGTGAGAACATAAGTCCCTACGGCTAAGGCAGCAACCCTTGCTCCATTTCCAACACGTAGGTCCACTTCACCTCGGGCCAATCTTCTACTTCTACTTAGATCCTGCACATTTGCACAAATGTGAGATCCACATCCAGTATCCAATACCCAAGATGAGGAAGTAGAAAAGTTAGCCTCTATAACAAGAATACCTGAAGTGGAAGTCTTACTTCCTTTTTCCTTAGCAAGTTCTTCAAGATAGAGCTTGCAGTTGCGCTTCCAGTGTCCAGGTTGCTTACAATGGAAGCACTCCCCTTCCTTTGCCACACCACCCTTTGGTTTCAGTGCAGCTGAAGAAGAACTAGCATTGGACTTTCCATTAGCTTTATCCTTCTTCTTGTTGGCTTTTCCTTTTCCCTTGCCCTTTTGAACCATCAAAATGGGCTTAGCCTTCTTAAGGTTTTGCTCAGCAGTTCTCAACATGTTGAGCAATTCAGGGAGGGACTTGTCAAGGTCGTTCATGTTATAGTTCATGACGAACTGACTGTAGCTTTCAGGCAACGATTGCAAGACTACATCGATAGCCAACTCTTTCTGAAGAGCAAATCCCAAATTCTCAAGATTCTCAATGTACCCAATCATCTTGAGCACATGAGGACCCACGGGACTTCCCTCAGACATCTTGCACTGAAACAATGCCTTAGAGGTCTCAAACCTCTCATGCCTAGCTTGCTCTTGGAAAAGCATTTTGAGATGTTCGATCATATCGAACGCCCCCATGTTCTCATGTTGCTTCTGAAGCTCAGATTCCATGGTAATAAGCATGAGGCATGCAACATCCAAAGCATCATCAGAATGCCTCTTGTGAGCATCCCTTTCAGCTCTTGGAGCAGTGGCAGCAGGCTCATTCGGAATGGGCTGCTCTAGGACATAAGCCTTTCTCTCTTGTTTGAGGACTATCCTCAAGTTTCGGTACCATTTGAGAAAGTTGGTCCCATTAAGTTTTTCCTTCTCAAGGATCGATCGCAATGAAAGTGTCGATGTGTTTTGTGCCATGGTTATCTACAACAGTAAATATGCAGTGTAAGAGTCATGTATTTTAATTCATTTAATAAGGACTTTTATTAAACGATACTCCCACTATTTTCCTCAAAATAATAACCCTCGATATTATTTCGGAACACCTCGGCGCTAAGGTATTCTAGTGGGCCAAGATCCATATTTGACCACAACCTGAGTCAGCTTTGGCTTTTCTCTCAAGTTACAGCTATTTAGGTAGGCAACTCCTTGCCAATTGCATCTTATGCAACTCTTGGATAGTTGGGTGAACAACACTTGTCCAAGCTCATCTCATGAACTTAAGCCCAACTCTATGCCTCTAAGTCCCTAATCCTATTAGGATGACTTAGTTAAGTCGAACCCAAAGTTAGCAATTTGGATATCACTATTATCCCATCGCGCCTTACCAAGATGAACATAGGTGCTTTGCTTTGGCAAACCCACCTAATGTTGATCAAAGTCTTGACGAGTGCCAACATTTGGAAGGCATCACATTTAATGACTTAATATTTGTTTGAGGGATTTTATCTTTTGATCTCACCAATTTGTTATCTCCGGTTGTTTTATACATGCATCACATACAAATATAAAACATGCATCTCATGCTTACAAGAAATAAACGTGACATGGTTATAGCCCAAACTATGCGATATTCTCAAGCCAATGAGAATATCATAAAAGCCTAAGAAAAGAAAAGAGTCTTCACAAGCTCCTTCTCTTCCTTTCTTGGCTGCCCTTTTGTTGTCACCTCCTTGGACATACCTCCTTGGATGATCCCATAATGCACCATTACATCAATAATAGAAACCTCGAGTTACATTCGAGGGGAGTAAGGTGAGAAAAGAATGTACAATGAGAGTGATAAGAAAAGGCACGACTCGCAGGCCGTATTTACAAGTACAACCAATCAAGGGCTATAACCATGCACCATGCTTCAAACACCAATCAGCATATCATGTCAAATCTCATTCAACAAAGATGCATGCCAATTTTCGTGCGTTGATTAACCAGTTTTTATTTATGTGGCGCTTTGCATATGGCGGTCCCGCTGGCCGGTCAGCGGGCGGTGGTTCGGGGAGCCAGCCCTTGACGAGGTCAAGGGGAGCCGCTCTTGCGGGGGGCGTGGGGGCAGCGCCCCCCGGCGCAAAAAATTCTTCTATTTCGAAATCTTCTATTTCGAGTAGGCACCCGAGACTCCTCCATTCGAGCCACCAAAAATACCTTACTTTCGGTGCCCGAACAGGCCGAATCCGAACAAAGCTAGGGTTTTTGCAACTATTGCAAGAATCCTAATCCATATAGGTATCTCATACCTATCAATTTCGGGTTAATCTCATTAACCAATTTGTGTCATTTCTTCATATATCTCATATGTTCATTACGAATTCCGGTTTCATGCATCATGAATCAATCTAATTAATCATGGCCGAAAACCAATCGAACACATAGCATCATGCGATTCAACACTCAATCCCGATTTAGGGTTTCACCAGTAGCTCTGATACCACTGTTGGGTTTCGGGAGCCAAACAGCGCAGCGGAATTTAACCGAAACCCTCCAGGATCCAAGTGAAACGGGGTAAACCGGGTGTTCGAAAATTTTCATACCTAATTTTCGATTAAGATCTCTCACTCAACTGTAGAGTCGAATCACAAAACCTAAACAGTTGACGTGTTCAGGCTCTCTATGGTATCCACACGAGCCTCTCGGGATCACCACGCTTCCACCACGTCCCGGTAGATGCGTTTCTCTTGCGCTCGCAGTGCTAGCTTGCGTCCTCCAAGGAATTGCAAGAGAAGAGTGCGGCTGTCCTTTTTGGAGGCTAGGGCAAGGAGACCTGCGAATTTCTCACTTAAAAGTTGTATTTATAGTGAGACTCAACTTCCAGGCCTAATAGGTTTCAAAGCCCTAATCCAATTAGGATTTAATTTCGGGCTTAATAATGGCTCAACTTTTGGGCCCATTATTAATATGAAATTAAAGTGAAACCATAACCCAAATAATTAGCCCATGCACTCTAATGATCCAAATGGCTCTATGTGTGCGACCCAATAGGCTCTTATCACGTTGGCAATGATCATAAATCACATTTATGATCATAAGCAATGAGCGGTGTCTAGCAACACATCATTGCTACCCAAGTGACAAGATTGTCGATGATTCGACTAAACCTTTATGATCATCACCGATATATGCCATTGTCCCTTTGTCCAAGATATCAAGACTAAGCACGAGACATGGAATGTGTCACTCTCGTATAGCCCAATCTTTGGTTTCTTGATTACCGAGTAGACTAACTTAAACTGATGACATTGATATCGTATATCAACTCATCCGAGCATGGCCATGCATTTTCTAAGTCTCACTCTATCAAGGGGCCCGAAGATATCGCTCCCGTTACATAGGAGGGACAAATCCCATCTTGATCATACAAATCCCTCCGCATGATATGTGACATACCCAATGACCTCCTTCAAGTTCACTCAGTTACGAGCAACAAAGGAAAGTATCAAAGTATGTGACTCACATGTAGGGAACCTTGATGATCTTAGGTCGAAGGACTACATATACCCTGATCACTATGGGAATCACTTATGACACTCATATAACGATCCATGTAGTGTTCTCATGGTGGGTCGGTCCAGTACACAAGTTCTCCAACTTGTACCCATATGTAGACTACATATCTCATATTAGTCTCCACATATGCTAGTCGTTATGTATTATTGCAACCCGCTCCACAATAATACTAGACCAGGGACTTTTAAGAATATCATTATTCTAGGGTTACAATTATGTTTGTTAAGTTACGCAGGAACAAAACAACAAACATAATTGCTGGATTAATGCCTTAATAAAATATCATGACTCAATGTGCAAAAATACAATCATCTCATGACTGGCTTTTGGGCACAACACTAACACTTCCGCGCCTGGTCAGCAAAGCAGACGGAGACCCGTTCTCGGTCCGAAGATTCCTTGCGCCAAATGAAGGAGTCTCTCGCCCAGTATGCCCTAAAATATGGCGAGTTGAACAAACTTGCGAGGGAAGACCTTGGGAGTCTTCAGTTCGAGGTTGTGTCCAGCAGGCAGGAGCTTCTCACTGATTTCTCAGCCAAGGTTGAAGACCTCGGTTCAAAGTGCGTGACTCTTTCTTTAGAAAATGAGGCCCTTCGGAAGAAGACCGCTCAAGACAACGAGGATCTTGCGAAGGCACTTGCTGAGATTGAGTCGTTGAGGAAGAAGAAGACGAAGAGCAAGAGGAAGAAGAAGTTGGAGGAGAAGATTGTTGCGCTGAAAGCTGACCTGAAGGCTTTTGGTGCCGAGAAGGACCGTAGAGAGCAAATGTTGAAGACGTCCTACCAAGATGGCTTTTGCTTGGCTCGTCATCAGGTCCTCGCTCGATACCCTGGGCTTGACCTTTCTCACTTATCTGCCTTGGATTTTCCCAAAGAGCCTAGATCTTCGTGGTCCAAGGTCGAGTTCCTTAATCTTCCTCCGGCTCGCCCTGCACCTTTGACTGAGTCCTCCGGGGATGATAATGTTGAAGAAACGTCGGATACCCCTGCTTAGTCATAGGCTTTCTTCTTCTTTCCTCTTTTGTATCTTTTGACTTATCATTTTTAATGAAGAATTTTTTCCTCCATTCTTCGTTCTTTCTTCCGAATACGCTTTCTCAGAAGCTGGTACGATTCTAAGTTTACCATTTTTTTTTTTGGAGAACATCCGCACCTTATTTTTTCGGAAGGAACCTTTCTGGACTGCTTTCTTGCTCGGACGAGTTTTTAAGCCAAGTGAGGAATTTCGTAAGGAAGAATCGTCAGGCATGCTCTTTTGGTAACGAGGGCATATTCGTCATTTATTTTTACTGACGACTTCGGGGAGGAGTATCTTACAGGCTTTCTTCGAAAAAAAATGTCTAAGTATAGAATTTTTTCAGAGAGCTTGAATGCCAGGTATTCTTCAACTCTACTCCCTCAACGTTACCCAACTTAAAGACCCCTGGGTGAACTTCATCAAGGACCAAATAGGGTCCACTCCAATTTGCCCGAAGTACACCTTGCGATGGCCTTCTTTGTTCGAATTCGGTCTTCCGGAGAACAAGGTCTCCCTTTTTGATCTCCTTTTTCCTTACATGTAAATTGGCGGTGCGTGCTATCCGCTGCTGGAATGCCTTTCTCCTTAACTCGGCCATTTCACGATGCTCTTCGAGGAGGTCCAATTTTGCTCTCAGTCCAAGCTCATTTCCTCCTTCATCGAACACCTGTACTCTTACCGAGGGCTGCGTGACTTCAATGGGAATAATGGCCTCAGTCCCGTATACGAGCGAGAAGGGAGTCTCTCCCGTGGCTCTTCGGGGAGTCGTTCGGTAGCTCCATAGCACACTTGGAAGCTCTCCTGGCCATTTTCCTTTTGCCTCCTTTAGCCGTTTTTTTAGACCATCTTTTATTGTTCTGTTAGATACCTCTACCTGCCCATTGCTCTGAGGGTGAGCTACTGGGGCAAAATGTATCTTGACGTCAAGGTCCTCCATGAATTCCTGGAACCCCTTGTCAGTGAACTGGGTCCCGTTATCGGCCACTATAACCCTCGGAATGCCAAATCGGCATATGATGTTCTTCCATACAAATCTTTGAGCGTCCTTCGCCGAGATTGATGCTAGTGGTTCTGCCTCTATCCACTTAGTGAAATAGTCCACTGCAACGATGCAAAATTTTACTCCGCCGGGGGCGGTTGGGAGAGGTCCGATGAGATCAATGCCCCACACGGCGAAGGGGCAGGGATAGTCTGTCGCATTTATTCTTTCCGAGGGTAGCTTTTGGATATTGGCGTGCCTTTGGCAGTTGTCGCATCTTCGGACAAATTGCCTTGCGTCCTTCCTTAGGGTAGGCCAGAAGTAACCTTGGCGGAGTATTACTCCTGCGAGGACGTCTGTCCCTATATGGGAGCCACACACTCCTTCATGTACTTCTTCAAGTACTTTTTTGGCGTCATCCTCGCCTATACATCTTTGCAGAGGAGTTGCGTACCCTTGCCTGTATAGTTCTTCTCCAATGAGGAAGTACCTCCCTGCACGCTTTCGGACCTTTGCGGCTTCTTTAGGATCCTCGGGAAGCTCTGAAGTTGCCAAATATTTCTTGAGGGAGCTTTGCCATCCCTCCCCCGAGGTTTTTATGCACATTAACTCCGTGCTGGGGTGTTCTAGCACTTCGGTGGGTTCCTTAGCTTTGGCCAAGGCATCCGCTTGGGTATTATCCTTCCGGGGCACGTTCTTTATGTGCACCGAGTCGAAATCCTCAATGAGTTTCCGAACGAGATCGTGATACTTAGCCAAAATTGGGTCCTTTGCCACATATTCTCCCCTCGTCTGTCGGACTACTAATTGTGAATCGCTGTGGGCCACAAGGTTCTTCACACCTACTTTTCTGGCCATTTTCAGTCCGGCTATGAGGGCTTCATATTCGGCAATGTTATTGGTAACATTAAAACCGAATTTGACTGCTTTAGAAGCTTCCATGCCTTCGGGACCCTGAAGGACTATTCCAGCTCCTTGATGCTCTGCGCCTGACGCTCCATCGACGAAGAGCTTCCATTCTGGATCAGTTTCTGTTTCACCTCCCGCGAGTGGTTCGATCTTTTCAATCTCAGGAATCTCGGCAATGAAGTCTGCAAGTGCCTGAGCCTTTATTGCCTTTCTAGGCTCGTAAGTAATGTCATATTCACCGAGCTCGATGCACCATTTTGAGAGTCTTCCCGAATGCTCCACTTTTTTCATCACATCTCGCAGGGGCAAATTACTTCGTACGGTGATGGCGTGTCCTTGGAAGTAGGGTCGTAATCTCCTACCCGCCAGTACTAACGCGTAGATGGCTTTTTGGAGCAACGGATACCTCATCTCGGCGCCGTGCAGGGACTTGCTTACGTAATACACCGGCCATTGTTTCCCAGCCTCTTCTTTCACTAAGACGGAACTTACCGTTTTTTCAGTGACTGCAAGGTAAAGGATGAGAGGTTCCCCCTCCCGAGGTTGTCGAAGTGTTGGGAGGCGAGTTAGATAACTCTTGAGCTCTCCCCAGGCTTTCTGGCATTCTGCATTCCATGGGTGTTCCTGGTTTCCGGAGGTACCACCTTCCTTGGAGACTTTGGTGAGTACTTTGAAGAACGGGCGACATCGGTCACCATACCTAGAGATGAATCTACTTAGGGAGGTGATCCTCCCGGTAAGCCTCTGTATGTCCTTGATAGACGTAGGTGTCCGAAAATTCAGCAGGGCTTTTACTTTCTCAGGGTTAGCGTCTATTCCCCTTTCTGACACCATAAACCCGAGAAATTTTCCTGCGTTTACTCCGAACACACATTTTTCGGGATTAAGGCGAATGCCGAACTCTCGAAGTCGCTGGAAGGTTTCGGTTAAGTCGGTGATATGATTACCGGGCACTCTGCTCTTGACTATCATATCATCGACGTACACTTCCATGTTCCTACCGATCTGTGCGTCAAATACTTTGTTCATCAGTCTTTGGTAGGTAGCTCCTGCGTTTTTGAGCCCGAAAGGCATTCTGACATAGCAGTAAGTACCTATCTCTGTGATGAATGCTGTTTTTTCCTCATCCTCGGGGTTCATTCGGATCTGATGATACCCGCTAAAGGCGTCGAGGAAGCTAAGCAGTCCGTACTCGGCAGTTGCGTCTACCAACTGATCTATGGCCGGTAATGGATAGGAGTCTTTTGGACACGCATCGTTTAAGTTTCGGAAGTCGATGCACATTCGAAGCTTTTCACTGCCCTCCTTTGTGGCTATAACCACATTGCTGAGCCATTCGGGGTATTTTACTTCCCTTATTACCCCGGCCTCGATGAGGCGATTAACTTCGGCTTTGACGAAGGACCTTTTGTGAGCTGATAGATTCCGTTTTTTCTGCCGAACTGGTCTGACGTGTGGTTGCACTTTAAGATTGTGATGGATTATGCTGGGGTCAACCCCAGGCATATCCTTCGGCGAATAAGCAAATAGATCTTTGTTCATGCATAAAAAGGATACAAGCCTCTTTTTGTCCCCTTCGGCCAGTTTCTTTCCAACTCGGGTGTTTCGGCCGGGGATTAATTCTACATCTTCTGTTTCTATTTTTTCGAGGCTTTCCGTTTCTTCTGCCGTTGCCTTTTCGTCCATCAGGACCTTTTTTCCTTCTGTCGAAGTCTGTACCTGGATCTTGGTCGGGCTTTGCCTGGCCCTCGTGAAGACTTTTCTAACCTCGGCTTGATCAATGAAGATTTCAGCGTCTCCGTCTTCGGTGGCGAAGGTGACCGTTAAGTACCTTACATCTGGCCGAATGTGAAAATTACCCTGAGTCTGCCTTCCCAGAATGGCGTTGTATGCTGACGGTACATCAATGACTATAAATCTTGTTCTGCCAGAGGCGATTAAGTTTTCTTTGCTTTTGGAGGAGACCCCTTTCAGCATCACGGGCAAGTCGATGTACCCAAGGACTAGGAGTTCAGATGGTCCGACGCCGAAGGTGGGGGAACTGACTGGGCTAAGGTCGCTTTTTGAGATATCTAATTTTCCCAGCAGATGAGAAAAAATGACGTCGGCGTTCGAGCCGTCATCGAGGAGTACTCTCTTGACGTCCCAGCTCCCTATTCTTGCCATGACAAGGAGGGGGTCATCATGGGGGAATTTTATCACAGACCCATCCCTACGGGTGAGCCTTCGGGAGGTGCTCCCGTACTCCATGATGGAGACTTCTCTCATCTTCCTTTTTCTCTCGGCCGAGGGCATCCCCGTAGTGATGGTTTGGATGATCCCCGCCGAGGGTGGCAGACTTTTCCGGGGACTTTGGTCCCGTCGTCTATCTGAGTCATACTCTTCATCATCTGCTCTCCTTTGCTCTTCTTTTCTTTCTTTCGGAGAGGGCATCCGCAGATATCGCCGAAGTTGCCCCTGTTTGATCAGGGACTCGATGTACTTCTTCAACTGGTAACAGGCTTCAGTGTCGTGGCCGTGTTCTCGGTGAAATTGGCAGAATTTCTTCATATTCCTTTTATTTTCCGGGGCCATGGCCTTTGGCCTTGGGATTGCTGTCCCTTGCCTTTCCAGGGTCATCAGAATGCTAGCTCTTGTGGTGTTCAGGGGAATGAATGCTGCAGGCCTTTTCCCTCTTTGCCTGTGAGACCGTTCTCCCTCGTTCTGCTGGCGCGGCTGGTGGCCAGGCCCTTCGGTGCGAAGGTGTTCTGCCTTAGGTCCCCCCATTCTGAGTTCTTCAGCCGTCATGTGCTGTTCGGCTCTTCTGTAGAATTCCCCAAGAGTTTCTAGGGGATCTTTGGAGAATTCATAGAACAGCTGGGAGTCCCTTCGCAGTCCTCTGACCATTGCCAGGATGCGAATTTCCGGTCAAAAGTCTGGTACGCTCAGTGCTTCTCGGTTGAATCTTTCAACATAATCGCGGATGGTCTCCCCTCCTTTCTGCGCTATGTCAAACATTTGCACTGGCATTTTGGCAGTTGGCCTACTGCCAATAAACTGTTGGGTGAAAGCAGTAGATAGTTCTTGGAAGCTCAACAAACTTCCCTGGGGCAAAGAGCCATACCATGCTGTTGCTGGTCCTGAGAGTGTCACCTCAAAGCATTTACAGAGCGTGGCGTCGTCCGTGCCATGGAGCACCATGCTTCGCTTGTATTTTGTCAGGTGCGCCTGGGGGTCACTTCGCCCATCATACATTTCCAGACGAGGAACCCTGAAATCACTGGGCATAGGCGCCTCTACTACCTCGCGTACGAAAGGCGACTCCTCTCCGGTGTAGGAGTCGGACAACCGGGACCAGACTGGTTTTCGGGAGATCTGTTTCTCGACCTTTTCCAGCCTTCCCAGGATCCTTTCCATGAGGGCGGCAGTGCTGGTTTCTTTCTGCCGTCGTGTGTTTGCTGGTAGTGGCGAATTTCTTCTTCGCCTTGGGGAACGACTCCGGCGAGGGGGAGAAGGGGACCTCTGGTAAGGGGATGCGCTCCGTCGACAGGAGGCCCTGGTCTCTTTTGGGGCTCCCCCTCTGGCGGGGCGCGTCTCAACGGGTTCACCATCTGTTGAATATGCGTCAAGGGAGTCTCCACTCCCTGAACTCCGGTGAGTAGATCGCGAGCTCCTTTCCCGACGGATGGTCGAGGGTGAGGCTCTCTGAGTGGGTGAAGGTTGGGGCAACCTCTGATCAAGTTGCTGAGTGATTTCGGCAACGATAGAACGCTGGAAATCCCGTAGGAAGCTCATCGTTACCGTTACTGGACGGTCGTCCTCCATCATGGATGTTTCTGCCACAGGCAAAGGGGTCGCCTGTTGAGTCTCAGGTGCGAGGGGGGATCTTGGAATCCCTTTATCCTTCGAGCGCCAAGTCTCCACGACGGCGACATGGGACAGGGTTCCCACAGACGGCGCCAAATGATGGCCTACGGCGGCTTCATCGTGTGTCATTGTAAGAGTAGGGAGGGCTTCTGATGGAGGAGAACACTTTGAGAGGAGATTCCCCAGTGGAGGATACCTGAAATACTTTCAGAAAAACACGGGTTAGGAGGTCCCCGGTGTGCATTCCCGGGGAGGAGCCTCCGACGCCCAAGTCAGTATTTTCAGATAACTGGATTATGTGCTCTTTTGTGTATTCAAAGAGAACTTTTCATCTTACCCTTCTAGAACGCTTTCTGGGTGTTTTATACAGGAGGCGTGCAGAAGCCATTCCCCTCTAGTGGTCGTCCCAGATTATGACACGTGTCCGGCGGGATGCGATCCCTGCTTTTTCGGGAACGAAGGGACGTGTATCTCAGCGAAAGTCGCTGGGCTGACAGCCTAGTCATTCCGAGGGCATCATATCGAGGCGTCCCTCTGATGGCGTGTCCCAGTGATAGCGTGTCAGAATGTACTTGGGGGACGACTTTATGGGGAGGTGTCAGAGGCTCCTTAAATGCTTTGTTCGTACCTTCCGAGGTTACTCTAACGTCTCGGGGCATATATTACCCGAGGATGGTTCCTCCGATGGGTACTTCTGTTTCCGAAGAGGGTTCGATCGTTCTACCGAGGTTGGTCCTACCATTGCCTGAGGGAGCGAATTCCCTATATTTGGCCAGGGGGATCGTTTATCCTTCTATCCTCGGTTGGCAGTTTCCCTCTGCCGAAGTCAGTACTCCGCCAAGTTTGGGAGCTCGGCCGTTGATGGGCACCTCGGCTATCAGGTAACATCAGCACAAGTGCTATGGTTTGTCTTCTCTTCAATTCTTGGAAGTTTGGCTCACATTTAACACACCACTTAAAATTTTGATCTTTCTTAGTTAAGTAGGTAAGTGGAGAAGCTATTACAGAGAACTTATTTACAAATCTCCTGCAATAGCCAGGTAACCCCAAGAAACTTCTCACTTCTTTTAGACTTTGGGGTTACTTCCAATCCAAGATTGCCCTAATCTTCCAAGTGTCTATAGCTAATCCTTGATCATAGATCACATGGCCAAAGAATTCCAATTTATTGATCCAAAAGTTGAACTTGCTTAGCTTTCCAAATAGCCTATGCTCCTTGAGTAAGTTGAGCAACAATTTCAAATGCTCTTGATAGGTCTATTCATCTTTTGAGTACACTAGTATGTCATTTATAAATGTCACTACAGAGTGATCCAAGTAGGCCTTAAACACCCTTTGCATAAGATCCATGAAGAAGGCCAGGGCATTTGTGAGCCCAAATGGCATCATAGTGTACTCATAATGACCATACCTAATTCTAAAAGCAATTTTAGGTATGTTTTCCTCCTTAACTCCTAATAAAAGTACCCAAACCTGAGGTCTATCTTAAAAAACATTTTAGCTCCCTTAACTGATAAAAAAGATCTTCAATTCTTGGGAGTGGGTACTTATTCTTAATGGTTAGTGCATTGAGCTTCCTGTAGTCAATGCATAATCTAAGGGTCCATCTTTCTTTTTGACAAACAGCACCAGTGCTCCCCATGGGGACGCACTAGGCCTAATGAACCCTTTTCTAGCAACTCATCCAGTTACCTCTTCAGCTCTTTCATTTCAGGAATGGCCATTCTATATAGGGCAATAGACACAGCCGGGTACTAGTTTGATCTCAAACTTAACCTCTTTGACAGGTGGGAGTCAAGGTAGTTCTGAGTGAAACACTTCAGGAAATTCCCTCACAATAGGAATTTTGCTTAGTTCTTTAACCTCTTCATTCCCATTGAACCCCATACATTCCTCTTCGGCCAGTAGAATGGCCTCAAGGTTAAACAATTCAGTTGTAGTGAAACACTACAGGTGCTAGCTCAAGGTCGTGAATTGGGTAGTTTAACTCATTAGGCCTCAACTACCTTAAGCCATAGGCAATCACCTAATTTTTATGCATTAATTCACATTCCAAATCAAAACCCAATGCATCCATATACACCGTAAAGGCCTTGTTTAAATCTAGAAAAATGAGTATTGGTGCACTTGTCAACCTCTTCTTCAACTCTAAGTACACTTCTTGACACTTTGATGTCCAATCAAACTTTTGAGCTTTCTTGGTCAAGGTTGTTAACAGTGTCGCTATCATTGAGAATTTATCTATGAACTTCCTATAATAGCCTACTAAGCCAAAGAAACACCTAATTTCTAGTGTTTTCCACTTAATCACTGCTTGAACCCTTTCAAGATCAACTAGCAAACCTTGAGCACTAATGATGTGTCCCAGAAACTGTATCTTTTCGGACCAAAACTCACACTTAGATAGCATTGTATAATACCAATTATCCTCCTTTAGCACTTGCAAAAACTATTCTAAGGTGCCCCTCATGCTCCTAAGTAGACTGCGAGTATATTAAGATATCATTGATGAAAACTTCAACAAACAAATCCAAGAACGATCTAAAGATCCTATCCATGGCTTCCAAGAACATTGTTGGGGCGTTAGTCACACCGAATAACATTACTGTGTACTTATAGTGCCCATATCTTATCTTCAAGGCAATCTTCATGATATCTTCCTCCTTAACCCTGATTTGAAAGTATCCAGACTGGAAGTCAATCCTAGAAAACACTTTTGCTCCCCTGGGCCTATCAAACAGGTCATCGATTCTAGGAAGCAGATACTTTTTCTTAACTGTTACTACATTCAACTTTTTGTAGTCGATGCACATTCTCAAAGTTCCGTCTTTCTTTTTCACAAACAACCTTAGGGCTCCCCACGATGATACACTAGGCCTTGTAAAGCATTTCTCTAGCAATTCTCCCAACTATTTCTTTAACTCATCCATCTTAGGAGCTAACATTCGGTAAGATGGTGCCGAAATTGGTTCTGTTACAAATTGAAGATGGATAAAAAACTTGGTGTCCCTCTTGGGTGGTAAACCAAGCAACTCAACTGGAAACACCTCAGGAAACTAATTGGCTATAAGGACTTCCTTAAGTTCTTCTTCTATGGCCACCCTATTCAAAGAATAATGTTCTTCCTCGTTGACAATGCGGATAAAATCCATAAGTCTAAGGTGCAAACTCTTAGCACTGGATGCTAACGCTCCTGTGCAAGTCACTCTAGCTCTCTAAGCAACAATAATGTCAACTGAGTGACTAGCACAATCAATTTACACCTTGTGCTTGCTTAGCCAATCCATTCTCAACACTAAGTCATAAGACTTCAAGTCTTTAACCCACAACTCGCAAGATAAATCATGGTTGCCTAACTGCAAGGGATACCTAATAACCAACTCATTGGCTATAATAAAACTCCTCCCTACAGTCCTAATGAGTTTCAACTCATCAGAAATTTCACGTTGCAATTTAAGTCTATCTACCAATTTAGACGACATCATAGAAAGAGTAGCTTCAGTATCAAAAAGTACTCTAATACTACCATTCTGGAATGTAAAATTACCTCAAACAACGACTGGCTCTTTGGTCACTTTACTAGCCAAGGCAAAAACCCTCAGCTCAACTGCTGCTGCGGCTACACTAGGTTGATTTCCTATAGCAAGGGGTGCGGAGGGTGGGTTCCTAGGCAGACTTGACAAGGGTCGAGCATGTGGGCATTCCATCGGGCAATAACCACTGTGTCCACAATTGTTGCAAACGTTGGTTCCCAAAGTACATGGCTTCATGCCATGGAACCGTCTATGCTTAAGGCACAAACCCCTTTTCTCCTCTTAAAAGGGCCTTGACTCTCAGTTGTCTTTCTTACTGTTGGGCATCTTTTAGCACTTTTTCCTAGGTTGGATAGTCTAACTTCCACCTTTTTGCTTAGAGTTCTTAAGTCCTCAATTTCTCTTTCTAAGGCCAAAGCCTTTTGAACTATTTGGCGATAGACCCGAATATCTACCGTCACCATATACCTCCGAAGCATGGGCTTAAGGTCTTGAAAGAACTTCTTGGCCCTCAACTCATCATTACCGGTCATATAGGGAGCATACCAAATGAGCAAATTGTAGCATTGCTCACACTCTCTCACTGACATCTCTCATTGAATAAGGTTCTCAAATTGGTTCCTTCTCTAATCTTGGGTAGCTTCACTGATGTATTCCTGTTGGAACTTCCTCTCAAAGTCTAACCACTTGAGCACTTTTTTTTTTGTGCTTTGGTCGAGTGCCATTACTTCACTCAACATTTCCATCACATCATCCCACCAAAGTCTAGCCCTCCCTCTAGAAAAAAAGTACTAAGGTCATTCTCTGCTCTAATTCATAGCCTCCACAAATAAAAAGCTAATTCATCCTAGACAACCAATCCTCTACTCGATTAGGGTCACCTAACCCATCAAACTTTAGCTGGTCAAACTATCTTGAACTTCTCAAGCAATCTCATTTGATGTAGGGTCTCTTCCCTTCTTGGAGCTTCCATAATTTATGGCTCCTACTTATGGTCATAAACATGTTCTCGCCTCTCATGAGCTCTAGGCACTTGCTGATGCTTGGCATGCCTCTCTTGACAGTAGGGTGGCTCATTTTCTTGGTCATTTTCTTCTTGAACAACCCCTCTGTCTTCTTGGTCTTGGAACAACTCATTCATTATGGTAGTCATGCCTTGTTCCACTTTCATTAAAATCAGAGCCATCCTAAAGCGCCTTGGATATCTCATTCAATCTTGCCATAATTGGATAACTAGAACCTTCACCTGGTTCCCTAGCTCCTCTTAAAGCTCCTGACCTAGTGTCATCCATAGCAACCTACAACCAAAGCCAAACGACATTCCCCAGATATTGGTCAGTACTAACTATCCTAGCACATGGACTTTAAACTAGATATCAATCTTAGCCTCCAATATCTATAAACATGAAACTAAAGCCCTGACACCAAAAAATGACATGGCTGCCCTTGGCCCTACCCAGGAAGCTTGTGAGAACGGATCTCACGGTGGTTGTAATTAGCTAATTGTATATGTGTGCAAATTAAAACTTCATTATACTAGTTGATTAACGTAGAAGATGCATGATGCATACTCTTTTAGCTTTGACTTGAATAAATAGAAACCATAAAACATTCACATGGCTAAAGCACTTTTCATATAATTCAAGTTCAAACGGTCAAAGCATACAAAATCAACATTTATATGATCATTACTACACATAACAACCGTGTAAAGACATTCAACCTACATAGACTAATGCCCTTCATCCAAGAGCAACCCTAGAGTCTAAAGCTCAAAACATAGACTTGGGAGGCAACTAGGCATTCAACATGTACAAGCTTCTTACTGACATCCTCCCAACTAACTCCCACCTTGAAAGTAAGTTCTAGCGGTGAGTCATAAAATCCTATCCATGTCTTACTAGGCTTTGCAACCCAGAAAATACTATAGTTAGTACTGTTACTTAACCAACAAGTAACCATGAAAACTAGAGTCACAAGGATTCTTAAAGCAAAGTACCTGTAACAACAGACTTCCACAACAACCCTTAGCAATTATTGGGTCCAATAATATCAGAATATGCACAACTTAAACTAGGGAGTGAGAATTCAAGAATTCTCAGTAAGGGATCTTCACCTACAAGAAAGATGCTAAGGACATCATATATATTAACATATGTAATATACTGTGAGCTTGTACAACTTGTGGATAAACTTATGTGCATAGTTTTTAGTCCCTTAGGACTTGCCCTCACCTAGTCCTTGAACTACAAAGGCAAAGCCTTGTCTACTAACAAGTGTAGCTTACTAGCCTAACTAGTGAAATTCACCTGTTAGAACTCCCTTATGTTGTACAAGGGTACTATGGTAAGACTAATGTCGACTAGGTCTTAAAGATGCACTAGGTGCACTAAGGTTACACTTCAAAACCTCATGCCCGATGGCATGGCTAGGTTACTGATAGTACTAACCTTTCACCTAAACTAATGATACTTCATTGTGGCCTTTTAATAACTAGTCTCCTGACTTATGATAAAAGTAACCATTAAAGCTCAAGAAAACTCCTAGGTCTCAGAAGAGTTTTGGAAGTCTCAAAGTACATCTGGAATACTTTAACCCCCAGGTACCCTAAACACTCCATCGGGCCTCCCCTCAAACCCTGGAGAAAAATTGGAAATTTTTTTCCAACATCGTCCCCACAATTATCAACTTATGGGAAGTTTTGCATGGCATTGGTGACACGCCACTAGTATTGGCGACACCTGTGAGCCTAGAAAATTCCCAATTTTGCTACACACACCTTGGAAGACTTCCCAAGCATATCAAACATGCTTGGATGGCCTTCCAACTTCACATACTTATAAAACATGTTGCAAATGCCACAACCAACTATCACAAGCACAACTATGATGCATTGAAACATCATTCCAAGCTCCATCGAACACATAGTCCACTATGATCCAACTTGCCCACTAACTAATGCTATTGCCAAAACTACTTGAATTCATCAATCAACAACACTCCAATAGCATTAATCAAGCATGAAACCATAACTCTTTTACCTTGATTTCTAGTCACAAGTAAGAACCAAGCAACTCTTCCACAAAATCAAAGTTCCACAAAGTTCTACCTAAGTTTCCAAGCAAACAAAAACACAAGACATGAAATGACTAACTTCTAACCAAAACCCAAGCTTTAAATCATCAAATAAACAAGAAAATGCCATGAAAACACTTGTTACCTCGCATCAAAAATAGAGACTAGCTGGAAACGTGATTCTAAGCTTCAAAAACATGAACTTCCACTTAAATCAAGCTTCCCAAAGCATATATACCCTTGGTGGCTTCAAATTTCACCAAAATCTCTTGATTTTGAGCTTCAATTCATGAAGAAATCAAGGGATGAAGGATGGACTCGGGTTTGAAGTGCAAAAATGGCAGCCATCCTTATTTTACCAAGTTTTATGCTCTTTTAAACACCAAGCCACCAAAGTTTTTAAAATGTTACAAAAGGCCCCCCTTTCTTAAATAGTAACTATAGTCAAACCTTGGTGAAATCTTGTTTATTTGAGTTAAGTTTGGGGTTAGAGCGAAATTTAAGTTTCTAAAAACTCATTTTTAACTCACGGGACTTCGGACTAGCACTTTGTAACACAAAATTATCATTTTGCCCCTAAACTTGATTTGGTGCCTTAAACTCATATGAACTTAGTGAACTCTGTCTAACATACTAATTCTTGCTATATGAATTTGAAATAAGGTTCCGAACTAGGTTTTAATGACTTTACCTTCCTCAAACAAGCTTCCTACTAGGAGAGTCGTAACAAGGGGCTTATTTAGGACAATGCAATATTAGGAACAACAAATGAATTTTATCTGATTAAAAATCTTAACATTGATCAATAGTTACTTAAGGCTGGAATCTTTTGAAATTTGAATAGCTGTTATTTCAAATAGATAAGATAAAAAATAAACCATAGGGACTAAAATGCTAGAAGAAGAAAGCTTTTGGTTGTAAAATAGAGTTAAGCAAAAATGTGAAATTTTTCCTAGATGGACGTTGGAGATTAAGAGTGTACTAGTGATGGGGTGTATTTTAGAAAGGTCTGTTACTAAAGTATATATATAATTATTATATTATACATTTTTCCACTGTTAAGTCTCCATGTAAAACTCAACACCTAGCTATAAGTTTGATAAAATTACCTCTAGATGAGATTTCCCCTCCTTCTAAAAACACTACCCCACCCCCAGCCCTACCACGTCCCATTGTTTATTTCTTCCACTCCACTTGTCGTAGCCTATGGATTGATGCTTCTCCAACCAATCATCAATTCTAGATCATGCCATCATCTCCTCCAAATTGCATCATCATTGCTCGCTTCTATATTGCATTATCAAAACCTCCAAAGTCGTTGCCTCTAGATCGTTTTGTATGATGCTTGCCACCAAATCTCATAGTTGTCATTCACCTTAAAAATCGCACCATTGTCTATCACATCTAGGTCACACCAATCAATGCTTACTTCCAAATATTGTTGTTGTCATTCACATCTAAATCTTTTAGCTGACACTTGATCATCGCTTGTCTCTGTATCACCTTCATATCACCTCTATCATGTCCATCACCAAATTATGCGTAGAACAATTAGTAGAAGTATCTAAACGAATATATAAAAGTACAACAAACTATTTGTTCTCTTTTCTGTGTATGTGAAGTCATTATAAAAAGGGAAATGTGTCTGAAACAATATCTTAAAATGTCTAAAATTTATGTCAAGTGTCTAAACTTACAGGTTAATGTATTTATACACTATATAACACTAAGATTTGTAAATAGTACTGAATCACAGTAATAAGAAGAAAGATCTGTAACAATAAAATAACTATATAAACAATAGGCATATGTGCCTAAAATAACATTTAAATGTTTTTATGCGCTTTATAAGCACTATAAGATTATTGAGGATGTAGAATCACAAATCATGAATGTGAAGGTATGTCTAGAACAATAGAAGGATATGTTTGAATTATAAGCCTAATGTGTCTACACATTTTGTAGACACTACCATTATGCAGACACTTCTTGATTCTGATATAGACATGTCTCTACAATCTTTTAGACATATCTCTATGTTGAGTTCCAGGTCAATTACTTTTTTCTGTCTCTATGGTCCTTTAGACATATTTCGAAGTAATCTTTTAGAAATATTTCTAATAGTCCTGAAGAAACATCACTATAGTCCTTTTGACATATCTCTAAGTTAGGTTTTAGTTTGGTGGTTTTTTGACGTCTTTATCTCCTTTACACACATCTTTATAGTCCTTTAAATATATTTCTACAATCCTTAAGACATATCTCGATAGTACTTTTGACACTTCTCTAAGCTAAGTTTCAAGTTGATGGTTTTTTCTCAACCCTATTGTCCTTTAGACACTTCTTGATAGTTCTTCAGACATATATCTGAATGGGTTCCAATTCAATTTTAGCTTTTTTTTTTTTTGCATGATAGATCACAGACTCCAAGATCACTTTCTCAATTTCCAAAATTTGGTGGCAGAATAAATAAGTTGTGTCCTAAATTCATCTCCAATAATGACCACTAATCTTAATCAAGATTTAAAGATAGAGACAATGGTGCAACATGGCAACCAATATTTTTTCATGATTGAGCAGTAAAGGTAGTTCCGAGTGACTTCTCTAAATCTGTCTACTTCTTTGGTACAATAGTGTTATTATCCCCAACAACATCATTTGGAGCCAATGGCTACTAGAAAACATGAATGATCATGATCTATAGATGCCACCACTATTGGTTGGAGAAGATGAAGATGAGATCAAGCTAGGGGGCATAATGAGAATTAATTAGGGTAATAATGATAAATTTAGAAATTTATTAATATGTCTAATTAGATATGTGCATGATAAACGCTGTTGTACTATATCCTAAACAATTGATAGCATTAAGTCTACTATACACATGTGTCCATTTTCATTTTTTTTTTCCAATATTACCCATACTTTACCTAACTATTACCCATCATGTTCTACAATTTTTCCCAATCTTAATTGCACTACATCTTGTTTTACTTCATTATGTTGATGAAACCTTACATGACCTCACAGAGATTTGAGCCATTAGTTACAGGGTCAAGTCCTCCAACAACAACACCAACAACAATAAGGAGTTTACTAAGCCAATAATCAAGAAGAAACTTTGACATATCTACATCGATAAAGATAACTGAAGACATCTTCGGTCATCATCTGAATTAAACACTTTTTCCACAAAGAATGCAACTTTGTTGATCAATTTTAGCTCTACTAGCACACTTCAACAATGATGTTTCTTTTTTGTTTCATAAAGTCTCAAATTCCATAAAGTTATACTGCACCACAACTGTAACAGGTCAACATTCCTATTACTCAATAGCCTTGAGACTTAGTTTTAACTCCTCTAAAGTATCAAAAAATTATATTAAAATATTATTGTTCTCAATCAATTTAAGGACTTAAAACTACACACTTAGAACTTACAAGGTTTTAGTTTAAAACATTTGGGGCTCTTTAACAAGGATCTTTCTCTCACCATTACATCACCCTACATAGGAATCTCCATGAGTGTCCTCAACAGCAACTTAGTCTTCCCTCTACATGCACTTTTGGTAGGGAACTCATCCATACATATAATACCCCTCTTACTCTAGGTTCACAAGTTAAAAATCCTTTGAATGTAGGGATGCCAATCTACTCATTATGCTCACCCTCGCTTTTTGGTTTTCTAGGAGGCTTCTACCATATTAGATTGAAGTTAAAGATTAATTGGCTAGCCCAAGCCAATTTACTAATGTCAACAGGGGCATTTGATATCTTGGTTTGTTTTTTTTTTTTTTTTTGTCCTTAAGCTTTACTTTGTAAGAGTTAACCTCTCAATTTGGCCAAATATGAATAAGGTAGACCTAGTCTAAGAAGAGGCTTACAATAAATAGATGGAAAGACTAAAAAAAAAGTGCATGTACCACTCTTTGGTTGTTGGTCCTTAAACTTTTCTTTGTAACAATTTACTACAGTTTGCAATACTCAAATGCCTAAAATATTGTTCTTTTTTCATCTTGGCCCCTAGACTTTGCTTCCTCATGATTAAGCCCTTAAACAACAAAATTTCTCAACAATACGTAGTCAATCAACCTAGTATTAATAATTTTGGTGATGAAAATATTCAGTTATTTGCATAGTACCCATAATTTTTGCATGTGAAGGTTCAAATTGTGGTTTGTGAAAGATATTTTTTTTCTATTTGCAGCCAAAAAGTGCATTTAGGTAGGGTGATGTGGGATTTTTCTAATTCCAATTAAGCAACTAATAATTTTCTTTTCAACTTTTGCTGGATGTTCGCTAAATATAAACAAAATAGTGTTAACATGTTTTTGTTTGATTTATCCGATTGTGCTAGTGGGGTGAGGCACTATAGCATGTTAGTGCCCTTGTTATATGGTTTATTTACATTTTTGCCATCCTTCCACCTAACTGCACATGTGTTCTTGTTTCCCTCCACAAACTCTATGGACCCTACCAGCTACTTTTATTGCTGTTGACTAATTAAAATAGGGTGAAAAGGGTCTGGCAATATATGTTCCAAATATCCGATTTTGAAGGCAAGTGGAAATACAACTGGTCTGAAAAGTGATTTGTATCGTGTGGAAATGAGGACACTCCATGGGCCTTTTTCTCCTTCATCTTTCACTTTATCTGTATACTACTACATCATTATCCACACTTTCAAAATGAATTATGTTGTTCTTATCCTATAATTTCCATGGATGATGAAGGCAATGCTAGGTTCGAACCTAACTGGTCTGACGCCGTTGAAGAACCCAACATGTGACTTAGGAACTGGTTTAAGGTGGATGTCCGAACTCTAATGCACCACTATTGTCCAAAGTCAGAGATGTGTCCAACATTTGGTAACAACCTGCTAACAGCCAGAAAAATGTCGTGGAAATTGGAGGATACGGCAAAACTGAACCCCGGTCGTCAAACTCACCCTATGAAAACTAAAACCAAGCCTAATGGTGACTGAAATCAAAAGATTTGCAAAAACAACACATTGACCCAATGCACTTTGGAGATTCATCTAGCAGACCGAAAACTATGCAATACTGAGGCTAGTGAGAAGAGGTTACAAGTACCTCCAATCTAGTAACATTCTTCTAGTTCTGGCTGCACTTCAAGCTTCAACCAACTCCAGGTGACAGCTCAACGCAAATCCCTCTATTTTTGGACACTACCATGCTTATCTTATCTATCATGGCAGTACAAGTGTGAAAGAACATCAAAACAAAAGTGTGAGCATGGGTGGATCGTAAATAATGGCCTGGTTTAATGGCATTCATATTTTCTCTAAGTTGGTCAAACAAGCCAGGGTGCAAAAACATGTTAATTGGCCCGAGTTCACACGAAATGGACTAGGCTTTATTTAACTTTGTCTCTATATAAAATTGCCATCATAAAGTCTTGAGCTTCTGTGTAAATGATGTCCAAGTTAACTTGAATTAATCAGGGTTGAATACAACTGCTAAACTTTTGGATCTTTTTTTAAAAAATTAATAGCTATATCATGCACCTGAGCACAAAACATATGACTCAACATTATCTTATTTAAGGAATTGCCATCACACCTCAAGTTCCTATAAATTATGAAAATGCCAACATGCTATAACTCCCTATTATATAGCATGTTCTAATCAAGGTTATCAAAGGTGAAAGGCACACACAAGGTGCTAGACCTTTGTATTGCCTTAAGCACAAGGCACACAAAAAAGTGCTTGCCCAAGTGAAGGGAGCACAAAAAAAAAAGATGTAGCAGTAAGGTAGAAACTATAGCACAAAATAATAAAAAATTCATCATAAAGTTTACCTATTAAAAGCCTAACTTATAAAAGTGAAATGCAAAAGAAAAATTAGTTTCTAACTAATAAAAAACTTTCTCCTAAACAGATTCTAGTACTACTTTGAATGACTATAATAATACAATAATTTAGAAAAAAAAAATCATCCTCCTCTTCCTTACTATCGGACTTCTCATCTAAAATCTCATCACTCTTAAGTTGTCCCCCAAATTCACTACCCTTTGGCTCCTCATCTTTAGTCTCCTCAAACTCTGCCTCTTGCTCTTCAAAGTCCACCTATGATCGTGATGTTGAAACTGTTTATTTGGTTCTTGTATTTCTCCTTCTGTATTTTATTGGTTGATTCATACCATTTACAATTGTAATGTCCCCTAAAACTGGTTCTTTTTCATTCATAGAAGCACCCATCTTCCAAACCAATCATTCATTAATGTTATAAATATCGTCTAAACATATAAGGCCAATGACATTCCTCCTATTATAGTGAGCACTAGGGGTGTTAACGAATAGAGCTTTTATCGAACTATTCAAGCTTGAACTTGAATTAGCATTAATAAACCAAGCTTTTCAAACTTCAAATACGAGGTTGAGCCATTTTTATTATTCAAATCCTTTATCGAATTGAGCTCAAACATGTTAGTGTTTGATTCGATAGGTTTTCAAGCCTATTAAACCTTATATAATATTAATATAAATAATAATAATAATAATATAAATATTAAGAATATATTATTAATAATTAAAATGAAGTAAAACATGAAACTTAACATTCCACCTAGCCCAAGCCTCTCAACATTAGCAATAGACAGTCACAAAGCCATAGTAAGCCATTGATCTTACTTCTCCATCAGACCTCTCCTCTGTCGCGCGTCGCGACTCATGCAATCAATCACTCCTCTGATGGACTTCTCCTCTGTTGTGCGTCACACAGCCATTTTCTCATTCGCATCGCGGTTTGCACAACCATTCTCACCTGCAACCACCGACTCTCACCTAATCTTTTATGCCACGGCCCACTATTGTGAACCAACCTCCCTTTATCACCAATCTATTGTAGATTCCCAAGGCCACTAGTATGTCTCCCTCCAATTTTTCTTAATAATTGTTGATGTTTAGTTGTCTTCAAACAATTACCTCTTCTGTTGTACGATTCTGTTTATCAATTTTGAAGACAATATTATGGTTTGCAGTGAATGGCTATCCTGCACATTTTTTATTCCTTACAATATTATTGTATTATTTCATACTTGATAATTGTATTAGTTAATTACTGAGATTGGTAATCCAAATACAAGGATATCTCGAACTCACTTTCAAAACTACCATGTCCATGATACCAAAAAAAAAACTATTGATCTCTATTCTATTATGCTCCCATGAACCAAATTAGCCATCATGCTTATGCTCTTGCCTTAGCTTGTAATTTATTGTTTGAATCTTCTTTTAGCTAGCATCTAACTTAAAATTGACCATTAACCGTGGTATTAGGAGTGCTTTTATTTTCCCAATAGTTTGTTAGATATATTTTTATTGATAATTTAGTTGATTTAATTGTGTTAAGTTACGGTTGGATATTTCTCTTTCTCCAGTTCTTCTCTTAATGAGATTGGGTATTTGTATTCCGTTTAAGTTTGCTATTTGGCTAAGATTAAGTCTGCTATTTGGCTTCCTTGGCGACTGATAGATATTGGCTTCACCAAATTGGGAACTGCTTGCTGACCTGTTGCCAATTAGATGTTATCTAGATAAATAAATGGTTTGAAAATGGGTTGTCTGTAGAATAAGGAATCAAGGGCATTGGAGCTGATTTAGCTGTCACGCTTAAAGAAATCATAAATGGGTGTGCAAGCATTGTGTTTGATTTCTTTTTCCCTCTTCAAACTTTGTCAATGCATTAGCCTTTCTTACAAAAAGTAATATTGTAGAAGAAACGATTAACAGAAAATAAGCACTCTATCATGTTGCAATTGTGCATAGAAATCTTGACATCTTATTTTTGGACAGGTCCGGGAATGAGTTAGCTCTTTCTGCTTTGACAGTCATCTCTCAGATGAAAATCGAGCAAGATATGCCCAAAGATTTTAACTTACTAAGTTTGCTATTTGTTCTTTTTAGTTTTGATATGCTTAGCATTCTGTGCAGAGAACATAATGAAGATAAAATTTTTGGACTGGTACTTGAAGATTGCTGTTGCTTCAACTTTCGATGGAGCTTCCATGGAGTTGTTCATCATCAAAACTGGCTTCTGTGTGAGAACCTTCCTTTCCGTTCTTTTTTTTTTTTTTTTCTTTTATCTGGAATAGGATGACAGTTCGCTGTGTCGTTGATGTAGTCTGACAGGATGAATTTTTTATAACTAGACATGACAACACATGCTGCAATGTTCATAGTTACTGTATCATGTTAGTAGTAGTAGAACTTTAGATTATCTACATCTTAAGTTTTCAACGTGTGCAATTACTTTTTGTTTAAGAAACTTTTTATAATCATGAGGTTAAACATGGAATCAAAGGGTCGTTGTTATGCTCGTTCATAAAGTGCTAAATTTTAGTCTGGCAGGTGCTGTTCTCAAAGTACTTGTTTCTTGACAAGTAACGCCTTACTATTTTTTATTGGTGTTTTCATCCCCCCATATATTTTCATCTCTTATTGGGCCTTTTTATAATTGTTCTTTTTGTTGTCTTAGATGATAAAGTGACTGTTCTGGAGTCTGAAAAACGTGCTTGGGAGAGTTCACCTGAATCTCAAGCAATCAAAGAAGCACTAAATCCTTGGGGAAACCATGATGCCCAAGCAAAAAAAAAAATCCTCATAGATGATGTATCTTGACGCCTTTATATGGGTTCGTGCTTTTTTATACTATCCCAACTGAAGAAAAGATCAATATTGATAATTCTACTAATTGGTTTTTCACAGGAAATAAAATGAAGTATATCCCTGTTCCCTACACAGACTACTATAGCACAAAATGCGTGTCAATTTGTTAATTATTATTATCAGGTTTCTCGTTTTATTTCCTTTAAATTATTATTATTATTATTATTATTATTATTATATAGGTTCGATAGGCTCAAAAACCTATTGAATCAAACACTAATATATTCGAGCTCGATTTGATAAGGGATCCAAATAATAAAAATGGCTCGAGCTCATATTCGAAGTTCATAAAACTCGGTTTGTTAAGTCTAATTTCGAGTTGGAATAGTTCAATAAAAGCTCGGTTCAATAACACCTCTAGTAACTAATGGTTCCACGGCATTGTACTAAATGATCTGTCCATATCACGTCCAGTTCTATACTTCTGTTAGTATTTACTATTGAAAAACAACGAGATGAGTAAATTTACCATTAATGTTTTAATTGTGCCCGATCTCATACTGAACTTTTCTTCAGATACAAAGTTACCATTGACAATTTTAATATGGGCAAATTTGCCACTCGTCTAATAAGTGATTGTTAAATGAATGGAGAAATATAGTTTAGTAATTTGTTTCTTCATGTTTCTTCCATTAGTGGCCTAACTTTGACCGTCTGATAATCATGCATCTTCTTCACCATTTGCTCACTCGGTTTCGGCAGCTCACCCAAGGAGTTGTGGTGCTCTAAGCCATCATAAATGTCCCCAGTGTGAAATTCGTAGACCTCCTGGGAAGATGGGAAGGAGAACATCTTCTCATCAATTGAACCAAATAGTTCTAGTGTCTTGGGACTTAGCCAAGTCAAAGCGCAACTGAAAGTGGCATGCAAGGAATCGTTCGGGAAGACGTTGAGCCCATCCAGGAAAGCGTTTCTTCACAAGACATTATTAATCGTAGAAATTGGACATGTTTGCAGCTGGGTTAAGATCTAGAATTTATGCTACATAGAAGGGTTTTACTTACAAGAAATTTAGAAAATGAAGGAGCAGCAGAACTTCCATGATGATGATGATGGTTAGAGAGCATTCACAGCATTATGGGTTGGAAGAGGACCAAGGGTGGAGACAATAACATGATCATCATATGGACAAAGTTAGGGCACTAGTGGAAGAAACTTGAAGGATCAAGCTTGTGTCTTATTCCCTCAAAGTTAACAGTCTTACTTCGGTCATTAGGAATTCTATCAATCATGTTCCTATAAAGCTTGCATTTTTACTCTGGCCTTTAGGAACTTTCATAATCCAATAAATCCCCTCTGGAAACCAAAATTATCCATAACAAATCAATGTCATATCATTCCATAGCCTTTCTGGCAATCATGCGAGTATTAGATCTTTCATGTATTGCTAAACTGTAGAAAGTTAGTGTTCCCTTAATTTAAATTCATAAAACACTCTAGCTTTATCCTCGGTTTCTATTTTGCTAATTAATCTTCTTGTAGTTACCTTTTATTTGTCGTTAACCACATCACTTTCATTGATTATTAATCAATATCAATCCAATATTAATTGGCAATTCAATTTAAAAAATCATATAAAATTCCTGATTTGGCCAAAAAAGCCTTCTTACCGAATTTCCACTAGGCTTGTACTGAAACTTCAATATTTTGGCTTCTTCGCTCCCAAGCCAGTCCTCCTTACTACGACCTCTTTCTCTTTTAGTGTAGGATGTTTTAGGAATAACTAAACCAAATTTGATCTATGAAGTTCAGCTTCGTAATTTATGAAATTCATTGAATTTTTATCTTAATTAATTAAGAACACATGTTACACAAAAACACATGTAAAAGAATAGATGCGACGCATGATAAGAGCGCCTTTTCTTTCCCTTTCTAGTTGCTGATGAGCATTTTGATGAGCAAATTAGTAATGTAAACGCTAGAGTTTAGATTTTGCAGTGAACCAGTCTATTGAATTCATATATACCATAAATTTGTAGGTTGAATTCCATAACCATAATTTGGCTGCTTTTGTTATATAAATGCTAATTTGTTGCTACTGATTTGCTTGGAATAGTAATCAACTTAGATATTAAAGTCAATTCACTTAAGTTAAAACGAATTGATTGTAATGTCTTAATAATTAACTTTGCAATCAGTTACTAGGATCAGTTGGTTTTCAAATATTTGGTAATTACTTTTTAATAAATTTAAACTTTGTGATTTCTTTTAATTAGTAGTTTTTCCTTTTAAATGAAATAAATTTAATTAACAAAGATAAAAAAATTATAATTTAATTTGTATATTGAATTTTTTTAAAATTAGCAGTTTAATTTTAATGGGAGACAACTATCCAATAGTTCAAATTACAATTTTAAACATTAATATCTGACCGTAATTACTACTATAAGTTAATAAATTTTATTAAGTGAAGGATAAAAAAAAATATTTTAATAAATTTAAGACTCAAATGAAGTATTTCTAGATCTGAAAACAGTAAATAGATATGATCTAATTGAGAATGATGCTTGAAAAAGTTAGTAATAATACAGATGTACTATGTTTAGCATTATGGTTCGTCTCTCAAAAATCTTGTTTGGGAATAGCTTTTGCGATAATACCAAATGGGATCCAAATATGATTTTAGGTTAGAAATCATGCTATTGATGACTCATCTTTCAAAAACTTGTAAGTTGACTGATAGCATAATCTTGTGATTTATTTGTGACCCAGAAGATAAGATAAATAATCATAATCTAACATACAGTATGTTTATATCATTAATTAATTTACCTTTTCAAAGAAAGGAATTAATCTTGCTTAATTTTTTGAGCAATATGGGACCATCGATAGCCAACGAGATTTTTGTCGTCATTGTAAAGGAACATATTTTTGACGCGCCGAAGTGGGCATATACACGCGCTTTTTATTAGAAACTAATAGTCTATAGAATAAGCCAACCATTTGCTAGTTGCTACAACTATTTATTGATGAAACTGCTGAAGCTTGCACATGCTTGTATAAATAACAGTACGGATTGCTTCTGGGTGGGAAGAAAGAAGCCTTTCGAGTATGTGGACAAGATATAAACTCGTCGTCACAAACTGCTTCCTAGTTCTGTCTGGGCAATAAATATAAATGTTTTTAACTTTCTTTTTCTTTCAGAACATAAAAGAATAGAAAAAGTGGTAATTATATTTTGAACGGATGAACTGCTATTTTCTTTTCTTTTCTTTTTTTTTTTTTAATTTTTGGGCTCACCAGCGATCGAGAAGATTCCAGAGGTCGACGTCGGGGTGCAGATCGAAGTCACTAATCTTCTTCGCCATCTCTTCTGTTTCGCCCAACATCTCCTCCTCTCCAACGGCTCTACAGCGTCCATCATTATCATTATTATTGATGTCGTTGTTAATTGTTACTCCAAGGTTATTTTCTTGGTCAAGCAGTTCCACTTCCACCTCGTTCAACAAACTTTCCCACCAGTCAGTCGTTGTCTCGCTCAGCTGCTGAGCAGTCTCCGCGGTGGCGGAGGGGTACTGCAGCAGCCATGGTGCAGTTTTGGGCAAGGTCCAAGCGCGAGGCCTTATCACTTGATGGGTTTTGGCTGCCTCTGCCTCTGTCTCTCTTTTCTCTTGCTCTACATGTCAATGTTCCATTGTTCTGCCGGAAACGGAACTGTTGATTCGCTTCCGCAGGTCTGTGTACCATTAGTTCTTGACGTCGTTCGCCATCCGGCTGGGGATTCTTCCGGCGATCAAAGACCACCTGCATGCATCCGATTAGGCACGTCACATCAACCAAGTCGCCTCAAATGTGATTGGGTTTCCGGAGCATGGGAGCAATTCTAACCCGAAACAGACACAAGCATCGGAGTAGGACCATTTCCCAAAAATGGCTGTGTCTGGCCCAATTCCACTCTGGTAGTTTTCAATATATATTCATCATTTTCGTGGTCCTAATCGAAGACTCCAACGGAGGCCTGAGGGTTGATTTATTTGGTTGGAATTAATGGTAGGATTCGTAACTACTTCTCCTGATCTGTTGCAATACGAAATATGCCAAAGATTCTGTTTTGCTTTTGTCGGCTTCCAGCTTGCTACCTTAATACTAATCAACTTAACTTATTTCATAATCGTAACCTAGCTAATCCGCTTCCAGCTTTGTTATCACAATTTTCTTCTTTTATCGCAGGAGTATCACTACTAAAAAAAAATAGATTTTCCAACTGCCATTTCCAACTGCCAGCAGTTGGAAATGGACTGTTTCCAACGGCAGGCAGTTGGAAAATAGTCCGTTGGAAAATCATTCGTTGGAAGTTAATTTTCCAATTGCCCAGAAGTGAGCATTTGGAATTTCCAACTGTCAGCCGTTGGAAAGTTGGAGAATTTTCCAACGGTTTTATTAATTTTTTTATTTTTTGGTTTTCCAACTGCCTTGGCAGTTGGAAAATTTGCCAGAGTAGTTGGAACCATTTCCAACTGCCTGAGCAGTTGGAAATGAAGGCAGTTGGAAAATACACTAGACAGTTGGAAATGTGGCTACTGGAAAATTTTCCAACTGCCTGACAGTTGGAAATTTTTTAAGCCATTGGAAACATTTCCAACTGCCCAGGCAGTTGGAAAATTTTCCAGATTTTATTTTTAGCTTCGAATTATTTTTTCATTTATATTATTTATCTCTATACTGTCCATTTCCAATCGAATGTTTTGTTTAAACGTTAACCTCGTATGCTGCCGATACTGATATCGTTTGTAGTCAATTTTTAAAACTCACAAAATTTCATAAATTAAAATTACTAAGTGAATGTTTGTTAAAACAAACATACAGAATTAAAATTACTAAGTCAAGTTGGAAATTTACTACTAAATCCACATGAGCTCCAGTAGAGTTTAAATTACATGCTTTCATAATCCAACTAAGTGAATGTTTGTTAATAAATACATATAGTAGCATGATATACCTGATCTATGCGTCATCCGATCCCGAGTCATCATCATCATCTGCAGGTGGTGCGGGCGGGGGAATGCCAATTGAATTGCATATGTACTCCAGCTCAGCTCGTTGTCTCCTCTTCAGACGTTCTAGCTTCCGCTCATAATGTGATGCTTGCTGTGCAGTTTGCTCCGCTACGACTCGCTGTACTTGTTCAGCGAACTCCGGAGTCTGCATCACATCAACATGTGCTGCATGAGTAAGCCCTGGTCGCCGTTGTCCAGGCACGACATGTTGTTTTGATCCAAGGCCAAATACATGCCCTTTCTTCCTGCCCCCAGTAGCGGCACTTATGATCGCAACCTCATCTATGTCAGGTGCGCCACCTGAATCATCCGTTTGCTGCGTTGCTTCCTCGATCTCAGCAGCTACTATTGCCTGCATATAACAGTAGTACAGAAAATTTATTAGTAACAAGATCAGAAATTATACTTAAGCATTATGTAACAATTACTTACCGCAACTTCTTCAGTCCGCCTGTTAACGTAATCCCCGCTCTTTTTCTTATGAGTTTGCTGCATCACCTTGAACAATCCTGGGTCCCTCTTCTCCGGATCTTTATCACGCTACATTTGAAACGTAGTCACATTAATTGATTCTCCAAATAAAGTTACTTGAATTATGTGTAAAAGATTATGATTATTTTACCATTCGTTCTCGGTGTTCAGTAATGGAAACCGAACCTCCTGCATATGTAGCACTGCATGCACCTGTGGAGTTAGATGACTCCGATGATGAAGCTCGCATCGTCTTACCCCTTGCCGATCGCTCGTTAAACTCCGCGGTAACCCACCATGCTTCCATTTCTGCATACTGCGCGTCGGTCATAAAAGATGCCCTTGCTCGCCGTTTCTCCGGATTCTTTTCTCGGCGGATGTCCCCCAGCGTATGTCGGTAATGACTAGCCGCCAACATATGCCAGACGCGGTAGACCTCATTATGGTGGGCTGGATCCCACTCACATAATCCCTGCACGTTATTATTTATAAAAACTATATAGCGGATCTATAGATTCCAACATAGATGATAAAGGCGAAATAGTTATAACAAGTATCTAACCTCAAATACGCGCCACCACGCCTGAATATCTGCTGGACTCGCGCTCGTCCAGTCATGATGTCCCCTGAAGTGTGTGGTGAAGCATCTAGTGACCAACCTTGTTGCTCGTGATGGAAGGAAGCTACATGAAGTGGATGTTTCACAGAATTCATGAAATTAGTCTTACTGCGACTTCAGATACTACATGTTAAATAAACTAATTTGGTACAAGCGGGTGCATTACTTACGTGTTCCCGTGAGGTACTATCCGTAAACGAGCCTGCAGCGGGGCTTGGGATACCGCGGACTGACCATGTGAACTCCCACCATCCGGTGACACTACAGGGGTCGGGGTAGACCGACTACCACTACCACGTGTAGGACCAATGCGAATACCACCTCTGGGAGGGTGAGGATGATGAACAGGTGTTTGTTCTGTTGATGGCTGTGCATCCGAATGATGGGAGTGCGATTGGCCTGCCCGATCATGTCTAGCTATTGGTTCTGCTAAAACTTCTTTCATTTGCTGAAATAGCCCTTTCCCTGGGCGACGTGTATATGTCGCATCTCCTTTAGGTGGCATCTACATTATTATGAAATCCCATACAAAAGTTTACATAACGTACATTCAAACATTGAAATAAAACTTGCTCAATCATATTGTAGGCACCAGGTTGAAGTTTCAATTGCTCTTTACATATATATTAAAAGTTAATTACTAAACGAGAACATTACATAATACAATAACATATGCACGTTTACATTATTCTGAGTTTCCAATTTAACACATAAACATACTATCTACTCAATTTAATTAAAACTAATTAGTAACTATTTTTAATTTGACTAACTAATTTCACACATAATTATACTACATAAATAATTTAATTAAAACTAATTATTACATAAATAATTTAATTAAAACTAATTATTTGTAATTTTGTAACTCATTCCGAAATAAAAAAAATAGTTAGAAAATGGAAAAAAATGTACAATTACAATGGGTACCCCAAATACTTCACATCCCACCATCAACATCTACACCTCAAATACTAATAACATATTTCAACCCAAATAACCATGAAAAATTCGGATTTAAACTAATTCATAGGAAAAAAAATTAAACCTTCGGATTAAGCAAAAACTAACCTCAAATCTGTAATAGAACTTGCTTCAAATGCCTGGGAATAGATTCGAATCACCTATATTTTCCAAGAAATCGAAACCCACAGTAAAAAAAAAAACGCATCTTCCGAAAAAAAAATTTAACGAAAAGTCTCTAAAATTAGGTACTAACCAGCAAATCGAGGAAAATGAGGCCAGATCCACGTTAAAATCAGCTTCGGGATGTTGATAAACCCCTTAATCGAGCAAAAAAACGTGCTGTGTGTGCATGTGATGTGCGAATGTGAGAGAGAGGAGAGAGAGCTTATGTGATGGTTTTGCTGGAGGAAGAAGACGCGAATGGCGCTGGAGGGGGGGCTTTTAAGGAAAAAAAATTTCGAAACTCACCGTTCCATTAAATGATTTTGCAACGGTTTTAGCCGTTGGAAAAATAATCAAATTAAAATAAAAATCAAAACTCACATCTTTTTACGAAAATAACTTCCAACAGCTTTAGCCGTTGGGAAAATTATCCAATTAAAAAAATATTCAAAACTCACAAATGTTTAAGAAAATAAACTTCCAACGGCTTTAGCCGTTGGAGAAATTATACAATTAAAAAAAAATATTCAAAACACACAAATGTTTAAGGAAATAAACTTCCAACGGCTTTAGCCGTTGGAGAAATTATACAATTAAAAAAAAATATTCCAAACGGCCCAACTGTTTAAGAAAATATACTTCCAACGGCTTGAGCCGTTGGAAAAATTATCCTCATAAAAAAACCTCACAACTGTTGAAGAAAATATATATATATATACCATCACAATATATATATATATATATATATATTACCAATTATACAATTGATTACCAATTATTATAGATATAAATTTATCACCATTTGTGAATATGTTAGCTTTTTCCAACGGCCATAGCCATTGGAACTTTGATATATATATTTTTTTATTTTCTGTCCCATTTTCCAATGGCCATAACCTTTGGAACTTTGAACTATATATATTTTTTGTTCTGTCCCATTTTCCAATGGCTTTAGCCGTTGGAACTTTGATATATGATATTTTTTAAGTTTCTGTCCCATTTTCTAACGGCCATAGCCGTTGGAGCTTTGAACTATATATAATTTTTTGTTTTCTGTCCCAGTTTCCGACAGCCATAGCCGTTGGAACTTTGCTATATATATTTTTCCTTTTTTGTCCCATTTTCCAACGGCCATAGCCGTTGGAACTTTGATATATAGACATTTCTGGTTTTCTATACATATAAATTTGTTGAAATTTGTAAATATGTTGGTTATTTTCCAACGGCTATAGCCGTTGGAAATATTATCCAAAATTAGTTTATTCATCTTCCAACCGCTAAGCCGTTGGAAACTTCGATGTTATACTTCCAACGATTTTGGCAGTTGGAGATTTCCAACTGCCTAGCCGTTGGAATTTAGGGCAGTTGGAAATTTGTGATTTTTTAGTAGTGTATTACTTTGGCTCACGCATTTAAAGCTAATTTGTTTGTTTTTTTTTTTTCCTTCAAACGCTACATTTTATATACTTCCCCATTAACTTTCTACATTTTATATACTTCCCCATTAACTTTTCTTTTTCTTTTTCCTTTTTTTAAGGTAGGATAAAAAAAATCAGGAGAAAATATTTAATTTCTGAGAGGATATTATCCAAGCGATTATTTTTTTAAAAAAAATTATTATTAGACACTTTAGATATTATCTTTTTTTTTTTTTTAAATTGAGATAAGTATTAGTTTTTCACTGCCATAATGGGATATTTTTAGTAGAAAACTTGAGTTCGAGTAGCATTATATTTTGAAATATTTGACATTCTAAGCGATTAAATTACAGTTAAAGTCCTCCAAAATTTTCATACAACAGACACTTTATCTCCTAACTATCTCAGGGCATGCAATTCTCGCGTCTGCCCTGGTGGACGTACGCTAGGGACGGAAAGCAAACATCTGTTTGCCACTTTTTTTTTTTCTAAATCCAATTTTTTTAATTTTTTTTATTTTTAACAAAATAATTTTCTTATTTTATAAATCTCTTTTATTATTTCTATTGTTGGGATCCAAATTAGTTACAAATTTTCATATTTTCACACTAAAATATTAATATTCTAACCAACACACAAAATGAGATAATGTAAAAGGAAAAAATGGTATCCACATTTTTATTTTTCATTTGAAATTAGACACCATAATATGTGATATTAGACATCACCATAGGTAAAATTAGACACTCCTATAAATTATATTAGATACCAGTACATAACTTGTTTGCATAAAAATATAAAATTTTTGTTTTCCCTTAAATATGTTTGCCTTTTTTTTTAGTATCTAATTATATCTATGTAGTATCTAGTTTTATATAGAATGAAGAAAACATGTAAAGCGTCATAATTAAACATTTAGACACAACAATAATGTAAATTGTACATTTTCTCATCAGATTTAGACACTTATCCCATCATACTAGACATTCGACCATCATTATCAGACATTTGAATACTTCAATCCAACACATGGGACATCATACTCAAACAACTTGCAGACATTCATTTACTAGAATTAAATGTAAAATTATGATATAATTTTTCAATTAAATATCCTGTAAAATAACATTATTATACTCCGAATTAAAAGTAAAATTTGAATAATCAAAGTATTTTATTCTTAACACTACGAAAATAACTTACAGACATTTATATGCTAGAGGCAAACACTAAAACACCAGACATAGACACTCGCAACCCAAATTTAGACACTCAAAGGTAGACACTATTTATTTATCATTGAACATTAATGATGTTAATTTGTCCGTTAGTGATTTACGTCCACCATGGTGGACATTCTCAGGTTTCACTTTCTCACAAAGCCCTTTTAATCCTTATATCTTTGTATTTACCAAGATTCTGAGTATAAAAAAAAAATGTCATTGTTTCTATGAATAGCAAGTCTGGCAATTATAATTTAGCAAGGTTTTAAAGTCCGAACATATATATATAGGCTTACGCGCAGAAACATAAATCACACCTTATAAGTGAACCTTAGCAATGCAAATTAATTAGTTACGTGCAAGTATTATCAACGTTACAATTAATTAATTTATTAATGAATTTCATCTATTGAGAGACCAAAATGAAACAATTTTAATAGGTTTACAACCAAAACAGAATGTTCAATAATTAGGGACCAAAATGAGCAATAATTAAATATTATGGACAATTTATGCATTTACTCAAATAACATGTGACCTTCCTATATTTAGCATAGTTTTAAAAGATTTTGCTTTTGTGGGGGGGATTTCTATCATGGACTTATGTTCACGTTAGGGGTGAGTATGGTTCAGGTTGGTTTGGTTTTGTAGTGAAACCGAACCAACCTGAAATGACTTCGGTTTTAAAATTTTTTTACCTAACCCGCGAACTAAGAACTGAACAAAACTAGAATCATTATTCTGGGTTTTTCGATTTATATCATATACCTATAACAAAATCAAAATTCAATAAAATTAAATTTATAACCAATTTATAAAATATTCAACATAATATACAATTAAATTATCATTTAAATACATGTACTTAGATACATTCAAAAGAGTTTAACATGTTACAAAAGATAATTCAAAAAAGTTGTTTGTGGAGTACCTTCCATTTCAACCAGTTTGCTTCCTTAGTAGTACATTCAACATGGAAATGTGAGCATTTAAGACCATCTTCTTCAGTATCAAAACCTGAAATATGTTGATGTGATGAATTTTCCATTTCACATGGCTCATAAATAAAAAAAATATGATGATTGTATCGTAGAGAGTAATCTGAAATAAAGAGATCAAAAGCAAAATAACCCAGGAGTAATCAGTCTAGTTAGGAAGCGAAGTAATTCAAGTAAATATAGAGAAATTTTGTAAATGATTCAACAACTTCCATGTTGTTTTAATTTGGGACATTAGTTAATATAAAAACACAAGATGATCTTCATAATTCTTCAAAGAAATACATACACATGCATACACACGCGTGCACGCACGCGCACACAAACACACACACACACATACATATGAATATATTAGTAACACTATAATTTTTATTATATAATTATATACATACCTTGGGTTTCGATTTCACCTCAGGTTTAGAACTAGAATCAACAACAAAACCATTGGTTCTCTTATATGTGAAACTAAATTGGGAATCATTTTCCATTTTTACCTAACCTAACCCAACCCAACCTAATAGGGGTAGTTTGAGTTGGGTTTCGGGTTTACCTGGCCCATGCTCATCACTAGTTCATGTGGACAAGATGTTTTTCTTCAAAAAATGTCATTGTCTTTTTCAACCTTCAAACTTTGTGCAAATTTTCACATAAGGATTTATGTTTTAAAACATGCAAATTTTCTGGGAAACTATTAACACATTGCTAACATGGCTCTGATGCCAAAATGCCTAGTTAACATCAAACATTAAATACAAACATAAACAATTGCAAACATATAAAATATTAAACAAGTATACAAACTAACAATGCACACATAAAAGTTATTGACCTAAAACATAAACTTACAGTAACCTAGTGAATGCTAGTTTATATACACCACATGTAGATGATGAATAATGGAATGATTACAATTTGTTATTATTGAAGTAGCACACCAAGTCTTAATAAAACTTTTACTGCTGTAGAGCACACACAACAACAACTTGAAAAAAAAGTAGAACAATATTAATTTAGAAGGGAGAAACAAGAAAAGTGTCTAGCACATGGGCCAGAAAGATGCTAAGAGAAGAAAATGATGCCTCTTTCTAGTGAATGGGCTTTCTTAAATAGGTAGATAGCCTATATATTGGTGATAAGGTGGGATTACATTCACTAACCAGGAGTTGAGGAAATTTGAGACCATATTTGTTAAGAGCCATCTTATGTTCTTGGATTTCCTTAGGATGAACTATCATGATGAACTTAATTTGATTGGCTTAGGAATTACAGCATGACTTTTTTTATGTATTGGCTTGTAGCAAAAGAGTTTCTCATTTTCTATCAAATTGCATAGCCTTGGGCTTAATTTGTGTTGTCATTACTTTATAATAAATTCTACAAACAAGTGCTAAATTTTGGGATTCCTCAATCATATCAAGACCTGATGTCTTTATGTTTCTAGTCATGACTTTCATGATATATATATCTTTTTTTAAAAAAATTAAATTTTGGATAACAATTAAAATAAATTGATCCATTGCATAAACTAGATTCTACCATACCCAACAAAGAATCAGAGAACCTACTGTGTCTACGGTCTCTCAAAGTAATGATCACAAAAGTATTTAAATAATTTCTTATTAAAGACTTCAAAGCAATTTGAACCAGTCTAACATGTAAATAATTATATTGATTTTCTAAGCTGTCTTTTATCATGTATTTGGACAATAGTTCAAATCTATAATCTTTTTTCATTATTGGAATAGTTCCTTTTATAGTTTTATGACATAAGTCATTTTTCGATCAAAAGTTCTCTTTTGATAAACTTCACATTTATTAATCTTAAGAATGTTTTAATTCCCTAGTATTTTTTCTATATCTCTGATTATCAAAGCTTGAGAATTTTTTACCTTTTCATCCCCTATAGTTTCTTTATCTTTTTGTCTCTTTGAAGAGGACTTAAACAAACTTCTAAAGATTCTAGTCATTAGTAAGTATAGATTAATATTAAGATTTTAAACTACTATCTGTCAACAATTTTATTCAACTTACTACCCCTTTTGCCCAACTATATGTATTTCGGTGGATAGTGACTTGAGTGATAGGCCAATAGTAGTAGGATAAAATCTTTTAAAATTTGACTAATTAACTCTCTCCTATAAAGAAATAAGATAGAAAAAAAAAATTCAGAGATTGAAATGTAAAAGCACAAAAATAAAAAAGTTTGAAGAGGTTTGGTTTGCCTTAAATTTTTTTTTTCTTCTTAAGAATATTATTGCCCAAAAGATTCGGACCATGTGGAACCACAATATAATGCACGCTTTTGTGGCATAAGTGAGAGCTGATGTGTAGAGCTGGAGAGAAAGTGAGAAAATATCACTTTTAAAAAATTAAATAAATAAAAATATTATGAAAAATGAGAGCAGGAATGTCAATTGAAAGAGAGAGCAACAACCTAAAATAGAATAATTATCTAACTTAGGCCAAAGCAAAGCAATACTTTTAGTAATATATAGACGAATGTCATTTATAAAGTTGCCCATATTTTTATTTTACTCAGTATTTTTCACTACGATAAATATTATTTAAATATATTATGTTAATTATGATGCATTTAAGAGGGAGAGTGACTTCTTCCCTAAAAAAAAAAAGGAATGTGACTTTTGGCATAACAGAGTTAATAAAAAAAGATACTGGGACACATTTTTCTTTCTTTTTGTGAGAATCTGAATCTCAAATTTTTATACAAGAGTTCCAAAAATGTCTGCCAAGCTAGCCATGGATGGAATCAAAAAATTATCTCAACAGTGACAATTAAAATTGATTTTATACTTTTTGTTATGAGTACATTTGTCATGTAAAATTTTATTGGTTCATAATGACTATTTTCTAAAAAGTATTTACATGGTATTCCTATAATTCAATAATGACATTTACCACCACTGAAAGGCTCCGCCCTAAACATAGCGCTGCCACATAATCTGTATCTAAGACTAAGACGCATTGTTTTGAGATGTTCATATCCAAGTACAAATTCTTATTCTCTTTGACTTTACAAGTAAAAAAAAAAATTTATATGTCCTTAACTTTTTTATCTAAAACAGACATTAGAGAGCAAAGTACACAATTTTCAAAGTGGCCTACTATTTCTTCCTAAATATAAAATATACAAGTTGATATCGCGGTTTGTCAAAATGACAAATTAACGTCACATTTTGAATTTGAAATTCCTAATTAAATTGATTTAATTCGTATACTAAGTTGACGCATTTATATACACACTACAATGGAAAAAAGAAATCACATAAATTAAAAGCTAAAATCAAGGGAATTACTTCCTAAATATACTATACATCCTGTAGCGTCATTTATATATAAAATTAATTATGGAAAACTTGCAAATCTACTATTAATATATAAAACAGGATTATATCTATGGATAGATAAGTCTTTTCCTTAATCCTACTTATGTGTAATTGACCAGGCAGCGCCACATGGCACTTCTCTTATGTTTCTATTCGGAAAAACATTCTGACTTCTTATATTGTCCCTGCCCCGTATTTTAACTGGTATTAAATGTCTCAAAAGATTTTAATTTGAACAATCAATCAATCAATCAATTGGAAATAAATCAATTACCACTTCTGGTTCATTTTGTTTATGGAAAGGAGTATTCAATCACAATCTCTATTACATAAATACGTTAATCCGACTATTAATATAAATAAATCACCTAACCCTTTCATTGTTCCTAGTTGAGGCCCATAAGCTCCAACCTAAACCCTAATTATTGGTCGCCACTTCTTGCATTGGTCGCCATGAAAGCCTGTGATGCTATCCAGAGTAGTGCAATTGAATATGCCAAGGATGTATGTGAAATTGTGATCTGAGAGCACGAGATTTTTAAGAAGCGTGTTGAAGGTTTGGAGCGCAAGAAGGATATGCTCATTAAAAACATTGCTTTGTTGAAGAAAATGGTTAGAAACAATTTAATTTGATGGTAGATACACTTATATGCAATTTAATTTGCAATATAGAATCTGATGTTACGTGTATGCATATGTTGCTAATAACATCTTACTATTTGCCTTATTTTTCAAATTGGTGAGAATAACTCAAGCAAGGAAAAGATGGATGATATAGATTATGGTGATGATTATTCAACCGAAACTAATAGCAATGGCTTTAAAGGAATAAAGAGAAAGGTTATTCATGGTGTTAGAACCTTTCCTCCTAGTGTTGGTAATGATGGTCAAATCAAGCATGAAGGCACGAATAATTAGTGTGTTTGGAATGTTTGAAAAGTATTTCTTTTTCTGTATAAAAACTATTTAAAAATTATTTTGAATCAAATTCTTTTAATTAAAAATATTATTTTTAATAAAACATCAATTTTTATTTTTAGTTATTATTACTACTATTATAAAGCTAAACGATTAATTATTTTAATTTTTATTTCACAGTATTTACTATTTTGTAAGTTATACTAATTTTAATAATTATTTCCTAATATTTTTATTTATTAATAATTATTTTAATTTTTTATTATTTTTTCTAATTGTTTCACACAATATTTTTGCTATTTTGTAAGTTATACTTAATTTTAATAATTATTTCCTAATTTTTTTTATTTATTAATAATTATTTTAATTTTTTATTATTTTGCTAATTGTTTCACAATATTTTGCTATTTTGTAAGTTTATTATTTTAAATATTATTTTACAATTTTTTTATTTATTAATAATTTTATATATTAATATTTATTTAATTTTTTATTATTTTTGCTATTGTTTCACAGTATTTTGCTATTTTTGTCATTTTAATACTAATTTTAATAATTATTTTACAATATTTTTTTATTATAATTTTTTTTAATTTTTAATTATTATCACTACTATTGTAAGGCTACAGTATTAATTATTTTAGTAATTATTTAAAAATATTTTATTTATAACTTTTTCTTATTCTGTACAATGATCTATTAATTTTGTTAGTAAGTATAGTCGATTGGTATTAAATAATTCAATCCTTTAATGTGCTAATATTTAACTCGTGGGTTTTGGCAATGTACTATACAAATGGAAAATGTAAATAGATAATTAATAAATTGATATTGAGTATCTTGGAAAACATGCAATATGTTGTATTGAATTAATTTCCAATCAAAATTGGATTAAAGAAGGAATGATTGTGTGGTAAAAAATACCATAGATTGGGGTAATTGTGTAATCTTTGCCCCCTGTTCCTTTTTATTAACCAAACTGATAACTACATAATATTCACTCACGAATTCATCTTATTACTATAAAAAAAGATTGACAACTGATTCTAGCCAGGGTTTTTGGCAATTGGGGTCAGTGTAAGTATCTAACAAGAGCAGTCATATGTTTGTCCATCATGGCTATTCTTGTGTAAGGCAAGAACTGATGTTCTTAATGAAAATCTCAGGGTGAGACTGCTACAACTTGACACAGAAGCCAAAAATTGAAGTGAGGTGAGCAATTCAGTGATTATATTCCATTACTATATATTCACAAATACTGGTGCTTTCAATCGACCGGAATTCTAACTAAGATTTTACTATGTCATTTTATACTATTTCTAGCAATCTATTAGATGTGCACTAACTACATTGTGTCATCCTTTGGAACATACTTCTCCAATACTAGGTGAGCCTTCTTCTTTTTATTTTATTGAAATTTTTGTCATGTTATGCAATATTGATCCGATTTACTTTTGTTCCCAGATAATACTACAGCATTCTTACAGTACTATTTTCCAGTATTAACGGGACCAGATCTAACCAAACTAGTTCTAAGGTACCATATTCATTATACTAATCAATTATGTTCTGCTCATCATGTACATAAAGTTTGTTGTTTGATCTACTAGAACCATGTTAGTTATATGTCTTTTTTGCCTATCACAATATGATTATAAAACAAGCACACTATAAACAGATAAATTCAATTTACCCAATATTGTTATCAATAATTAAATCTGAAACTACAGCTAACATAAGTTCTGACATATGTAATATTACATTAGTATCTACTTTATAAAAATTTTAACAGACATTTAAATCTTAATCAATAAATATTGAAACATATAGAGTGGGGTTTAGGTATACGTACCACACTCATTCGTGAAATATACAACTTAATGAACATTTTTCCAATAAGCAACCTCCTGCAATCAACATTAAAATCCCATATAAATTTGAACTATAGTTTTTTTTAGTGTTTTAATGAAGTAGTTTAAATTTTACTCAAAAATATTGAAACATATAGAGTGGGGTTTAGGTATGCATACCATCATTCTTCGTGAAATATACAACTTAATGAACAGTTTCCCAATAAGCAACCTTTGCAATCAACATTAAAATCCCATATAAATTTAAAATAGTGTTTTAATTCTAAGTGTTCATTATTGTAAAATATGGATGACATAAGCATATCATTTGTCTAACTACTTCACTCAATCACTAAACAAGAGAATATGCCTAATCCTATATATCGTTCTAAACGCACATTGGATGGCATGTATAATGGCTATGTCAAAGTAGAATTCAAGGTTGATGGGGAAAAAAGATTCAACAATTTAGGAGCACTAAATCAAATACAACAATAAAGGAAGCAAATGAAAGTGCTGGTTGGGTTACAGTCAGAGAAATCATGTCTACTTATGAGATAGATATAATCGATGCAAACTATCAAGGCCTTGAAAGGTTGGTGGTTGATTAAAATTCATCTAACAACCAAAACATAAAGTTATTATGGGAGAAAAGAAAACTGGAGAAGGAGAATGCAAAATTAAGGAAGCAGAAAAGGAACCTCCAGAAACCAATCTCAGAAGTAGCTCATGGAGGAGGAACTAATATGATAATTATTGATTAAAACATATATTTACCTTACGTCTTACATTTCAGTATCCTATATATGCTGTTGGTGCAGTAAAACATTAGTCTTTCTCATACTTTTAGTATTATAGTTATGTTATACAACAATGAAGGATACGTATGGACTAAAGTTTATGGCTTATTATTTTTTGCATTATGATATTTTAAATTAGTATAACTTATATAGTTTAGCAACACAAAAAACACAGAGAAACTTATTAAATAATAGCATTCTATAACTTCTACCGGACAAAAAAAAAAAGGGAAAAGGGACAATCTTTTCTACTAAGATATCTAGATCAATAATAGTAAAACAACTGCTATAGAAAGACTATATCTAGACCCATCCCAAGAAGATCCCCAAAGCCTTTAAACACAGATGGCAAAGATTGAATCTGAATTCTCAAAGTGTATATATTCTATCCACCGACCATGAAATTTTCTTTTTCAACCAACACTTTTATATAGAAATTTAAGTTAAAATGTGTTCCACAGTTGTTGATTTATTTTAGAGTTAGTATCACTAGCATAGAAGAAAAAAGGGGCTTTTCAATTGTCACTGAAAACAGAAAAATTTGGTTTTGTAGTGACCAGATCAAACTAAAACGCTTTCTATAGTGATAAAAATAAAGAATGATAATACTAATGCTCATAATATTAGGAAATAAAGAATAATAAAAATAATGCTTATAATATTAGGAAAAATCTAGTTCTACAGTGATCAAATCAAATAAAGTGTGAATCAAAGGCTACAACTAATGAATCAAGCACGAAAGAGCAAGAGAAGTTGGACCTTTCGATCTGATCATACCCATCCTTCGCATCTCTTCCATACAACCACACCTTAAATAATTTAGATGAATCATCACCTACAGAGTAAGGGAAAGAGTTCAAATCAAAATGATTAACTAAAAGTTTCTTAGATTACAGCTTTGCTATCCACCAAATTGTTAGGGAAAAGAATCAGATTAATGCAATAATTGGGATGGAGAAAGGTTAGGGCGAGCCACAGACACATGATCACAATTCCTCTGTTTTTAAGTTCATTTTTTACTTGATTGCTACAGATCTAGTTTGATCTTTTGGTCACTGGACAAGTTTAGCCAAAAAAGAAAAACCCAAATCTAAAAGTAGAACTATTAAACCTACAAAAAGAAAAAAATCAAATCTAAAAAACCAAAAATGGATAATTCAAAAGGGGAAGGATCTTCAAAACTCACCTTTTGGGTTAAGCATTGAGGAATCGAAATGAACGGCCTCCATGAGCGACAATGATGCTTTGATCGTCATAAAGAACTCTACCATTTTCCCTTTATTTTCCTTCCAGTAAAGATCAATTTTTTCCTAAATAAAAAAAACAGAGAGTTAGTGAAGTCTTTGGTTTCTTATCTATTGTCGTCAAAGGAGAAGCATGGAAGAAGGAGAAACAGATGATTAAACATTGGTTTGAATGGAAAAGAAGAAGAGATCTCAGTTAGAGAAAAAAAAATCTATAAACCTAGAACTATTAAAATGAAAAAAAGAAAAACCCCAAATCTAAAAAACCAAAAAAGGATAATTCAAGAAGGGAAGGATTTTCAAAGCTCACATTTTGGGATAAGCATTGACGAATTGAAATGAACGAAAGAAGGATAAACAGATGATTAAACATTGGTTCAAATGGAAGAGTAGAAGAGATCTCAATTAGAGAAGAAACAAATGATTAAACATTGGTTTGAATGAAGCGTCTGGCGTGAATGGAAGAGAAGAAGATATCTTAGTTATAGAGATCCATGTGGTTGCTAACTCACTATTGCCTTCACTAGATACGACCGTTTTGACCCTCTCCGTTTCTCGACAGTAAGAGATACTTTCAGTTCATTTTGAGCAAAATTTGGTTAATAATTTTTTATGTATAAATTTATAAAATTGATATTTATAATTTTTTTATCAACATAGCCTTATTTTTAAATTTATTCTATATGGAGTAAAAAATGAAATAAAAGGAACATTTTTAAAGGTCAATACTCCACAACAGCTACTTCATGATATAAGCGCTCAGCTTTTCTCCATTTCTCCTTATCTTTGTCCTTGATTATAATTCAAAAGCCAATCATGGAATTTTCAAAGAAAAAATGAGAGCCACTTTTCTTTGGGTTTTTGTTTTTGAAATTTGACCAAGTTGCCAGGCTTGAGAATATCTAATAATCGCCCACTAAGTAATAGTATAAAAAAGTAATGTTAGAAATTTGAATAAATCATCAATAACCATAATAGTTTGATAGCAAGAGAGGAAATGAAAAACCTTATGTATCAAGGGTTTAACAATTAAACTAATTAGGGTAAAAAAAATGGTTTAGCTAAAAATTAAACATACCATGGTGCCCAGTGTTTTGCTTTTGAAGATAGTATATAAAAAGGCAAAAAAAGATTTTAGGGACCAAGATAGCAATTAGAAAAAACCTAGCTAAGGAGTTATTAAATATAGGGACCAAAACATAATATGGATGAAATTTAAGTACTAAAACGGGAAAAAGTATAAACTTTAGGACTAAAACACGTTTTAGCCAACACCAAAAGTAAAACAGGCTAAAACTGGAGAAATTGCAAGGTAGGCCCTTAAGACTCAACAACTGAATGAAAAGGGTTTTGATGTTCAAAACAAGACCATCACGTCCCATGAAAGAAAAAAAAAAGAATCCTAAACACTGTTGATGAACAGTGATTCAAACAGATTCCATGGCCAATTGTAATATAGTAGTAAGGAGGTTATATTTGACCCGCACATTGTAGCCGGTACTTTTTTCAATAAATTTATCATTAAATTTTATTGCTAATAGATGTTTGCCCCGTCAAATATGTCATACAACAATAACATTTTTTGTTAAACTATATATTGCTTTGCTTGGCCTTCTTTTTTTAACATTTTATTTTTCAATTATAAGTGTATTGGTTTGTACTTTTACTCCCGAGGTAACGCCGGGTATTAAAGCTAGTTTTTTTTAACCAGTTCAAACAGTCGCTAGGTGAAAGAAAATGAATGGCAAACATGAATTCCTTTTGTGTTGACCATAAAAAAATATTACAATTTTTGTGAAAATTTATAAAAATTTGGGTCCATTGTATTTCTCTCAAAATTTAGAAAGCGTCAATCCATGTTTGTCTTTTTTTTTTTTTTTAGATCTCCTATCCTTCTTATACTATAATGCTAACAAATCTACACAAGAATTAAAATTCCTGATAATATAATATACACTACACCTAGAGAACTACTACTACAATAACCGAATGTCATCAATTATTTCGCAGATCTTCCAATAACCTCTACTCATAGTAGCATCATGAACCACTATACTAGAATCAGTCTTAACCTCCACAATTGGGTAGCTTTCTTTAGTCTGTCATTGATTGCAAGAGCCTCTGCTATTATATTGGAAACTATCTGCATGAAGGATCCCTTGGCTAGAACAAGTTGACTATCAGAGTTCCTAAAGATAATACTAGAACCAGCTTGCCTTGAATTTTTATCAAAGGTCACATCTACATTCATCTTAATAACACCCATTGAAGGCTTAACACATTTAGCAGTAGTATCATAAGTGCAAGAGTGATGCTCCACTGAGTTCAGAAACCTCCAAAATTCATAAAAAACATAACTTCTTTAAATCACAGATCGACAGCTCAATTTCTAATGCTAAAAAATAACAGAATTTCTAGCCAACCAAATATGCCAATACACAAATGCAATCTTAGAAAATAATGCTTGACCTTTAATGCCACATGGTGTAAGATTCAACATAATGGTCATCAACCAACTATTAAAAGTAGTAACTGCTTGTAAATCAACCACATAATCAAGAGTACCAAACCAAACTACTCTAATCCAATCATATAAAATCAAAGCATGCTCCATAAATTCAGGCACATGACAAAATGGGCAATTGTAATCTTTTGTAAGATGTCTCTTGAACCTATTCATATTAGTAACTAAGTAGTTTTGACACGCTTTCCATGTGAAATAAAAAATCTTAAGAAGGTATTTAAGCTTTCATAGGTGTTTTCACAACCTTAAATAAACAAAATAAGAGGATGAAGATTAGTCAGAATTAGTGCTACAGTTTTGAAAGTCAAAAGCAGAATGCGTAGAGATTTTCCCTGATCTTTCAAAAGGTCCAACCAAAGTATCACGGCCTCTATAAATTTGAATTAAAAGCTGCTGGATCACCATTGTGTCATCATTATAGAGCCATTGTTTAATTTCCCTTAAGTCCTAAAAACAATTAAAGGGCTTCATAATCAGCCAAACTTTGATGTTCTTTAAATTCTAAGGCACTTGACTCATAGGTTTAATCAACCTATCAATGATAGGGAGCCATGCATCATCCCACAATCTAACAAACTTCCCATATCTAATTTGCCAACAAAAACCTTCTTTAATAATATTTCTTCCTTCTAAAATACTATATTGGCACTAAGATGCCCTTGAACCCCTTTAAGCATAAAAAAAAAAAAAAAGAAAAGTACAAACCTTTCAGAATCTTAACCTAATAGCAAGAAGGGTTTCTAATAATCTGCCAAGCCAATTAACCAAAAGCACATTATTAAAATTTTCCAAATCCTTAAAGCCAACACTTCCACCTGATTTAGATTTTGTAAGTGTGGCCCAGCTTCTCCAGTGCACCTTTAAAACATTATCAAAAGCTCCCCGCCAAAAATTGGCAATCACAGCACAAATATTCTTGCACCATCCTATAGTGAGTGTAAAACATATCATATAAGATATAGGATAGCAAAAGCCATTACTTTAATTAAAACTTCTTTTCCTGCATAAGACAACCATTAGCTTTTTTAACTTTGTATCTGGTGGTACCCATATCAGAAGATTAGGCCCCTATTGGGCCTAAACATGATCTTAAAGAATTTGGCTCATTAAAAGTTTTAAGCCCAATCTGATCACAAAGGACAGATGTCATAGATCTAACGGTTCAAGAGATAACCATTCCATCTAATGGTTCTAAATCTCAAGGCATACTATCCTAAAAGCCTATATAAAGGCATTTATGATCATATTTCAGGTATAAGATCACTTTTCTTGGTATTTGCACCACACCAAAATCATTATTAACTTGAGCGTCGGAATATCTTTTGCAGGTCTCCACGCTTTCTTTGCCAAAGTGTAATCGTGCGACGAACCAAGCTTTTGGACATTCAGATCATTTACTGAGGAAGGTGCATCATTAGTATCTTTCTAGCTACCTTGTCCCTGTCAAAACCTAAAGCCAATATTGTTGGTAAGCCTAAATATTTTCCAGGATTAGAGGTTTTAAGAAATCTGCAATAACTCGCTAGCTTGGTTCTGGATCTGTTTAAGGGTATTTTGACCAAAGAATAAACAAGATTTGTCCAAATTAATAGCTTAGCTATACATCTGACAATAGGTGTTCAGAATGTGTTTAAATTGTAGACAATTAGCCTCAGACATATTAAGAAATAATAAGGAATCATCTACAAAAAGTAGACAAAAAATAATAGGGCAATACTTGGTTAATCTCAATCCTTTCAATTATTTTCATTGAACTGCCATGGAAATCATTGTAGAAAAAGCTCCTGTAACAAAAATAAACAAATTTGAGGACAAGGTTAAGGGGTTCCTTTGTCTTAGCCCTCGAGAAGGGTAAAATAGATATAATTCTTTATCATTAACAACCAATCTATAAGCCACAAAAGTCACCAGCTTCATTATCCAAACAATCTATTGATTAAATAAACCCATTTGTTTCATAATACCTGATAAAAAAAAACCTCATTCAACTCTTTTATATGTTTTATTCATTTTCAATTTGACTACCATTTCATGTTTCTTGCAAATTTTCTTATGCTTAAAGTGATGAAATGCTTAATGAGCTACTATAATATTGTCTTGTATTAACCTACCTTTAATAAATGCATTCTGATATGGTGAGATAATGGAATGCAGGTGAGGACTAATCCTATTGGCTAGAACTTTATAAATGATTTTATAACAAAAATTACAAAGTTTAATAGGCCTAAATTGAGACACTGTTTTAGGAGATGTTATCTTAGGAATAAGCACAATGGAAGTATGATTTAAGGAGGGTTTAAAAAGTACTTTCACTAAAGAAACACTGTAATTTATAAGAGTCAACTATTTATATTTATGGAGTATATGATACAAATATTCCACCATGATATTTAAAAAAAATTATTGTTATTCTTTAGTCAATATAATTGTTCTTTATATCTTTTTTGGTGTTCCTTTAGTTAATACTATATGCAAGCCACATTATTTTACAACAATGAAGAAAGAATTTTTCATAATTGATTTACTTATCAGATTCATAAATTGATCAATATTAAAGGAGCATGACCAATAATTAAAACATAAGGAATAACTAATTTTAATATACATGAAAGATGTATGGATATATAACCAAAGGTTACATAAAGCCACACTTTATTGTGTGTTAATCAACAAAGATACAAAATTTTCATATCAAATACATTTATATTGAAAAAAAATATTAAAAAGTTATGAATTTATTATAATCAATTTAAATGTGGAAAACTTGAAACGTTTCAATGTTATTGATAACCAATTTATTTTGGAATCTAAGTATAAAATTGCTCCTTGATTATAACACATGCAAATTTGGGGGTTAAAAATGTAGAAATCAAAAGTTTAGAACATAGATTGCGTTTATTAAAATAGAGTGATAAAAATGCCTTATGTCAAAATTTAAGGACTTAAAATATGATCATACATAATAGAGTTTCCATTATGTAATATTACCCTTTTTTATTTTGGACATATTTTTGAGCCAATAAAAAACTCAAAGACCAAAAGATATTATCACAAATAAATAAAATATCTATTATGTAATATTACCTTTTTTTCAGTTTGGACTTATTTTGAGCCAACAAAAACCTAAACAAGCCTAACCCAAAAAAAAAAGGAATTGTAGTAGAACAGCTACTGTTCTTGAGGTCTCGTTACCCCTTAGCGTTTCAACTACTATTCCTTTAATAGCTAAATGGTTTGGATAAAGATCTAGATCTCTCTTATTGGAGATGTTGACCACCAGCAACAACATTTTAATTAATGAAAAACTTGTGATTAGATCAAAAGTAGTAAAGCACCATGTACACATAGATTACCTTGTCCTTAGCCTTGATATGCTTCTAACTGTACAATTTTTTTTAACGAATTTCATTACAGTCAAAAGTAAGTTAAACAACATCTTAAAAACCAATGACATTGGACTCTAAATAACTATAGAGATATGATACTAGGCACCAAAAAGACTACTTGTCATTGTGACACCAAATAAGAAGAAAAGCATGGGATTAAGCTGAATATTCCATGTAAACCACAATAAATTTAGAATAGTAACTCACAAATAACTAGGAAAAAAAACTCCAAATAAAGAATGAACTTAGTTAGACTAACATACTAATACTTAATTTGACTAATAGAGCATCTAATGACAAAATGTGGATGATGATTCAAACAAAAAAAATAAAAAAAGGACACCATCACCATAAGCAGATTTATTATACAGTAACACCAAAATGGGTTGGAACTATCTCTCGAAATGCATTAAATGAACTAGATGATGCTCCAGTTAATGATTATAATAAAGTTTTTCTAAGGGCCATGGAGAAGAAAAAATGAAAAAAAATGGATGAGGTTGGCTGATATTGTGTAATAACGACAGTACTTAGCATCCAAACTGGTAGAAAGTGTGGACAAGAAATGAGTAAGATGATACAGAAAAAGGAGGAGGAGCATCAAATACCTCAACCCTTGGGTTGATATTATTTATCTAGATTATGTTTTTGAAACAAAAAAAAACTATAGGAACATCAAATTGTCTTTTTACATGATGGTTAGATTTGCTTTGCAAGAAAATAAACAAAGAAAAACATGGAATAAATACCAAAATTTTGAAGTTAGAAACAGTGGGCTTGGTAAGTAAGATTGGAACTTGGACACAGGACAAAGATTACTGGGCCTAAACTTTTCAAGGCCCATTGTTGGCCTTTTGTATGCATAAGTTTGTGCCAATGAGGCCTTTAAGGCAAGTGATGTCTTAAACCCCAAAACATCTTAGAAAACCTAGAAAGGCCTCTCAACTCAAAACAAAAGTAAAGTTTCTTCATCTTGGAAAAAAAAAAGAGCACTATCAAAACTTGACATAATTTTTTATATGAGTTTTAAATTTTTTAACATGTTAGTTGTTTGTCCCTATTAGAATAGTAAATATTGGAGCTTACTAAGAATCGACATAGCTCTATTTTAGTCCTAATTAAAAAAAATTTTATTCTCTAATTTAATCCTAACTAATCTTTTCAATTCTTTATTTCAATTCTGAAACTCTAAAAACGTCCTATCTTTTTTAATGGGTGGACAAAGGAGGCTAGTGTGAGACAAGGAAAGTTAAAATTTAAACTGATGTGTATTTTGACCAATTTTTAAAAGGAAAAAAATAAGGAATAAACTACTAATATTTTCGTGCTGGCCTGATTCACCCACTAATGTTTTTTTTTTTGCCAAAAAAATCACTAATATTTCTGAGTTGGCTCAAATCGACCACTCTTGTAACTTTTGCCATTTAGTCTAACAGAATCTTAGTATAAAATACTAAGTTTAGTCCTTACATTTTATACTTCTGCCCCCAACGCCTCTAAAATTTATTAATCTAATATTTGAACCACATTTTTTATGTTGACATCGATATTCGGACTCCGTTTATGAGCGATAATTGAGATCCTCTTGAATTTGCTAATAGCGGCCACGATATTCCTCCTCTTACTCTGCCTCATTCTGTGCCATAATATTGCGTTAAACACTAATATGAGCGAGATATCGTTTGCGACAGTATGGGGCTAGAGGCATCCCATTTTTTGGCAACTGAGATGGTACACTTTAAAGGAATTAGAAGCAACAACGACTAGATTATACCAAAAAAATGTAATTGTGAAAGGTAGTTATGAAATTTTATAAATGGTGAAGGTAACCTATTTGAATTATTTTAAACCAAGTTGATCTATTTTATTAATTTTAAAAAGTTAATGATGGAGTTTTGTAATATTTCAAGAGCCGAGTGAGTAAATTGGCCTATTTGAATAATGTTAGTTATTTATTTGGTTATTTTGAATAACATTAGTGATTTATGTGTCCCATAAAAAACATTAGTTGCCAATTCAAGCCGGATTAAAAATGTTAATGGTTTATTCGTAATTTTTGCCTTTTTAAAATTTCACAATCTAAGCCACGCGAAAGTCAACCAGACCGAATCGAACTCGCGGACACGTGTTGAATAAATAGTCTAGAAGTGTCAAAGAAGCCGTGAAGAAGACTCTAGAGTCTCGCATTCCACGTTTCGTTTTCGGCTGGCCTTACGCGGTGGCTACGTCACCTTCCATTTCAATTACCAGAACAATCCATCGTCACGTTTTTTCAGTTTTCTTTGCCCCCAAGAATTAGGGACGCTTTTGTCATTTCAGTCACCTGGCAAACTCTATAAATAGGCCACGCGGGTCAGAACTCGGACATTCCATTAACCCGTTCGAATACCTGAATCTGATTTGATCAGAAGTTCGAAGCAGAGAAGAGTTCTTGCGCCATCATATTTTTTGAACAAAAGCCCGTGGAGCTCTCTCCAATTTTTCTGTTGCCTTTTCTCTTTATGCTCGGTTGCTTCTAGTTTCTAACTCCTTCTATCAGTTTTCGAATTTTCAGTGGCTCTTAGTAAAAACAAATTTTCCATCAACCGTTTCTCACAGTCACTTGTTTTTTTAAAAAAATTATCCTTCAGGTGCACTTAAAGTACCAATTACTTGTTCAGTCATTTTTACAAGCAAATATCACGCCCCATCTTCTTTCTTCCTCATTTTTCCTCCTCCGGTTTCTTCTTCTTTGCTCTCATTCTCTTTCTTCTTCTCCTGCTCTCCTTCTTTGCGTTCCTTCTCCTTCTCTACTTTCCTTCTCATTCTCTTAGTCTCCTTCTTCTTCTCCTGCTCTTCTTTCATCATTTTTCTCCAATTTCTCCATCTCACACCCCCTCTCCTCCTCCTCCTCCTCCTCCTCCTCTCTCCCTCATTTATCCCCATTGTTTTCTTATCTAGAGTTCAGGGTAATTAAATTGTATTAAATTGACATTTTATGTTAATAATATATTATTTTTATTTCCAATTTTTTTTTCATTGAATTTGGAAACTATTAAAATAATTATAATAATTATTTTTAATTTAATATTATAGATTTTAATTAATATATAAAAAATAATTGCATCAATTGAGCGATTAAATGTTCATTTAGTAATGGAATGACCAAATCATTTAGTCACTACTTTATCAAGGGAGTGACTAAATAAGTTAGCTGTTGTTTTCAGTCACACGTTAGTTATTTTCATTTGAGCAACTATAATTTTTGCAACTAAGTTTTTTCAATCTTATTTCAGTTGCACCTTATGACTAAATGCGACTATTAGTTTAGTTGCTCCTGAGCTTCCATCTTTTAGTGTATACCAGGAGCTCTTGTCATTGCCTCTTTAGACATGCAAGATATTGGCTTGAACCTTTTAGTTACTCTATGGCCTAATCATAAGATTAGCTCTCGAACTTACTCAACTCAAGTAAATTGGTCCAAAACTCAACACTCACTAAAACGTTGCCCTTGAATTTTGAAAAAATATACATTTCAGTCCATTGCCTACAATAATTAATGGATGGAAGTAGGGTGTGGGTGATGTAGATTCCTGGGTTAGCTAAAGTGGAATAGATAGAAAAAGTGTAGGTAAGGCAATTTTTTTTTATTGGAGTGTGAAAAAAACTAAGTGTATGAGTAAGCTTTCCAACTTGAAAATAAAAATATAATTAGAATCATTTCTTAAGGAAAAAATAGTTAGTTTATTTTTTACTATTTAATTGCTTTTCTTTAAAATAAATGAAATAATTATTTTGTGATGCTAAAAAGAAAAATTTCATTTCATCACAATTAATTTTAATTTCAGTCAACTTAATTTAAAATAACTTATCTTTATGTTACATCATTTTTACCTAGAACTAGTGTCATTTGAAAGACAACATTATTTAGCTGTGATAATTCATTGATTATAAAATTTTTATGCCATTATTAAATTTATATAAATTTTTCTTTTTTAGATATTAAAAAAATTCATTAGAAATTTAATAATATCATAAAAATTTTATTTTGAATGAACCATTACACCTCAACTAATAAGATGTAAAAATAAATGTTGGTTACTATAACAAATAAATGTGGAAGCATTACTAAAATTTCTGTATTTTCCATCGCGCATTTACCAACGCACAGCCGTTGGTAAAAGAAAATTATCAACGTGAAGCCGTTGGTAAATGCACGTTGGTAATTGATTCGTTGGAAAAAATTTTCCAACGTGCAAAAATGCATGTGTTGGTAAATTCCAACGTGTGCACGTTGGTAAAATGTGCGTTGGAATATACCAATGGTCAAGTACAGGCATATGTTTCCAACATGTATTTTTATTACCAACATGCAAGGCCCTTGGTAATTAGCAATGGCCTTATGCGTTGGTGATTACCAACATCCATACGTTGTTACGATAGTTGGTAATTACCAACGCAGTTGGAAATTACCAACGTGCTTACCAACGCGCTTAGTAATTACAAACGTATACACGTTGGTAATTTAGGAGAGTTGGTACTTACCAACGTGCATGTGTTGGTATGAGCGTTAGTAATTACCAACACGTGCGCGTTGATACTCGGCCGTTGGTAATTTTCAACGTTCACGCACGTTGGTAATTTTCAGTTTCAGTTCCATGAGGGGTTGTTTCATTTTTTTCCCTGTTTGAAACAATTTCTAAATGGCAATACCAATTTCAAAGTTCCGACACCCTTGCTAAGCAATCAAAATTACACAAAAAAAAAAGAACATTCATTTCAGTAATTTCCATCAAACATTCTCTAATACATCAAATTAAAACAAGTACATATATGTCTGCAAAAAACGATACAAGGTTCAACAATCGACACATATCAGGAATTTCATCTGAGTCTTAGGTCTAACAATTTTTGTCCAAGTCTTATAACACAGAAAATTATGAAATGAATTACCTGTCGAAGACGGCAATCAAGGAGACTCGACGATCTCCTCATCCTTCGAGTCCGAGTCATCTAAAAATTGTGGAACTTGTTGAGTTAGCGGGCATGGAAGGTTAAGCGAACGACAAATAATCTTCAACTGAGCTCGGTTCGCCTCCAATGCGGCCCTATTTGCCTCAATCTCTGCTTTCTGTCTCCTCTTAAGTCTCTCAAGCTTCCTCTCGTACTCAGCATCCCTTCACGCATTCTCCTCTGCCATCATCTTCTATACTTGCTCGTTGAATTGCGGTGTCTGTGTGATGTCAATAGGTGGGAGTCCATTAAGCAGTCGGCGTCCCGGTATGACGCACTGCTCAGATCCTAAACCAAACACACGCCCTCTTCTTTTCCATCCAGATACAGTACTAATGATTGCAAGTTCATCAATTGCTTTTAATCCATCCTCTCCTTGTGTTTGCTCCTTAATCTCAGCATTGATACGAGTCTACAGAAACATATTAACACATTTGAATCAGGCATTATTGCTAAAACATGGTACGTATCTTAACAATAGTTTAGAAAAAAAAAAGTCATTATACTTACAGCAACTTCTTCACATTGCTTACTAACATATTTTTCATTCTTTATTTTATGTATTACTTGAAGGACTTTAAATAGCCTGGGGTCCTTCTTCTCTAGATCTCTCTCTCTCTAATTGAATGACACGTTAGATTAATAGGTAATTTATGATAATTATTTACTTAAATGTAAAATGGAAGAACATAAACGGCACATATACCATTTGATCTCGATGTACAGACATCAAGATAGATCCCCCTGCATATGTCGCGCTGCAAGAGCCAGACTGTGAATTCTCGTCACTTACGATTGCTCGAATTGCCTTGAATCTAGCGGACTTCTGAATGAACTCCGGAGTGACCCAATATGCCTCCATTTCTGCATATGCAGTATCAGACATAAAGTTTGCTTTTACTCGACGTTTAACAGGATCCTTGACACGTCTGATTTCTGCCATCATGCTCCTGTAATGCTGTACTCCCAAGATATTCCATACCCAATACACCTTATTATTGTCTATCGGATCCCACTTACAGCTTCTCTGTAAAGGATAATATGTCAATACTAAAAGCATGAAAAAAAGCAAGTAGTTATTTTAACAGTAATACATCATATCATAGTAATCTATGTGTTATACCTCAAAAACACGCCACCATTGTTGAAGGTCTGATGGAGAGACAGATGACCAATCAGCATATGGTTTAAAATGTGTGGTGAAACATGGTGTCACAAACCATGTCGCTGCAGCTGGAACGAATCTGCACAATTCATATGATTTATCACAGTATTTATTATAAGCTGTTATATGTGAGGAATCTCAGTAATGTAGCTACTATTATCATTTTCAGACAGTTTGTAGGATATTCATCACTTACATGTTACCATGTGGGGATATCCTCATCCGAGTTCGGGCTGGTGTCTGTGACATCGATAAAGGGATGTCATCAATATGTATGTCTTCGTTTGAGGGATGAGGAGTCAAGATCCGGTGACTAACATGCCGTGCCCGTCCGCCATGTCCAGATGTCGTGCCTCCACCTCCACCAAATTGGTTTTGATGTGAGTGGACGTGAGTCGCTGACACTGATGTGTCCTGTGTCTCTACACCTACATCATCCTATGCCCGGGATGAAGAACCCATCCTCTGTCGAGCATTAAGTATTGGCTCCATGACCTCCTTGAACTGCGTAAATGGTCTCTTCCCAGGTCGGCGCTTATATGTGTTATCTCCTTTACGCGGCCTCTACATTTATTATTATTTAAGTAAAAAAAAATAAACATCTATATGACATTAATTGAATTGTACGGACTTCACATAAATATACCAAATATTTTGGATACAACTTATGACTCGCGATGACTAAACAAAGACACTACCCTCTTCATTCACCCGACCCAGTGCTTCCAGTATCATTAAACTCCTCACTTTCATCAATGTCAGTTTCATCGGATTGAAACTCCTCCTCATCATCTGTTTCGTCATTAGAACCCCCTCTTCTCAACAACATCTTCTTTAGGCCCAATTACACCCATTCTTTGCACATGTTATTCAATTTCATCACCGACACCCGGGTCAGCTAACTCCTCAACTGGGTCATCTTCAATTGTTTGACTCATAACGGCTTCACTTTCTTGATACACATCTTCCTTGTCAACAATTTCATACTGGATGATGCATCTAGGTTTTATCTTCAAACCATCTGACCACCCGTTTTTTTCACGTGACCTTGTCGGGTAGGGTGTGTAGTAAACTTGGTCAGCCTGTAATGCTAGAATGAAAGGATCAAACTTATTACATTTGCGGCTATCCTAGATCTCAACTAAACCAAACTGTTTATGGATTCGAGTTCTATGTTCAAGTGTTGGGTCAAACCAGTTGCACTTAAACAAGACAACATTCTTATGTGGATAACCAGGATATTCGAGTTGAATGACTTCTTCTAATATACCATAAAAATCACATTCAACTTCGCTTGAACCCGTGCTTCGTATACATACTCCACTATTAAATGTTGATTTGTTATTGCCTCATTCACTTATGTGAAACTTGTAGCCATTTGTGAAATAAACATGCCATATTTTAACCCGACGTGAGGGATCACATGCAACATCCCACAAGATGTTATCGACTATATTGTTACCTGGGTCATCAACCTATGTAAAACAATTTCATTTTAGGACAATATATCTGGAACTTTAAAACGTAACATATTGCAATACATAGGGAGTCGAATTTAGCGTACATAGTGTCGGAGCCAGCTTCAGAAGTTGTTTTCAATGTGTATTTCCATCTCAGATATGGTAATATCGGGTGCCTTGTCCCTCACCTAATCGACAAACATACTGTCATTAAATAGGGGGAGCAGGAAAATAGGTTAGTTTCGTCGGATGAGTAATACCGAACTTCAAAATAATCAATCTACTGGATGATCATTAAATATGACTTACTTTAGATATGGCCTGATCTTGGCACAATTTAGGGTTTTTTCATGCACATCCAAGGGGGCAAATTATACAGAGTAATGATAATAGGCCAACAAGAGTACTGTTTTCCAGATGGTCCAAAAGGAGTAAATTTATTGGCACACAACCCCAATCGGACATTTCTTGGTTCCGAAGCAAACCATGGGTAGGTCCGATCAAAATGTTTCCAAGCTTCACTATCTGATTAATGTTTTATAACATCTGGGATTTGTTTTTGCTCTTGATGCCACCTCATCTGCTCTGCTGTTGACATTGATGCAAATAAGCGTTGCAGACTAGGGCTTAATGGTAAGTAATGCATGGTTTTTCTTGGCCGATCTTTACCCCTACAACCTTTTTTGGGCTTATATCTCTCACTTCCACAGTACTTACAAATACGAAGATTACTTTCATCTTTCCAGAACAACATGCAATCATTAACACAGACGTCAATCTTCTGGTGAAACAGGCCCAACTGCGAAACTAATTTCTTCGTTTCAAACCAATTTGATGGCATCTTGCTACCTATAGATTGAGTCTCCTTCATCAGTTGTGCAATGCCATTAAAGCATGCTCGTGACATGTGATACTCTGACTTAAGGTGAAGAAGACGGACAGCAGCAGATAACTCAGAATGATTTTGGCATCCATCCAATAGAGGAGTTGATGTGAATTCAAAAGATAAAAAATTGTTGTGCACTTGCATCTGGTTGTGCATAATTGTCTTTAGGAAATTGTGAGTAATTAAGCCCAACGGCATCTAATACCCACTACTAAAAAAACCTTAATTTCCAACTGCCATTTCCAACTGCTGACAGTTGGAAATTTTATGTTTCCAACAGTTGGCAGTTGGAAATTTGATAGTTGGAAATCCATTCGTTTGAAGTTTTACTTCCAACGGCCCAGGTTTTAGCAGTTGGAATTTCCAACTGTCAGCCGTTGGAAAATAAGCAGTTGGAGAATTTCCAACGGCTGTAGTTTTTTTTTTTTTTTGATGTTCCAACGGCTTCCAACTGCTCAGGCAGTTGGAAAATTTTCCAACTGCCTCAGCAGTTGGAAATGACCCTGGACAGTTGGAAAAAGCAGTTGAAAATTTGGCCATATTTACTTTCCGTTTCGAATTATTTTTTCATTGATTGCACTGTTCATTCGAATTGATTGCAGTCTTTAAACGTTAACCTATTATATTCTAGATAATTATTAGTACTGTAGTCAAATTTTTTTCTACAATTACATAACAATATATATTAAACGACATAAAAACATTAACAATTCAAATTACTACGTCATTATATAAATGTACTAACTAAATCCACACATAAGCATTTATAGTAGAAATTACATGGTTTCATTCTCCAACTAAATGTTTGCTTGTTAATAAACACACATAGTAGCATGATATACCTGATATATTCTTAATCCGATCCCGAGTCATCATCATCATCATCTGTAGGAGGCGCGGGCAGTGGAATGCCAATTGAGTTACATATGTACTCGAGCTCAATCCGTTGTCTCCTCTTCAGACGCTCTAGCTTCCACTCATAATGTGATGCTTGTTGTGCAGTTTGCTCTGCTACGACTTGCTGTACTTGTTGAGTGAACTTCGGAGTCTGTGTGACATCAACATGGCCAGCATGCGTAAGCGCTGGTCGTCGTCGTCCAGGCACAACATGTTGTTCTGATCCAAGTCCAAATACACGGCCTTTTTTCCTGCCCCCGCAGCTGCACTAATAATCGCAACCTCATCTATGTCAGGTGCGCCACCATCCTCATCCGGCTGCTGCGTTGCTTCCTTAATCTCAGCATTTATTATTGTCTACATAAAGAGTAACGATAAGTTATTAGTATTAAGATCAGAAATTATGGCTGTAATTCTATAGCATGATAATTACAGCAACTTCTTCAGTGCGCCTGTTAACGTATTCCCTGCTTTTTTTCTTGAAAGTTTGCTGCATCACCTTGAACAAGCCAGGGTCCCTTTTCTCCGGATCTTTTTCACACTACATTGGAAACGTCCTAACATTAATCTTTTTACAAAGTAAATAAGTTGAATTTGAATTAACAGTTTATCATAATTTTATCATTCGTTCTCAGTGTTCAGTTATTGAAACCAAACCTTCTGCATAAGTAGCACTTGATGCTTCTGTTGAGTTAGATGACTGCGATGATGAAGCTCGCATTTGTCTTCCCACTTGCACTTTTCTCGAGAAACTCCGTTGACGCCCACCATTCCTCAAATTCTGCATACTGTGCGTCGGTCATAAAAGATGCCCTTGCTCGCCGTTTTTTCGGATTTTTCTCCCGCCGGATGTCACCCAATGTGTATCGGTAATGACTCGCCGCCATCATATGCCAAACGCGATAGACCTCATTATGGTCAGCTGGATCCCACTCACATAATCCCTGCACGTTATAAAAAAATATATAGTGCATCGCATAGTTGACAACATGGTTGATAAAGTTGAAATAGTGCGAAGAAAGTGCAAACCTCAAATACGCGCCACCACGCTTGAATATCTGCTGGGCTTGCGCTCGTCCAGTCATGATGTCCCTTGAAGTGTGTGGTAAAGCATCTAGTCACCAACCGTGTTGCTCTTGATGGAAGGAAGCTACATGAAGTGCATGTTTCGACACAATTAATTATTGTCATTTTACTGGGCCTTCACATACTTGATGTTAAATAAACTATTATTGGTTCAAAAAGGTGCATTACTTACGTGTTTCCGTGAGGTCTTATCCGTAAGCGCGCCTGAATCGGGGCTTGGGATACCGCTGACTGACCATTGGAATTCCCACCATCGGGTGAAACTACAGGGGCCGGAGTAGATCGACTAGCACTACGGCCGACTGGAGCAATGCGAATATCACCTGTGCGAGGGTGAGGATGTGGAACAGGTGTTTGTTCTGTCGAGGGCTGTGAATCTGAATGACGGGAATGCGATGGGCCTGCCCTTTCATGTCTAGCAATTGGTTCTGCTAATACTTCTTTCATCTGCTGAAATAGGCCTTTCCCTGGCCGACGTGTATACGTCGCATCTCCTTTAGGTGGCATCTGCATTATTTTAAAAACCCATACAACAATTTACAAAACTAACATACACCATTGAAAAAACTAGAAAGCTATATGATATTGCACCCACCACTTTGAAGTACGACTTAGTATTTACATATTAAAAGTTATTCCACGTTCACATTACATTTTATAAGTAATTGCACGTTTACATTATTGTCAATGGACTACATCGTCCTCAGTTTCTGTCTCTGATTCGCCACTATCAGTATCCCCATATTCAAATTCATCTTCTTCATCACTTCCTTCAAGGGACTCCTCATTGTCAGATTCATCGTCATGTTGCAAAGTTTCTTCCCTGATTGCCATGTCATCCTCTACAGCTTCCCATACTCCTGTTTCAGCTAAATTGTCGATTGGGTCATCCATAATTATGGGAGACCTGTTCACACCGGCCAATAATTCTTCCTGAAATGCATCTTCGACATCATTTACATTATTATGAACGATGCGTCTAGGTTTTATTTTCAAAACCGCTAACCAACCCGTTTTTTCACGTGACTTTGTTGGGTACGGGGTGTAGTAAACTTGATCAGCTTGGGATGCAAGAATGAACGGGTCAAATTTCCCATATCGGCGCCCATCACGAACCTCAACTATACCATATTGTTTATGAACCCGAGTGCCACGATCTGGAGTAGGGTCAAACCAAGCACACCTAAACAATACAACATTTTTGTGTGGCCAGCCAGGATATTCAAGTTGAATGATTTCTTCTAACAACCCATAAAAATCACATTCAACCTCACTTGATCCTGAAGTCCTTATACATACTCCACTGTTAAATGTTGCTTTGTCGCGACCCCAGTCGCTAATGTGGAACTTGTACCCATTTATGAAGTAAACAGGCCAACTCTCAACACGACGGAATGGCCCGCATGCAACATCCCACAGGAAGCGGTCCGTGATAGTGTTACGCACATCATTCACCTAGTTACACATAGTGATACTATGAATATGTGTTACCCTTCAAAAGCAAAATATGGGAGAAATTTAAGTGTAGATAACTTACATAGTTTCTAAGCCATGTCTCAAAGTTATTCTCAATGTAGACATCCAGGTCTGACATCTGTATATTGGGTGCATGCATACGCACTTCATCAACAAACAAACTACAAGATATAGAAAGAGGATTGATGGAGCATAAACTTGATGAGTTTAGTATACAAGAAGAAAAGTATTATTACTTAATAGAGTATTGTTAAGAAAATAGGTGTTATTTCACTTACTCGAGGTACGGCTTCACCTCCTTACAATTCAGTAACACATATGCAGTAGCGACCCTCAATTCATTGTCATCAAGATATCGATATCTTGATACACCATATGGACGACCCGGGTATCTAAAGATAGACCACACCGATTCATCATATGGTCCTTGTCCGCCATCATCATTACGAGGTACTCTAGTTGCCATATGTGGAATATGGGATTCAAAGTAGTGAGAGCAAAATGTAGAGGTCTCCTCAATTAGATATGCTTCACAAATTGAACCCTCAACATGAGCCTTATTTGATACTTTCATTTTGAGGTCATGCATACAACTCTCAAATTTGCACATCCACCTATATTGAACGGGGCCTCCAACCCTTGCTTCATAAGGTAGATGAACCGGCAAATGTTCCATCGAATAAAAAAAACCGGTGGAAAAATTCTTTCCAACTTACAAAGTATGACAGGAATATTGGCTTCCAAATTGACCATGTGATTCACATATAACTCTGGAGAGCATAAATCTCGGAAGAATTGGCTTAACTAGGTCAACGGTTTCCAAATATTTTCAGGAATTGCTTCAAGTGCAATTGGGATGAGCCTCTGCATCATTACATGACAATCATGGCTTTTCATACCAAACATCTGACTTACATTACTGTCAACACACCTCCCAAGGTTCGATGCATAGTCGTCTGGGAGTCTAAGTGTTTTAACCCAATTCAGCACATCATATCTCTGATGTCTGTTTAGTGCAAAAGTGGCTTTGGGTTTAAATGCTCGGCCGTCGCCTTGAGGAATTAAATTTAGCTCTGATCGACTGCACAGAATCTCCAGGTCCTTATGAGCCTTCACGTTGTCCTTAGTTTTATTGGTCACATCCATCACTGTATTCCATATATTGTCAAACACATTCTTCTCTATATGCATAACATCCAAATTATGGCGGATTAAATTACTCTTTCAATACGGCAACTCCCAGAAAATACTTCATTTTGTCCAATTATGAGTTCTGCCATAACTTGGTATGATTACAACCTGTCCACTGTGAACTACAGAAGGCAAATGTGAGATACGTTCAAATATTGTTTCAGGCGGTAGACGCTCAGGAGGCAACGATTTCTCAACTTTTCTTTTCTTAAAGGCCACTCTGTTTCTTCTATATGGGTGATCTAACTTGAGAAATTGCTGATGACAATCAAAGAATGAAGTCTTCCTCTCGTGCTCAAGTTAAAAGGCTTTACTAGCATCCATGCAAATAGGGCAAGATAACCTCCCATGAGTCATCCATCCTGACAACATCCCATAAGCCGGGAAGTCATTTATGGTCCACAAAACCGAAGCTTGGAGCTGAAAATTTTGTTTAAGTGAAACATCCCATGTTTCAACCCCATCCTCCCATAGCTGCTTCAATTCATGAATAAGAGGTTGTAAATACACATCAATATTCTGACGTGGACTTCGAGAGCCAGGTATCAATGCAGTCAAAAACATATATGGTTTCTTCATACACATCCACGGAGGCAAATTATACGGAGTAACAATGACAGGCCAACATGAGTATTGTTTACCAGAGTTTCCAAAAGGCACAAAGCCATCAGAACAAACTCCAAGGTGAACATTTTGGGCATCCGCCGCAAACCACGAGTACGTGGAATCAAAATGTTTTCATGCTTCCCCATCTGAATGATGTTTTAAAACATTTGGGTCGGATGGATGCTCACTGTGCCACCTCATGTGCTCTGCAGTTGAAAGTGAAGCATATAGTCGCTGCAGGCGAGGAGTGAGTGGTAAATAGTGCATAGTCTTTCTTGCTCTATCCTTACCCCGCCCAGCTTTTCTCGGCTTAAACCGAGATTCACCACAAAACTTGCATTGTGAACCATCTTCATCATTATTCCAAAACAACATGCAGTCGTTAACACAAGCATCAATTTTAAGATGGGCAAGACCTAGTTGTGAAACTAATTTCTTCGTCTCATACCAATTGGATGGCATCTTGCTGTCACTTGGCTGTGTCTCTTTCATCAAGGCGGCGATACCATCATAACACCCTCTTGGTATGTGATATTCTGCTTTAAGGTTTAACAAACGAACTGCAGCAGACAGCTCAGAATGCTTCTCACATCCATCCCAAAGAGGTGTACTAGCGGAGTACAGTAAATCAGAAAATCATCTAAAACCTTCATTAGGTTGTTCATCCACTTCAGTGAAATTCTGATGGGAACTTGGTCCCGCTGCATCAAATATCATTCGAGCATATGGGTTTACATTTGAACTGTACTCAGCATGCTCATACCAATCACAATTATCAAACGGCTGATGCGGAGGCTCATTAAATGGCTCCCCATGAGCTGTCCAGTTGGTGTAATAAGGCATGAAACCCCATTTGTATAGATGAACTCTAACGTCATCACAATCCTTAAACCTCAAATTTTTACATCTCCTACACGGGCAACGTATTTTGTTTCCATCCATATGACCTGGGTTACTACAGGCAAATGTTATGAACTGCTCAACCCCTGTCTCCCACTCCTCTTTGTACCCAACTCGACCAGGTAAATAACGACTACTATACATCCAACTACGTTCTTGTTCCATGGAGTCCTACCAATAGATTTATTTTTTTAGTTAATCTAAACCATGTCATTTAAAACACAGAAAACTGTAATTACTAAGTTACGGTTTACGTAAGGTGCCCAGGCAGTTGGAATTTTATTTAAGATTTACTGTTAATACGTAATAGGAAGAAATTCATAATATGATATCCATATAAGTGTTAATGGTACCCCGTTGATGGGTTTAGGGGTTACTTAATACATTTTATGTAACGTGTAGGGTTAATGATTTTACTTTTACATATAAATATTTTATTAATATATTTACTTTTTGCGAGTACTCTTATTATTACTATTACTTTACAACAACTCGTCTCATAAAAATTATTGTTTCAATAATTATATATTATTAGTATTTTTTTTCTAATTATTATCACTCTGAATGGATTGCTTATTATAATAATAAGAATAATACTTATTATTATTATTATTACTATTACTATTAGTACTATTTCAATATACAATTATTATTAGTAATATTATTATTAATATTCTTATTATTATTCTTCTTCTTATTCTTATTATAATAAATTATTATTATTATTATTATTATTATTCTTCCTCTGTGATTAATGGTAGTTAAAATTATAATTTGTCTTATTGGATTTATTATTGGCATACAGATTGCCAATAGTAGTAATAGTATTACTACTATTACTTTACTACTAATGTTAGAAAAAGTTATTTATTGTTCCAAATACTAGAAATTATATTATTATTATTCCTATTAATATTATTATAATTGATATTACTCATAAATGATTTGGTAGATCAGAAATAACAATACTTAATATTATTAATATTTTTCAAGGTCAAACTTAATCAAATAAAATTAACTTACTAGAAATACTATAGAAATTTATATTAATGCCAATTATGAAAACATTGTGCTCAAAATTCCAATTAACCATTCTACATGGCATAAAAATATATTACCCAAAAAATTGACTTCAAACCAAATCCATTGGTATTTTTGAAATATGCTAAATAATTTAACACACAAATATACTAATTACAAAAAGTTAATAATTGTAACATATACCAACTAATTATTTTTTTACATGTTCTTAAATATACAAACTACGTTTGACACATAAATATACTACCTAAATAATTTACATCCCACCATTAATTATTATTTTTAAATATACTAACTAACTTGAGACATAAATATATACTACTAAACAATTTTTAAAAAAAAATTAAAAACAATTTACGGAAAACAATTTTATTTTCTACTTTGAAATATACTAATACTTAGTACTTAAATATTTTTAAAAATATTTCGTAAACCATTAACAGAAAACAAAGAATTTTCTATTTGTAAATATTTAATTACTTAGTAATTAAAGTTTTTTTTGTAAATATAATTACTAACTACTTTTTTACACATAAAAGTACTACCTAAATTAAACAAACCCATAAAAACTAATTTCAAATTGTAAAATATACTACCTAAACAATGTACTTTAAACTATTTATTTAATATTTTAAATTATTCCAACTAATTTGAGAGATAATTATACTACCTAAACACTTTATTAAAATCAAAATTATTAATTATTTTGAAATATAATAACTAATTTCATACATAACTTTAGTACCTAAACAATTTACGTATAAATAATAATTTACTAATTTTAATTATACTAACTAACTTCACACATAAATATAGTACCTAAACAATTCAATTAACACTAATAATTTCATATTTTATAATTCATCACGAAAATAAAAAAAATTGTAAGAAAATACACATAAATTTGCAATTGTATATATTTCCAATGGGTAACCTAAAAAATTCACATCCAACCATCAACAACACAAAATCACAAATATTGCACATATTTCAAACCAAATAAACATGTAATAATCCGGATTATGCGTATTTATTGGGGAAAAAATTTAAAAAATATAAAATAAACAAACTTACCTCAAATCACGCTCTATCTTCCTTCAAATGGCCGCAAAGAACTGCAATCATGCAATAAAACCCAAAATATTCAATCCATTATCAACCAAAACAGTGAAACGAGGCAAAAATCGAAAAAAAAAAAATCAACGAAACTCGAAAAAAAACGAAACTAACCTGTAGATCTCCCCAAAATGACACCAGATCCACGTACAACTGAGGTAGACGAAGCTGTTTTCACGGCTTAATCAAACCAAAACGTGAATGTGTGTGTTGTGTGAGGAAGACAGAAGGTAGGAGAGAGAGACGCGAAATGGCAGCCCGCTGGAGAAGACGACTCGCGCTGGGGGGGGAGATTTAAAAAAAATTTTTCCAACGGCTAGGGCCGTTGGAAACCCTAAACTAAAACTCACCGTTTCATTAAAGGCATTGACAAAAAAAAGTTCCTTTTGTTTTTCCAACGGTCTCAGCCGTTGGAAAACTTCCAAACTAAAAATTGCATAACTTAATTTTCCAACTGTTATAGCCGTTGGAAGAAAGAAATACAAACCATTTTATTTTCCAACGGCTTAAGCCGTTGGAAGTGTAATAAATCCAAATTTTGCAGAAAATCTATTAATTTACCCATTTTCCAACGGCATAAGCCGTTGGAAGTCATATATATATAATTTCCTCAATTTCCAACGGCTAAAGCCGTTGGAACTGTGATAAATCCAAATTTCATTGAAAAAAATCCATTAATTCACACATTTTCCAACGGCATAAACCGTTGGAAGTAATAACATAATTTCTTCATTTTCCAACGGCATAAACCGTTGGAAGTAAGGCATATACATAATTTCTTCCTTTTCCAACGGCTAAAGCCGTTGGAACTATAAAAAATCCAAATTGCAGGCAAAATCCAGTAATTTACCTACATTTTCCAACGGTTGAAGCCGTTGGAAGTTATATATATATATAATTCCCACAATTTCCAAATATGATATTATCTAAGTTTATGTAATTTACCAGAAAAATCATTTTTCCCCTTTTTCCAACGGCTTTAGCCGTTGGTAAAATTATATATGTTTACATTTATGTAATTTACCAACAAAATCCATAAATCCCACATTTTCCAACGGCTTAATCCGTTGGAAAGATTAAATATTATGTAAATTTATATAATTTACGCAAAAAATCAATATTTTCCCATTATCCAACGGTTTTAGGCGTTATCTAAATTTATATAATTTACCAAAAAAATCCATATTTCCCCCCATTTTCCAACGGCTTCAACCGTTGGAAAGATTGTATATATTATGTAAATTTAATACTCTAAAACTTCCAACTGCTAGGCAGTTGGAAAAACTTTTCTCCTCATTCCAACGGTTTTGGCAGTTGGAAATTTCCAACTGCTTAACCGTTGGAAATGAGGGCAGTTGGAAATTGACGGATTTTTAGTAGTGACCATCCTTTCATATGGATTCGTCGAAGACCCCTGCTCAAAGTGATCAAAGCCACCCACATATCTATCTGTATCTGATGTTTCATTAAATGGCTCTCCATAAGTCATCCAGTTCAGGTAAAAAAGCTTGAACCCCCATTTGTATAAATGAACTATGACATCGTCACACTCTTTGAACCGCAAACTCTTACACTTCCGACAAGGACAGTGAATTCTTAACCCGCTCATTGTTTCAGGATGAGTGATAGCAAATGATATAAATTCATCAACCCCAGACTCCCACTCATGTGTGTACCCCGTTTGGCCTGGCAAGAAACGGTTACTGTACATCCAACTACGGGCAGACTCCTTTGCAAACTAAATCTGTTGGTAATCATATATCAGACATAGTCATCAAAGTTGGCAATCACAAAACTGATATTTGACAATATATCATCTTACACATCAAAACATCATAACCTCATACATAATTACTACTACTTATGATTTGTACCCTTCCCTCATATTGCCATGTATCACAAGGACAAAATATATGTATAACAAAACACATCCTTTCAATTATTAATACTATGAGTAATTCTATTAGTATAAGTATTATGTTTATTAGTATTATTATTATTAGTATATTATTATTATTATTATTATTATTATTATTATTATTATATTATTATTATTATTATTATGATTCTGCATGCATATTAATATAAGTATACTAATATAATACTAATACTATTACTCATTATTATTATCAGTATTATTATGGATATTATTATTCCAACAATATTATAAGAATTGGTAATTTTCTAAATAATTTTATAATTATTTTCATTGTTATCATTCATAAATTTGATTACAATATTATTATTTTGGGAATAATTATAATTACAATTATAATTATAATTATAATTATTTTCATTATTATCATTAGTCAAATTGATTACAATTTAATTATTCCAATTTCGGACATACTATTTATATTTATTAGTTTAATTATTTTCAGTATTTTTAGTATTATTATTATATTATTACTATTCTTACTATTACTACTATTATTATTTTTTTACTATTATTATTATTTTTAATTTTTGTACTTCTTACTATTATCAATGATAATATTATCATTAGTATTCGTATTATTATAATAACTATTATTAGAACTGTTACTGTTATTATAGTTATTGGGAACAAATTATTATTATTATTATTATTATTATTATTATTATTATTATTATTATTATTATTATTATTATTATTATTATTATTATACTTATATTGTACATATTATTGCTATTATTAAGCGTATATATTATTACATACATATCCTTCTCCTTCTTATTGTTCTTATTATTAACATGATTATAACCATTGTTATCATAATTTTTTATTTCCATTTCATTAATATTAATTTCTAAAAATTAGTACTACTACTGTTACTATTATTATTATTATTATTATTATTATTATTATTATTTTATTATTATTATTATTATTATTATTTTCATTTTATTGGGAACATCTTATTTATTATTATTCATTATTTTTTTTTATTATTATTATTATTATTATTATTATTAAGCATATTATTATTATTTTATTATTTTTATTATTACCCAACACTAAATCACTCAAACTAAAGCCTAAGTCAACGAATTACGATCTAAATAATATAGAAAAAATAAATGAAGTAAACAATCTATATGAAAAATGAAAATACCTATATTCAACAAAATTAAATCCCATAAATATTTCATCTTCACATTTTCCATCACTAAAATTACCCATAAATAAAAAATAATTAACAAAAAATAAATGGGAAAAACCCAACTAAAACAACCAGAGTAATGTAGAAACCACAGTCATAATACATAATTTTTAATCACAACATAAATAATAAAATACAATTTTTTCCCTCCAAATAAAAATAATTTTCGGATATAGGAAAAAAAAAATAAAAACGTACCTCTATCAACTTCAAAACTTGAGGAATAACAATGACCAGCTATGGAACCTCAGAGAAGAGTTGAAACTGAAAAAATGATGCTCCAAAATCAAACCCATGTTTCTTTAACTATATACCTAAAATTGAAAAATATCTATTAAAATACACACATACCCATCAATATTACGAGCCGTTCTACGAAACGGAGGGAAAAGCGGCGCAAAACGGCAGAAGAACGACCTTCGTCGGAGGCAATGGCAGCTAGAAACGGCTGTGCTACGAAATCCTCCCCCTCCCCCCTGAAATGGGCGACTGAATCTGAAGAAGGAAGAAGACTAATTTAAAAACCTGTAAATTTCCAAACGAAACGGACCGTTTAATTTAAAAATTTAGCCGTTGGTAAATTAGCCCATAATAGCCGTTGGTAAATTAGCCCATAATAAACAGCGCAATCCTTCTACTAACGCGGCCAAGTTGGAAAATTACCAACGGTCCTGACTGTTGGTGATTACCAACGCGAAGCCGTTGGTAAAAATTAAAAAAATTAATTTACTATGCTACCAACGTGTGGACATTGGAAATTGACACCAACGGTTCTACGTGTTGGTAAATAGCCATTGGTAAATAACCCGTTGGAAAAACGACAAAAGTTAGTAGTGAAGTAGACGGCAAATATGTATGCCGTGTCACATCCACCTTAGCCAATAAATGTCACATCACCCCTACCTTAAATGTCATCCATTAGTTACTGTAGCAAATGGACTGAAGTGCATACCTTTTTAAAGTCCAGGGATAAGTTTCAATGTGTACTGAGTTTTGGACCAACTCGCTCAAGTTGCTAAATTTCAGGGCTAATTGTATAGTTAGGCCATACTTTATTTAAGTTCATCATTTGTATTACATTTGAAAAATCCATTAATTGTTCTAACTAAATTTCTGTAATTAAATAAATTAATATTGTAATTGTTCTAATAATCACCGGATCACACTTTTCTGTATATCACAATCCTTTCTATCAAAATTCAATTACTAAATTCCTCAACGATTCGCGCAAGGAAGACAATAACATTCAGTGTGTGTGTGTGTGTAACTAATTAACAATAATTAATTTTATTACTTTGAAAACCAACATTTAATTATATTTTTCATTTTCAATAAGTCAACATGATGCTTGTTGGCGTGAGGGCCCTTTTTAATGTTAGGTGTTTATATCTTTTAAATATGTCCTTTAATTATAAAATATGACCAGAATTTCGGAAAAGCATCAATGAAGAAACTCCGGCTTTTTAAAAGCCAACAAACATCGCATATTAGTTGAGTACATTGAAACTTGAAAGATGTGATAGATAACATAGATAAAAGTTCATCATTCAATCGAACTTCCTATATAAGCAATTCAATGATCCTGATCACCATAAAAAATCAAATTTTTTCTTCTGATATATATTATTGAACTAAGAGAATGAAGGATGAGAGCTTTCGTAATAATGAGATGAGATAGAGCTAGCAAAAGACAGCCAATTTCAAAATGGCTCTTTCCATTTCTTATGACCATAAGTGGCAAGGCTATTCCTTTTCCTTTCCTTTTTTTTTTGGTACACAGGAAATATGAATATACTATGAGATAAAGTTAAGAGATAAAAAGCTATAAAAAGCTTTAGCTTCATAAGCTGGGCTAACACGTTGACATGACACTGTAACCAATGAGCAGTGATCTATAGATTCAAGCGACACTAGCAGGTTTTGAGTTAATCTCAACATAGGAGTGTTGAGGGATGACAGGTTATGAAGAACAGCAAGGACCTACGAACAGCCAGTCAAAATAGTGATATTAGAAACAGAAAGATTGAGAGCGCATCAAACTATTCCTTGCAAGGCGACAAGCTCAGCTTCGAGGGTTGATTCACAATTGCTCCAACTAAGGCCGTCTTAATAGCGTGGGGGCATTTATCTTTATCCAGAGCCAAGCAGTAGCACCAAGACTCGAGAAATGCTGCTAAGCTCTAACAACCAAGAAGATATGCGGGTTCAACATAGGACTACACCCCTTGAATTTTCCCCAAGCGTGACAAAATTCGAGTGGCGGTGGTTTAGGAGAAAAACATGGTGAAGATAATCTCTAGATGAAAAAAGAAACTGCACTAAATCATTTATATGGGTTTTGAGATAATAATCAACAATAAATTGGGTATTCTAGAAAACTTCTTCATTATGCCCCAGCCAAATAATCTATGGCCCAACCAAATAATTCATAAGGTAGCAGGTAGCTAGAGGGAGCAGCCAATTTACTAGTCCAATTCCCTCAAGATGCTAGCAAATAAAAAAGCCAGCCATTTAGTATTCCTAATTGAATTCAAATACAAGGGGCACTAACCTTCTGGCTTAATTGAATCAAGCAATGAGAGGTAGCACTCGGTTCTTCTTAGTGACAAGAATTTCCATCACATAGCTAGCTAGAAACAAAATTTCAACACTAGTTATTAAACTCAAATCAATGGGGTTCTTACAATATTTGACAAATTTTCTCTTTTAAGTAGTAAGGGTGCATGATCACCATTCAATTGAACCGAAAAATCTAAAAAATTGAACTAATTCAAAAATTTGGTTCGGTGAGTTCAGTTTTGATTGAAATTGAATAAGGTGAAAATTGGTTTTAGTTTGATTTCGATTAATGCAATCAACTATTTCAGTAATTGAGCAAACCGAATTTTTATTTCTTTTGTGGGGCAAGTTGACGGATTTGAAATGAATAAGGGCTAATTACAAAAGAATAGAAGGTTGATAGCTTATATTGGATTAGGTCGTCTTAATTAAAATTGGGAAGAAGAAATGTGATGACAATGAAAATTGAGAAGAATATTGCTATGGCCAATAGTTTCCAAAAGGCGACGCCTACCCTGGAGGCAGAATAGGTCATCATGGAGAAGCCCATGACCGAGAAGGTAAGAAAAACTCTCTTATACTACTAAGTTGGAGAAGACTATAAGGACAAACCACTAAAGGCTTCAAAGCCTACCATGAAGGAGAAAGAAGAGCAAACCAAGGTCACACTATGGCGGAGTAAGAGAAAAAGGGAGAAGAGAAAGCCAACTATGACATGAGGTCGTAAATGAAGGTTCCGATGGTGAAGATAACATAAGAATGACAATTTGGATAAGACCAAATTGTAGTGTTCTATTTCTTATTAAATGGTCGATAAAGATACCCATATCCTCAGTTTTTAAGTTTTAGTCATTGGATTAGAACATTAGAAGTTAAGTTCCAATTATTTCTATGTGAAAATGAACCAAGCAGAAAAATTTTTGTTTATTTTTACTTTATCAATTTCATCTCTTGATTCGATTATAATTCCATTAGTTATAATTTAAAATTGGAAACCGAAAAAAATTGAAAATTTTGAATTGGTTTTAACTGAATTATTAATCGAATGATCACAACTAATAGTTAGTAGTAGGTATCATGTAGGTTGTACTTAGACTAAGTAGTATCAATCTTCTTATACCATTACTTTTTTGCCCTATTTGTGAATAGTATTGATGATTAATGTTAGAATTTTGTATGAATCATTTAACAATAAAGATGAAACAGTTGAAACTAACAGTTGAAACTACAATTAGATAGCTTTTAAAGAATTCTAGCAATAATCTCTGATGTAAATGATAAACATAGTCTTTATCTATATAATTCATTCTAGAATTCATTAATTGAAAATTTTATTCTAGAATTCATCAATTCAAAATTTTTCAAAATTTTAGTTCTACAATTTTCAAAATTTTTTGAATTGAAGCATTGTAAGATGCATTTCAATTCCATTCAAACCCGACGCAAAACTCTATTTATAGCTAACTGCTATATGCAATTCATGCGTCATAATTGATTATAAGAGTGCATTGGTAACTCTATAATTTATATATAGCTAGCTGCTATATGTAACTAATGTGTCATATATATATGTAACTCTATTTATAGATGAGGAGTGAATCAGTAATATCACTTACCAGCTGACCATCATAATCAATCATGTGAAGGTTTAATTTCTTGGTTGTCAGTGGACGGATTTCCCGGGTGGAAAAGAAATCATAGCGTCGACGATACAAGTATATATATTGATCATAACATTATTTTGGTATTATTATATATATAGTGAGCTTTGAGGAGGCTTGTGGCCTAACCATGTGGCTACCCTTCTCTCTCTCCCTCTTTATATATATATATATATATATATATATGTTGCGTAAACAAAATGTCTTGAAAGTATAAGCGAGAAAGTGTTACACTCAATTTGTTTTAACTTAAGTCAATTTAATTTACAATTGCTTATTTTTATTTTTAAATATTTTTCACCTAGAACCAATTTCATTTGAAAGCCAATATTATATAGGTGTAATAATCCATTTGAAACAAAATTTTTACCATGTTATTAAATTTCATAATGTTTAAAATTCATAAAAAATTAATAGTGTTATAAAAATTTTACAATCAATGTATTATTTCACCTAAATAATATTGACTTTCAAATAAAATTGATTTCAAGTAAAAAAAATGTAAATATAAAAATAAATTATTTTGAATTAAATTGGCTTAAGTTAAAATGAATTGGCCTTTAGTTTTTAAAATTTAAGTAAAATGTTGTAAAAATAGGAGCAGGAGTAGTGGTTAGGAGCGGCAGTGGCGGTTAACAATAGGAGTGACGACTCACAATAAAATGATTATTTAACTTAAATGTTGAGTTGAAGTAATAAGTGCTAGCAATAAACATACTAGATGAGTAAATTTAGTGGTCAATCCCTTAACTTTAAATATCATATTATTTTACTCCATCACTTATTAAACATTCTATTTTAATCTTAAACATATTAAAAATGTTTCACTTTGGTTATTCACTAAATGAAATCATATATTGTACTTCCACAAAATCTCCTTTCTAACTTATACGTCCTAAAGATCATTTCTCCAACCACATATTACAATCTATAAATATTAATTAAATTTCTAAGATTATTATATAATAGATAAGTAAATTTCATGGACTGTCCCCTTAGCTTTAAATATTGTACTGCTTTAGTATCTAACCTATTAACTATCCCGTTTTGATCCTAAACTCATTAAATATGTTTTTTTTTATGAACATTAAAAATGTTTCACTTCATCCCTTGCTAAATGGAATAACATATTATACTTATACATAATATTCATTAAACTTTTAGTTTCCTAAAGAACATTTCCTCAATCACATATCATACTCTAAAAATGTTAATTAAATTTCTATAGTCATTAATTTAAGTTTTAATGATAATAAATTTTATGATGCCATAATTACAATTTTATTGGAAAAAATAACAAATAAACCATTAATATTTTTGTGCTGGCCTGATTCACCCACTAATGTTGTTTTTTAGCCAAATAACCCACTGACGTTTCTGAGTCGGCTTAAATCAGCTACTCTTGTAACTTTTACCGTTAAGTCTAATGGAATCTTAGCATAAAATATCAAGTTTAGTTCCTACATTTTATACTTTTACTCCCAACGCCTTTGAAGTTTATTAATTTAACATTTGAGCCACCTTCTTGAAGCCGATATCGATCTTGGAGCTCCATTTGTGGGTAATAATTGAGATCCTCTTGAATTTACTGATAGTGGCTATGATGTTCCTCTTCTTACTCTGCCTTCTATTATACCATAATCTTGAGTTAAGCACTAATATAAGCAAGACATCATTCGGGAGTGATAGTGTGGAGTCGGAGGCATCCCATCTTGGGTAACAGAGATTGTTCACTTTTGAAAAAGTTAAAAGTGGCAATGAATAGATTGTACCCAAAAAATAAAATTGTAAAAGGTGATTATGAAATTTTATAAATGGTGAAGGTAATTTGAATTGTTTTAAACCAAGTAGAGCTTTTTTGTTAATTTTAAAAAGTTAATGATGGAATGTTGTAATATTTGAAGAGCCAAGTGGGTAAATTGGCTTATTTGAATAACGTTAGTAATTTATTTGGCTGGAAAAAAAAAACATTAGTGGCTGACTCGAGCCGGGTCCAAAACATTAATGGTTTATTCATTATTTTTACTCAATTTTATTTGTATTTATTCCATGTTATACAATTAATGTTTTTTTGTAGTTCTTTATTTCTACGGTATAGATTGAATGATTTTCAGTATTCACTACTAGAAAAAGTCGATTTAGCGACGGACTTTAGCAACGGCTAGCCTCACTAATTTGGATTTAACGACGGCTTCCGTTTCTAATTCTCTCGCCGCTAATTTCTTAGCGACGGCTACCGTCGCAAATTAGCGACATGTAATCGTCGCAATAGTGACCGTCACTTATTTTCCGGTCAGGTGAGTTGCCGGAGATTTAGCGACGGCTGGTAGTCACTAATTAGTGACAGTTAGCTATCACTAATTAGCGACGCATGACTGTCGCTAGTTAGCGACGAGTGACCGTCTCTAATTAGCGACAAGTGGCCGTCGCTAGTTAGTGATAATTTGTGACTAATAGCCGTCGCTAGTTCAAAAACTCTTGGCCAGCACAATTCTATCATTAGATCTCCACTATGCGCATCCATTCTATACAACTTCAACAACCAAAAACAAAACTAGTTCCCGTTAATCCAAACTAATACCATACACTTCCAAAAACCATAAACCATAAACCATAACCGTAAACATAATCAGATCTGATGTTCACTTTTTAACAGTACCAATGTCAATGTCTCAGTTAACTTCAATTGTTAAAGAGAATAACAATAACTAAGTGTAGTCATTAGTTCTATATATATGTTAACCATCAAAACTAATCCTTATCATCGTATAACTTTTGTCAAAATGCGACTGCTGATTGCTAATTGCTAAATGCAAGTTTCATATTGATCAGAAGTGCAAGATAGAACTGAAGACAAGTTTCTGGGCACAGTTTCATTCACATAACCATGAGCAAAGTTGGATTCAGAACCTAAGCAGACTTGTGTTTTTCTATGCTAAAAGATTACTTCCGTTCCACTAATATCTAAGACAAATTCAAAAAGGAGCAACAAAAAAGATGACTCGTTTAGAGATAAGCAAAAACCAAGAAGGAAAAAAAACAATTCAGTGAATTTACATAGGGAGGGGATCTGACCATCTTCTCTTGACCTCAGCCTTCCATCGAATTTCCTTAAGCTTTCCATCCGTCCCATAGTCCCTCTCCATCACAAGGTTGATTCCTTCATCCGAGTACCATCCTACTCCGATTGTAAGGATTCCGTCCTTATTAACGTCAACATAACTGGTCACTCCCCCGGGCAGCCAAAGAATGGTTGCAGCCTGCATGTCCACCATCTCTTCCTCTCTGAAGTAGACAGAACTGTCCGGTAAGCTCCTCTTCTTTAAAGTCTCCATACAGAGGTACACATAAGGGATGCCACTACTTTCTCCAGGTTCCAACTCCTCACCATATACTGGAGTGGCACTTACCTCAAACACCTTCCATGACCCAGTAAGCTCCGATGGCCTAGTTCGTTTCCGTTGAGAAAATAGCTTCAGATCAAACTCAAGATCACTGCTCACAAACATAATGGCATGAAATCAGTTTTCATCATTACACCATAAGCAAACATTTCTTCATCATATGAACAGCAGAACCTAAAAAATCCACAAGTCTGAAGACTTGGCTTTGGCTCTTTCTAGTTTGTAAAAACAAGCTTAATTTTCTTGAACTTCACCAAGAAAATGTTGTTGAACTGACCAAGAAAAAGTAATCATGCCAGGATTGTCATTTAGATAGATGGGCAAGGCTATTTTGGACTTGGGGAATTATTTTCTGCAAGTTCTATGTCAATATTAACAAGATCACCAAACATAATTCATTCCTTTTCTTCGCTTAAATACTGGAAGCAGATTAGCACTAGAAAGGCCAATTGCAAAACTGTAAACGACCTGCCAGCTCATTGATAAAACAATACAATTTAATGTTTGCTTCAAAAACCAATAACCAAGAAGAGAGGAGACAAACCTCTGATGAGGAATATTTGCAGGACTCACCCACTCTTCTTCATAAACTGCAACTCTCATTATCTGTACATGCGAACCACCATCACTGAATTCTATGGTGTGGACAATGCGGAGCCTTTTGTGGCACCCTTTAACCAAACACTAAGTTATAAAGAAGACATTAATCAATTCAGTAATGGTTGTAGAAAACCTTGATGGCATGCTAAACTTACTTGTTCAAACTTGAAGGTTGGAGAAAGGTAATACTTCGAGTCATCAACTTCACCAACTGAAATATCAACAGGGCCCCTAGAATAAGATCCATCCTGCAAGTCAGTTGATCATTCAGTCATAGATTTTGAATGCTCAAGAAGTGCTAAAATTGAGTAACTACAAGCCCTATAATTGCAGGTATAAATAAATCAAGGTAGTGCTATAAAAACAATGGAAGGCAGATAGCTAATGATAGGAAGACACCACCATCAGATTACCCCTTTACTCTTTTTCCCCTCAGGTAACATAAACATATAAGATAGTAAATTCCTTTATTATCTACTCATCAAAGAAAAGATAAACAGAATCAAACCTCGAAGAAGACAAGACCAGCCTCATTTCCCATAACATCTTCTTCCACTACATCACTTGCCGCAAGGTCAAAAGACTCGAACCTAGGCAAAGCATGATTCATTCGGTTGTCCTGTTCTTTCAACGACATAGAAGCACCTTCAGCTCCAAACTCTTCTTTGCTTCGGTTGATGCCACCGCTATATTCCAGAACTTCACCATAAGGGTTCACGGTCACCCAGTGTATCCTTCTATGGATTTCAGATGCATGTCCCCAAGAATGAGATGGAACAGCCTCAATACGAGAAAGCGTGTAGCAGTCGTACAGGTTTTCATTCCTGCCACCAATCTCAATCGGTTCCATCTGAGCAGTAATGGGAGAAAATACAGCTCCAATTCCCTTCCATATCCCACTCACACTACTAGCAAAGGTGTTCCAAACAGGTCTTATAACTGGTTCCTGCAACACTACACAATGATAAAAACTACTTTTATAGAAACAACAGGACCTCATCAGATAAACAAGTCTATTGAAGTACTTAAATTCCCAATCCAATTTCCAACACTACCCAACAAGTAAAATTTTCTAAAACCAAACCAGCAGTATTCTCAGTAGATATCAACATTCTGGAACGAATATTTGAAAATCGGAACCAGTACAAGCACCTGAGTTTGAAGGACAGTTTCGACTTCCATCAACATAGCGCCGGAGACCAAAACCTTGTCGGACCTGTTCCCCTTCCCTCTCCTCCTCTGCCTGGTTCTCTCCCTCTCTTTCTCCTTCTCATCTGAAGCCTTCGCCATCTCATTATCGACGCTATCGACGCTCCACACGTTCCCCTTCTTCCCCTTCAGCTTAGCTCTTCCCGGCTGGGTTCTACTTCTACCATTGGGCTTGCTCTGGCATTGGATCATTAACATTTTCGAAATCGGGAGGCTGAAACTGAGGAAGGGAGAGAAGAACCGGGTTGTTGCAGTGGGACGGTGAAAGCGAAGGCCGAGGTTGTAATTCTTGCATAGGTGCAGGCATGGGGATTGCATCTCTGGCTCTCTGTTTCAGATCCCAAATTCGATTTCAATACCTGAAATAGGAGCGATTTTTAGCAAGATTCCGGCAAGCAAGAGAATCGTGGAGCCATTTCTACAGGTGGAGAGGACCGATTAGGGAGATTGGGGACGCCGCAGCAGAGAAGCGACTTCTTTCTTTCTATTTTGGCCGGTTCGCGTCGCGTCTGTGCAAAGGCTGCGGAAGGGGAGGAAGAGAAGACTGGAGCAGTCGAGCAGAGGTTTCGATTTAGGCTGGGGAAGGGGAGGAAGAGAAGATTGGAGCACTCCAGCAGAGGTTCGCAATCCAGCAGAGGTTCGCAATCCAGAGGGAAGAGAAGACGTCCGAGAATGCTAAGACTGGAGCAGCCGAGCAGACGTCTGGAGACTGGAGAGAAGAGAAGAAGCGATGTCTTAGTTATACAAATAAAAAGTATAGCGACCGCTTACTGTCGCTTAAAACTAACGACTTCTTACCTTTGCTGGTTCTTAACATATTATTCTATTTTTAGTAACATATTATTTTATTTTTAGTAACATTAGACCACAATGAGAAAATAAAATATTAAAAAATAACTAAATATTATATGTTAATAAATTAATTTAAATGAATTTAATTATCATTAAATATATTTTTTGTTAATTACTTAAAAAATATTAAAAAATTTGTAATCTAAATTAATAAAATTAAAATTTATAATTATCTAATTAAACAAGTGACATATAAAAGGATAAGTGGTTTTGCTGAAGTAAAATAAACAATAAGTAAAATAAAGATTAAATAATGGCAAACTAAGGAAGGCTATCAGTCACTAATTATTAGCGATTGCTAACCGTCGCTAATTATTAGCGACTAGGAGCCATCACAACTCACTAGCACTACTTGGCCATCATTTTTTAAATTTGTCCTATTTTTGGATAAATGATTTTGCTGAAGTAAAATAAACAATAAGTGAAATAAAGATTAAATAATGGCAAACTAAGGAAGGCTATCAGTCACTAATTATTAGCGATTGCTAACCGTCGCTAATTATTAGCGACTAGGAGCCATCACAACTCACTAGCACTACTTGGCCATCATTTTTTAAATTTGTTCATGTATTTTTTTTATAAAAAAATTATAAATTTTATTTAAGGTTCTTCTTATATACAAATAACTAATATTATGGTTATTGATCGAGAAATTAATATTGCTAAGGCCTGGCAAAAATCAATTGAAATTCAAGAGATTTTCACTTCTTTTTTTTTTTCTTTTCTAGAAAAATAATTGAGATAGATAATTTTTTTAACCTAAATTCTAATCTATATTTTTTTTCATAAACACATATATCCATTGATCCATATATCTGAATAAAAAAAATTCTAAGAGCTGGAATTGATCTATACTAGTGAGGGTTACGTGTTGCAAAATCTAGTTGACACTTAGCGAATGCTAACCGTCGCTAATATTTAGGATTTTAGCGATGGCAAATTATCACTAAATTTTGCGACGGCAAGCTATCACTAGCAGTATCTATAATTTAGTGACGGCTAATTGTCGCTAAATTAGCGAGGGCAAGCCGTCACTAGCACTATATATAATTTAGTGACAGCCAGCCTTCGCTAAATTAGTAAGGGCAAGCCGTCACTAAACTATCTATAATTTAGTGACGGCTAGCCTTCGCTAAATTAGCGAGGGCAAGCCGTCACTAAATTAGTAAGGGTAAGCCTTCACTAATTATGACTATAATTTTGTGACAGCTAGCCTTTGCTAACTTAGTGAGGGCAAACCGTCTCTATAAGTTAGTGACAGCTAGCCATCACTTTTAAAACCTTGTTCGTTTATTTTTAAAAAAATAACTGAGATAATAAATTTTTTAACGATAAAACAAAATTTTATCCTAAATTATAATTTTTTTTATACATACATGGATACATCGATCCATACATTTTCATTGGAAAAGAAACCGAAAGCAATTAAAATTTATCATTATCGAAACAAATGAAAAAAAATGGAATAAAAATCTTATTAAATTCCAGTCATAGTTAGTCGTTGCTAGTCTTTGAATATTACCAAGGCAAGCCATATGTAATTTTTGAACCCCTCAATAAAATTAGCGACTGCTAACCGTCACTAAATTAGCGAAGGCAAGTAGTCGCCAAAATTAGCGACTATTAACCGTCGCTAAATTAGCAACGGTTAGCAATCACTAACTTTAGCGTCGCTAAACTCTCACCGGACTTTTACTGACTATTTGCCGTCGCTATTTTGCGACTATTTTTAGCCGTCGCTAAATGACATTTTTCTAGTAGTGATTTCTAACACCATGTATGTATGACAAGAATGAAAATATAATGCTATTAGGGATCCTTAAAACATGTATATCTGTATATATTTAATTAACAACGAAAAGTAAATGCTAAACTATAAAGATTATCCTAGTGTTTAATAAATTATAAGATGAACTAAACAATCAAATTACAAAGATTATCCTACTATTCCATGAATGGAGAGATGAAAAATTTTAAATGTTATTTACAAATCCTTAAATACTATTTACAAATCTTCAAATGCATGCATATGCATAATAAACAACAAAATTTTATGGCCAAAATATAAAAATTTTGCTCTTAGCCAACTAATTTATCTTATTTCTAAGGTAGCATGAAAGCCATTAATCATCATATCCTTCCATTTAAAGTCAGTCATACATTTATCTACTCTTACAACACTACTTCATTGATAATTTCATTTCGAGATTTTTTTCCTCTAAAACAGAATGCCCCGAAATCCTTTACTCTAAAAGGAAATTGAAAGAAATAAGAAACGTACATTTCTTCAAACACCTTATGCTCCTTCCTTTTCAACCACAAACAACCTAACTATTAAAAATTGCTCTTAATTTATTCAAGTTTGTAATAGTCTCTAAATTCATATTTTCTCCATCAACAGAGATAATTTTAATATCAATAACAACCTTTACTTTAATTTTATATTATTTATTACAATTTTATAAAGGGCATTTTTTGGTTCTTTTTCACTTTATTTTAGTCATTCTATCATGAATACAATGTAAACATATTCTTTTTTTCTCTATTGTATGTTTTTTAAATCAGTAATTAACAAATGCTATAGAAAAAGTGATTAAAAAGGAGTCATTAACTAAAATTTGGTAGTTAATTGATTCAATAGTTGTAATTTTTTCATGCTTTTTCAACAGTATCCATATTCACTTTTTATATTTTTCACAAATAAAGTCCGTCTTTACAACCTATTTATACAATGTATCGATATATAAAATAGTTGTATTTTCTTTCTTTTTTGCTGATTTTTTAAAACATAAAATTTACACTGCTCCAAATATACCTCACTTTATTCAAATTTCTGAAATTTTTATAGTAATTAATTATCATGATAAATTTTACAATCAAATAAATATAAACACATAAAATGTTAAAAAAATTACTAGCCCCATGTGATGATCAGCAATTTAATTAATTATTAGAATGAAAAACATGGTCCTATCTGTCATGTTATTTACTAGGAGTAGATATACTATGTTAGTATATGTTGACGTTCGTATATTGGAATTCCTCACAAATCTTGGTGGTCGAGAGGGATTCCTGTATTGCGCTTTTAAGTTGTAACTATACTTTTAATTTATAGGACTATATATGTTTTCCTCCATGAATAATGCGCATGATTTCAGACTAGAGAAGATAATTTTTTTTTTCAAGAAAAAGATAGAGATGGAGAAGATAAAATGAAAAACTAGAAAGATGTGATTAGTTCTAATTTTGTAATTGTTTGAGAGTAATAATTGTTATTATCTCATATATATTCATCATCTTGGATGTAATATCAAATTGTTTGCATAAAATCATAATGTCAATGCGCTACATATATACAAAAAATAATTTTATACTTGTTTTTCAAATAATGTATTGAGTAGTTAATGAATAGAGAATTTTTACAATCTTATACATCATTCTGCATTCAACTATCATTTGCCACATTATTGAGAGAGAAAAGAATATTTTTTTAATTGAAA
>SMDT01001061.1:0-115451 GCA_005392925.1 Aquilaria sinensis | reverse complement strand
CAACTTCCTCAGCCGAAAGTTCTTGAGGGGGTAACCGAAGAGCCCGAAGTTGCCGCCGCTCCGCTGCCCGAGGTTGCTGCTGTCGACGTCTCTCCTTGGAGTCCTACTTTATCGCAGGCTCTTCTGGATGCTTTGGTAGAGGCCCCTTCTGCCGAGGAGCGGCGTAAAAGCAAAGGCAAAGGGATTTCTACCGATGAGGTTTTGGATTCTGACGACGACGTGGCCGAAGTGCCACCAGGTTCATTTTTTAGCAAACGGTGATGCCTTCTCTTTTTTGAATTTTGAGATTTACTTGCCTTGACCAGCGTTTTGTTTTGCCGTGCAGGGGAGTTACTTACTCCGGGTTAGGCAGCCGAGCATGCCCAGAAGGGAGCCCTTCGGGAAGCCCGTGTCCCGAAGGGCAAGATCCCGAAGGAGCCTTTCTGGTCGTTTATGGAGTACATGGATTTGTACTCCGGAGACTGCCAGCAAATGTCCAAAGAGATCTCGAAAGGATCCTTACCGAGGCCTCATTCAGGGCCATTGCGGAGGCTCACCCGGGCGATGATTCCCTCACCGCGAAAGTTTCCGAGCACGTTGCCCAGGTATGCTTCGTGCCTTTCTTTTTCCTTTGGATTTCTTCTAAGTATTTGGCTCTCTTTTTTTCCTTACTGACTTTGCCTTTATTTCTTTGTAGCTGCTGTGGTATGCTGGTTTCCTCAGAGTTCAGGTGGCGAGGCAGACGGCGTTCCGAGCTTCGGCCTTAGAGGTTATAGAAAAAACTAAGGCCACGTGCTTGTAATTGGCTGCCCAGAACACGTAGCTGGCTCAAGCTGCAGAGAAGGAGGTTGCTGCCGTTCAGGAGGAGTTCCTGAAAGAAAAAGAAGTACTTTTGAAGGATTCCTCCCAGAAGATTTATAACCTCGGCTCCCAGGTGGCGGAGCTGATCTCGGAGAACGAGGCGCATCAAAAGGAGAAGTCAGAGGCTGAAGGTCTCCTGGTGAAGGCGCTTGCTGAGAAGGCCGCGCTTCAAGCCGAGGTCGATACTTTGAAGAAGGAGCCGGAGAAGAAAAAGATGAAGGCACTGAAGAATGAGGTCGCAGATCTGACGAAGGACCTCGCGGACCTTGGGGTCGTGAAGGATAAATTCGACCAGATGACCAAAGTTAGTTTCCAGGACGGCTTCTGCCTCACTCGGCACCAAGTTCTTAAGAGGTTCCCAGATCTGGACCTCTACTTTCTTGGAAGCCCTAAACATTCCTGAGGGGCCTCGGTGGTCTTGTTCCGTGGTTGAGCATCTGAACTTGCCTTCTTTTTTCCCGGCGCCAAAGGTGGTGGAAAATGACGCGGGAGCTGGTGGTTCCCGAGACGCCGAGATTCCTTATTTTGTTCTAGGGTCCTTTGCCTTCTTTTCCTTCTTTTTTGTACTTCTTCTTTTTGGCAATCTTTCTTCTCTGTACGCAAATTCATTTCAATAAAGGCTTTTTCTTTTCAGAAAATTTGGCTAAGTCTTTTTGCGAGATTTTTCATTTCCCATTGTCCCGAACAAGTTCGCTCAAGAGACTTCGGAAGATCATATCTGTGCTCGTTTCGGCGATCACTTTTGCAGAATTCTGACTTGTACAATTTATGCTAAGGAACTTTTTTGGGAAACTTTTGCACTTAGAATATTTTTTCTAATTTGTACAATACCATTTTCCCAATCAAAATCCTAAGCGTAGAACTCTTTTTCAAGCGTCTGAGTGCCAATTATTTTTTAATTCTATGCCTTCGGTGTCGCCTAGCTTGTAAACTCCTTTTTGTACTTCGGCAAGTACCAGGTAAGTTCCTTCCCAATTTGCGCGGAGTACCACGTGAGATGGTCTTCGGGGTGCAAATTCATCCTTTCGGAGAACGAGATCTCCTTCCTTTATTCCCTTTGGCCTGGCCTGTAAGTTTATGGCCACAGCCACTCTTTGCTGAAATGCTTTTCTTCTCAGTTCAGCTATTTCTCTGTGTTCGCCGACGAGGTCAAGCTTGGTCCTCATGCCGAGGTCGTTTCCACTTTCATCAAATACTTGCACCCGTACTGATGGTCGCACTACCTCGATTGGGATGATGGCCTCTATACCGAAAATGAGTGAAAAAGGCATTTCCCCTATGGCTCTTCGGGGTGTTGTTCGGTAACTCCATAATATGCTTTGGAGCTCTCCTGGCCATTTCCCTTTTGCTTCCCCCAGTCTCTTTTTCAGACCATTTTTTATGGCCCTATTATATGCTTCTACCTGCCCATTGCTTTGGGGTTGAGCTACTGGGGCGAAGTGCTTCTTTATTCCGAGGTCGCTGATAATTTCCTGGAATCCTTTGTCTATGAATTTGGATCCATTATCAGCTACTAGTACCCTCGGTATGCCCAATCTGCATACAATGTTTTTCCATATGAACTTTTGCACCTCTTTTGCCGAGATAATCGCCAGGGGTTCTGCCTCGACCCACTTAGAGAAATAGTCTACTGCTACTACGCAGAACTATACGCCTCCAGGCGCCGTTGGGACTCCTTCGGGGGGCCCTGGGTTGCTTTGTGTTAGGCACCTCCTAAATGCTTGGCTTAGGCCAAGGAGAACCAAGGAAGTAAGAGAAAACAGAAAGGGGAGAGTAAGAGGAATTATAGAATCTAGTATAGTGGCCTATGTGTAAAGCTGGAGACTGTAGGGCCTATTTGAACATAGGGACTATACTAGAGAAAAACAGACAGAAAACAGAGAAAGGGGATCAAATTGCACACTTGATTGAGTGCTACAATTAAAACTACAAACTTGGATGTGGAATTTTCGGCCATGCAAACTTTTGTGATGGCTAGTGCAAGACTAGACCATTTAAGGGAGACAACAATGATTACTAGTCAAATTCTTGTCTACCACTAGTGTACTATTCACTAGTTACTAGTTAAGCTAACTAGTCTTTATTTTAGTTACATGGCCGGTTATGCATGGGTGTATATAACACCTTGGTACTTGTGTTGTTTATTTGCTTGGCATCTTGGGCCATGTGTGGACTTAAGTGTCCATTTAGACACAAGTTTTAGTGGCGGTTTTGTGGACTTGTAAGCTTGGAAGGCTACTTTGCACCATGCATTTTATTGGAAGGAAAAAGTTGGCATTTAGCTAACTAAAACCCAAGTTAATTCGGCCGAAACTAGTCAAAGGCCATTTTGTTCATTTCGGGCTTCCCTTTGTTCTTACTTGGCCGAGTGAGTTCTTGAGAGTTCCTTGGGAATTTGGTCTTGGATTTCAAGGAAACTTGAAGGCATTAGAGAATTCAAGCTTGAAGAGTGTGTTTCGGCCTTGGCTTGCTTGGATTCAAGTGTTGTTCTTCAAGTTTGAAGGAAGGCCGAGCCAACCCAGCTAGGGTTTTGAGGTAATCCTTGTTATCCTCTTGAATACATGGTAAATCTTCCATGAACAAGAGATTTAAATGCTCAATTGAAGTTAGATTGAGCTAATTGAGCAAGTAATGTCTCGGTTTGGAAGTGAAATGTTGGCCGAATGAATTGGATGAATGAACATGGTGTTCTTCTTCTTAAAGATGGAAATTTATCCATGTTTGATGCTTGATATTACCTATGTAATCTTGTGATAGGTTGTTGGGGTGAAGGACACCAAATTTGTGGAAGTTAGTGTGTTGGCCGAAAGGTGGATTTGAGGTAATTCATGTTCTACCTCTAATTACATGGCATTGATGCCATGAGCTTTGATTATTGATGATATAGTGAATGTATGTTGGGTTGGATTGATGAAGAACAAATGTGGGTGAAGTTGGGTTTTATGGCCGAAAGCTTGAAGTGGTATAATTTAGTGTCCATTACTTGAGTACATGGTAATGATGCCATGAAACATGTTTAGTGGTGATTTGGTGATTATATGATGAACTAAATTGATGAAGCACATTGTTATGTGATTATGGGCATTTTAGCCGAGAGCTAAACTTAATGTGAAATGGTGTGTTTTACTTGGTTACATGGTATTTGTGCCATGAGCAAGCTTTATGGGTGATTACATGATTATGTAATGAATTAGAAGGATGGATAGTATAACTATGTGAAGGTGGGCACTTTGGCCGAGAGCTTAAGTGTGTGTATTGTAGTGTCCTTCATAGAAATCATGGTAGTTAATCCATGGGTTTGTGTTGTTAATGCCTATGTATTGTTATGGTAGGCATTGTGGTTGAAGGGCACTTGGACATTTGAAGTTGGCTTGAGACCGAGAGCTATTGAGGTAGGGTTCACTAACACTTGATGTTGCTTGGTATTGTGCCATGGTTCAAGTGTTTAGAGTGGCTAAGTGATGGTTAAAATCTGCCATGTGATCTTAGTTGCTTGATGGGCTTAATGATTATACTTGGTTGTTTTGTTGATTAGCTAATTAACTATGGTACATGTACTAGAAATGCAAGTAAATGTGGCCTATTTGCTTGGCATTTTGGGAGCTCCAAATGGAAATGATATATTGGTAAGATTTGTGTGCAAGAAATGCACATGGGTACATGTATGGCTTATATGGCCGAGAGCAACAATGTGGAGTGTGTGTGTGTACTTGTGTGCTTTGGTGATTTCTTGTGCATGCTAACCCCATTTGAGGATTAATTGTTATGATTATATATTTTGTATATGGATATGCTTGGTTTTCTTGTCTTTGTGTCTGTTTTGCAGGTTGAGCTAACCAATTGGAGGTTAAGCTTTGAGTGAACACTCAGCTTAACTAAATAGACTCTTTTTAGAGTTGGTTATATATAAGTGAATCCTACTGAGTTTTACTCACTGCCCATCCTTTTCTTTTCAGGCAAAGATATTCGGCCTGAATAGTGCTTGCTTGCTTGTGCTTGTGTTTGCACTAATTTTACTTAGTTTCCAAGGTATGTGCCAATGTGTGCTTGGCTTACTACTTTTGGGTTCACTACAAGTCTTATTGTTTGTTGGCCGAGACTTATGTTTTAAGTTTGCAGGCTGTAGAGTGGGAACTGTCTAGGAGAGCATGGATACTTGGACTTTAGCTCTGATTGTGGTATTCACCTTTATGACCATGAATATGGCCATAGGTTTGGTGTTGCAGTGTGTACTTCTGTATGGGATTCTCAAGGTTTTATTTGACCATTAGGAGTATGGTCTCGGGTTGTATGTAACTTGGCATGAACAACTTATGGATGCTTGGCATATATAGCCATGTTAGATACTAGGTAGACTACCTTTTGATTTGTATATATGTGTAGTCTTGGATACCTAGTTTGTGGATGTTTTGTGGATCTTGGATGCCAAGTTATGTATGGACTTATGGATGGCATTATGCTTGCCTATGTATGCTGGATATTATGGGCCAAAGTTGCCACTTTTATGTGAATGGTTATGGACCTAGTTATGTGGAACTGTTGTGCATAATGGTATGTACTTTAGTAGGCCGAGAGCATCATGCATCTTTATTTGTTGTTTTCAAAACCTAAACCAACCTTGTGGGCTTCTTGGTTGCCATATAGATAGTACACTTGATTGCACACCATGTATGCACTTAAACTTCATTAAGTGTTGCCTTGCTTGGAATGCAAGTTTTCAGTTAAAATCTTGCTTGTTGTGCAAGTTAGTATTTTGGGCCTTGCCTTTGCTGCAAGTTGATAATGGATCTTGTTAAAGCCACCTGGGCCACCTCCAAGGCCTCATAACTTAAGAAAATAAGACTTAAAAGTTGCCATTACTTGCTTGGCCGAACCAGACACTTTGAGATTAAATATTGGGTTTGGGAGTTAAATTAGAAGATGATATGCCAGGGCCTGAGTGAGGTGTGACAGGCTTTGTTTGGTATCAGAGCCTGCCTTGTTACTACAATCAGAGCTAAGCCTAGATAGTGTTCCCTTTAGGGCTAACTCATATAAGACTTGTATTATTTTGGATATTTGTGAATATCTGCAATTGAAAGTACAGGATGAGAACCAGAGGTAGGGATAGGAGTTCCCTGAGACAAGAAGAAGAAACTGAAGCCCATCATATAGAGGGATTGCAGGAAAATGTGCCTGAGACCCAGGCAGAAGAAATGGGTCATATTGGGGCTGAAGAGCCCACTGCCAGGTACCAAGCACCTGGGCCAAGCAGAGACAGACAAGAGAGAATGGAAATGATGATGGAGTCACTACATGCCACAGTGGCTCAGTTAGTGTTGGGAATGCAATCCTTGGCTAGAGGCCAAGCCCAGAATCAGGAAGAAGTGGAACCAGCAGAAGCAGTAGGCAGGAGAAGAAGGAGGCCTGGCAAAGAGCCAGTGGGTTATGATCAATCCAGCAGAGCTGGAGGAAACCAAGAGGAGGAAGAGGCAGATGAAGAAAGGAGACATCCTAGGGCCAGGAGGTTGAGGTCAGAGGTGAGGCAGGAGCCCAGAATTGAGGAGGAAGAGGAGGATGATAGCCCAGATATTGAAGAGAGAGATGCATACATATACTCCAGAGGGACTGAACCCTCTACTGAGGAAACCACACTCAGGAGCAGGTCAAGCTGATCATCCAAGGGTAAATCCAGTAGCAGAGAAGAGAGTAGGAGAAGGCATAGTAGAGGAGGACTAAAAGAGGACCAGTTGGAAGGGTTTCTGGCACTGAAACCTCCAGTCTTTAGAGGAGGGTGTGACCCAGAGGAGGCAGAGTTCTGGGTATACCAGATAGAGAAGATATTGGAGAGAATGGAGGTGACTTCCACTCAGAGAGTTTTGCTAGCCACTTTTAGGCTAGAGGGAAATGCTGAACTCTGGTGGAGAGCAGTACGGAGAAGTTACCAGGAGAGGAACCAGAGGAGACCTCCAGACAGGAGGAGAGCTATGAGGTGGGCTGATTTTCTTAGAGTCTTCAGGCAGCAGTATGTTAGTGAAGCACAAAGAGACCAGAAGCAGGTTGAATTTGTTCAACTGGAGCAGGGGAACCTTAGTGTGCTGGAGTATGAGCAAAGGTTCAATAGTTTGACAAGGTATGCCCCTCAGTATGAAGGACAGGAGGAGCTGAGAACTAAAAGGTTCATCAGAGGGCTGAGACCAGAACTGAGGCAGATCCTCAGAGCAATTGGGGCCAGAGACTACTATACAGTCATGCAGAGTGCATTGGCTCTGGAGCAGGAATTCCAGGAACAATTCAAAAGTGGGCCTGGAAGTGGTAGTGGAACAAAGAAGGGCCAAATATCAAAAAAGTCGAGAGAAGAGAGGGATGCAGGAGGAAGCAGAAAGGAAAACAGGAAGGACAGAGGACCACAGTCACAGCCGTATGGCCCTCAGTGTAGCACTTGTGGGAAGTTTCATGGCAACAAGCCATGCTTTAAGGCTTCCACAGGGTGCCATAGATGTGGTGCCCCAGACCATTGGGTGAAGGATTGCCCAAAAAGGGGTGAAGGCAACAAGAGATTGCTGGGAACTTTTAGTCGCAGAAGACCTAGGGGGCAGCTACCCATGCCCCAGCTGAGGATCAGGGGCCAGCCCAAGGTAGGAGGCCAGCGTCCAGAGTTCCTCAGGAGCAGAGAAGGCCTGGTACTCTTCCAGGAAGGGTGTTTTAACTGGAATCTTCCAGGAGAGGACAAGAAACACCAGAGGCTGAGATTGCTGAGAGAGAGGCTAGTCAGCAAAAAACTAGCAGAAGGGCCTTAAAAGTTACAATTTACCTTAATGACTAATTAGTATCTGTATTGTTTGATACTGGAGCTTCATTGTCTATAATAGCTACAAGCTTGGTTAAGGCCATGAATCTAGAAGTAAAGTATATGGACAACATGTACTTGGTAAGAACAGCTGGGAATGAAATTTTGTTTGCCTACTACATGGTAGAAAACTGTGAAATACAGATAGGCAAGCTGAAACTGAGAACTAACCTCATAGTGTTGGAGACACATGGCTATGATGTGATTTTGGGCATGAACTGGTTAGAAGAGAATCGAGTCATTATTGATTGTCAGGCCAGACAATTATTATTGCCTGGTGGGACAGTATATGATTTGAGTAAGCCCTTAGAGTTGGCTATGGACTGCCACATAAAAGTGCTGGAGATAACACCTCCAGAAGGTGAGCAGGATTGCCTGGTACTGAATGACCAGGAAATATCTGATGAATTTAGGAAAATACCTATAGTTCAAGATTTTCTAGGGGTCTTTCCTACAGACTTACCTGGATTGCCACCCTTAAGGGAGGTGGAATTTGAAATTAAGCTGGTACCAGGAGCAGCACCAGTATCTACTGCTCCTTATAGAATGGCAGTGCCTGAGATGGTAGAACTCAGGAAACAGTTGGATGAATTACTGGAAAAAGGTATTACCTTGAGGTAATTCATGTTCAACTCTTGATTACATGGCATTGATGCCATGAATTTTGATTAATGATATGTTGGTAAGTGTATGTTGGCTTAGAATTATGAAAAACATTGGTGTGTGAAGTTGAGCTATATGGCCGAGAGTGAACATTACTTGAATATATGGTGATGGTACTATAAAACCATAGTCATTGATGATTTGATGTTTATGTGTGGAGTTAGTTGATAAAGAACATGGTTATGTGAAAACGGGGCATGTGGCTGAGAGCCTGAACTATTGAAGTTAAATGTTCTTTACTTAATGCATGGTAATTGTACCATGAGCAAGCCTTATAGATGATTGGAAGGTAATATAGTGAATAAAATGATGGGTAACCCATATGTATGTGAAAGTGAGCATCATGGCCGAAAGCTTGGATTAATGTACTTTGAATGTGCTTTGCCTGGTTACATGGCATTTGTGCCATGAGTCAAGTTTATTGGATGTTTAGATACTCATGTGGTGAAATGGAATATTGAGTAGTGCAATTGTGTGGAATTGGGCACTTTGGCCGAAAGCTTGGTTTAGTGTGACATGGTGCATTTCACTTGGGTACTTGGCATTAATGCCATGGGTGATATTCATTGATGATTAGAATATCATGTGGTATGTTAGAATGATGGGCAGCATATGTATATAAACTTGGGCCTTTTTGGCCGAGAGCTTAAGTGTATGTTGTAGTGTCCTTCATAGAAATCATGGTAGTTAGTCCATGGATTTGTATTGTTAATGCCTATGTATTGTTATGTTAGGCATTGTGGTTGAAGGACACTTGGACATTTGAAGTTTGGCTTGAGACCGAGAGCTATTGAGGTAGGGTTCACTGGCACTTGATGTTGCTTGGTATTATACACCATGGTTCAAGTGTTTAGAGTGACTAAGTGATGGTTAAAATTTGCCCCCATATGACCTTAGTTGCTTGATGGGCTTAATGGATATACTTGGTTGTTTTGTTGATTAGCTAATTAACTATGGTACATGTACTAGAAATGCAAGTAAATGTGGCCTATTTGCTTGGCATTTTGGGAGCTCCAAATGGAAATGATATATTGGTAAGATTTGTGTGCAAGAAATGCACATGGGTACATGTATGGCTTATATGGCCGAGAGCAACAATGTGGAGTGTGTGTGTATGTACTTGTGTGCTTTGGTGATTTTCTTGTGCATGCTAACCCCATTTATGGATTAATTGTTATGATTATATATTTTGTATATGTATATGCTTAGTTTTCTTGTCTTTGTGTCTGTTTTACAGGTTGAGCTAACCAATTGGAGGTTAAGCTTTGAGTGAACACTCAGCTTAACTAAATAGACTCATTTGAGTTGTATATGTATATAAATGTGAATCCTACTGAGTTTTACTCACTGCCCATCCTTTATTTTTCAGGCAAGGATATTCGGCTTGAGTAGTGCTAAGCTGCTTTGTGTGTGTGCTTAGTGTTTATTTGCTTAGGTACCAAGGTATGTGCCAATGTGTGCTTGGCATAGCATTTTGGTTTCATTACAAGTATTATTTACCTATGGTTGGCCTAGGCTTATAAGTTAAGTTTGCAGGTAGTAGTTGAAGACTTGTCGAGGAGAGCTATGGATACCTGGACTGTGGCTTTGATCATAGTATTTTCCTTCATGACCATGAATCAGGCTATTGGGTTGGTGTTGCAGTGTGTGCTCCTGTATGGCATACTTAAGGTCATGTTTGACCATTAAGGGTCTTGGCATGTAATAACTTGGCATAAATACTTTTGGTTTTATAGCATGTGTAGCCATGTTATGGTTGCTAGGTAGACTACCCTTTTGTGTTTATATGTGTAGTCTTTAATGCCTAGGCTTGTGATGCTTTTATGGGTTTTGTATGCCAAGTTATGTATGGACTATGGATGGCATTATGCTTGCTTATGTTTGCTAGATATTATGGGCCAAGGTTTGGCACCTTTATGTGAATAGTATGGGCCTTGCTTCATGAACAATGTTGTGCACATAATTATATGTACCTTAGTTGGCCCTGAGAGCAGATGCATCATCATGCACAATTTACATGTGGTTTTCAAATCTTTAAACCAACTTTGTGGGCTTCTTGGTTGTCATATAGGTAGTACACTTGATTGCACACCATGTATGCACTTCAAATTGCATTAAGTGTTGCCTTGCTTGTTATGCAAGAAATCAATTGAATCCTTGCTTGTTGTGCAAGTTAGGGGTTTTGGGGCCTTGCCCTTGCTGCAAGTTTGTTAATGGAACTTTGTTGTATAAAGCCACCTGGGCCACCTCCCAGGCCTCTTAACTTAAGAAAATAAGACTTAAAAGTTGCCTTTGCTTGCCAGGGACCGAGAGCTAGGAACCTAATTATGGAGTTGTGCTTGTGAGCTAGATTAGGAACTTTTAGGCCAGGGCCTTAGTGAGGTGTGACATCCCCACTTCCCGAACTGTGGTAGGTTGGCTTGGGGCTTTTCTCCCGAGGGCGTACTGGTGAGGGAGGCCTTTGGGCCTGAGTTGGTTGCGGCCACCTTCGGTCTATCTGTTGCGTCATTTCAGCCACAACAGACCGTTGAAACTCGCGCAGAAAACTCATGGTGATGACAAGAAAATGCTCCTCCTCTGGCAAAGAAGTCCCTGGAATGGCTTGCTCAGTAGCCGGTTGAACTTCAGGCGCGGACGGGGACCTCGGGAGTCCCTTGTCCTTGGAACGCCGAGTCTCAATGACGGCGACCTGAGGGTGGGTTCCCACAGACAGCGCCAAATGATGCCATGAGACATCTTTGTTAGAAGACATTGTGACTTCGGGAGGGACTTCCTGAGGGGGAGAACGCCTGGAGCTCAAATTTCCCAGGGGAGTGTGACTGAAAATACTCAGAAAAGAGGGTTAGGAGGTGTCCGGGGTGTTTTTCCGGGGAGGAGCCTCCGATGCCCTAGTCAGTGTCCTGAGAGGTGGCTCAGTGGGAGCACTAGGAAGTTTAGTGGCCTTGCCTGTTTGTGTTTTCTCAAGGAGGAGGAGTCGAACCGTTTGCCAGGGTCTTTTCCCTGGTATTTATAGGAGTGCCCAGCCCGTTCAGATGATGACACGTGTTCGGTCGGATGTTCTCTGAGTTTCTGGGCGTAGGGGACAAGTAGCCGGTGGCAGGCTCCTTGAGCCTTGAACCGAGACAGGTCGTGACAAGACCTGGACGGCGTCGGCGTGTCAGACCGCCGTTTGGGGCGGCATGTAACGCCTGTGGGCGACATGTCAGAGGCTCCTTAAATGCTCATGCCGTACTCCCGAGGTCCTCTGGGTGAGGTCGTCCTTTGGTATGGACGCCCTTCTTCGGGAGTTATGCTCGTAGTTCGGGGAGTCCTTTAGTTCGGTGGTTCTGCCTTCGGAGGATTCTCTCCTGCTTGTAAGGGCTAGGCCTTTGTCCCGAAGGCGATCTGTTTGGTCCCCCGAAGGAGCCGACAATACCTTTGGATTTCCTGGCGTATTAGCCGAAGTCCTGACTTCGTGGTGCTCGAGTTAGGTCCTGCCGAGGTCGATGAAAGTGCTTCTTTTCGGCTGACGCCAGGCTTCCCGAACACAACTTCGGCGTTAAGTACGTACTGGGAGAGGCGATAGCCCTTCGGCTATCATCTTGTTTTCGTTCTGAAGTGTGATTGGGTTGTATGCCGAAAAAGGTGAAGTCTACCGAATACGGCCGACAGGCTAAAATTTGCCTAAGGGAACTTTGCCAACAACGAACGTGTACCCGAAGATTGGCCGAGGAAACGAGCAAAACATGCCTTTCCGAAGTCCCTTGACCGAAAGTGGTCGGGACAACTAGGAAACAAAAATTGCTCGAAAGACTAACTAAATCATGAAGGAAAATTTATTGAAGAAGGTCTTAAGTACAAGAAGAAGGTTACAAGAAGAAAAATACAAAGAAAAAGAGGAAGGCAAAGGCCCTAGAATATCTAAGGGTCCCCGGCGTCATGGGAAGCTCTGGCTCCTGTGTCTTTAGCCGCTGCCTTCGGTGCAGAAGGAGGAGCAAACGCCAGATTGAGGAACTCGAGTTTAGACCAAGTCCACCGAGGCCCCTCGGGAATATCCAGGGCAGCCAAAAAGGAAGGGTCGAGGTCCGGATATCTCTTCAGAAATTGGTGACGAGCTAGGCAGAAGCCGTCCTGAAAGGCAACCTTAGTCGCCTGAACGGCCTTGTCTTTCTCGACGTCCAGATCGTCCGCCTCATTCTGAAGATCCGAAACCTCTTTCCAAAGGTCTTCGACCTCCTTCTCTAGCTCCTTTATCTTCTTCTTCTTCTTTGAATCCTTCTTCAGCGAGTCGACCTTGGCTTGGAGTTCAGCATTCTCAGCCATCGCCTTCGCCAAAAGGGAAGATTCCCCTTCTTTTTCCTTTTGAAGGATCTCGTTGGCCGAAGTCAGGCTCACTACTTTGTCACCAAGGTCAGACATCTTCTTGGAAAAATCCTTCAAGAGCTCCTCTTGGCCCTTCAAGAATTCCTCCCGAAGATTGGCAACCTTCTCCTTGGCTATGCGGCTCAACTCGGTGTTCGTCACAACCGAGTTAGCACAAAAAACCTTGGCCTTCTCAAGTTTATCTTCGGCCCAAGCTCGGACCAAAGACTGCTTTGCTGCCCAAGCTCGAAGGTATCCACTATACCCCAGGAGCTGCAAAAAAGAAGGTACTTAGTGAAATTTACACAAAAAAAGCCAAAACACTTAGACAAAAAAGTGGGAGGAAAAATGAAGAAGCCTGAGGAATTACCTGAGCAGCATGCTCGGAAACTCTAGCGGCAAGGGAGTCCTCGGAAGCGCACTCCTCGGCAACTGCCTTGAAGGAGGCCTGAGTGAGCACCCCCCTCGCCATCTGGGGAGCCATTTCCTGGCAGTCCTCGGAGAATAGGTTCATGTCCTCCGTAAAAGACCAGAACAGCTCCCTTGGGACCTTGTCCTTCGGGACGTGGGAATCCCGAAGAGCCCGCCTACGGGCATGTTCCACCATCCAAGCTGAGGGCACTAGATCCTCTGAAGAAGTTGAAAACATAAATCAGACAAAGCCCCTTAACTCTACAGAGTTATGATGATATAAGTATCAAAAAGGGGGGCAGGAGACAAACCTGGCGCGACCTCAGCACAGTCGTCATCAGAGTCCCGGACCTCTTCCACGTCGGTAGGAACATGTTTGCCTTTATCCCTTCGGCATTTTTCCAGCTCCTCGGCAGAGGGACTCCCCGCCAAAGAGCCTACAAGATCTGCCGACATGGCGGGACTCAAAGAAGCAGGAAGGGCAATCACCCCGGCAGGAACCTCGGCCGTAGTTTCAGGCTCGGCGAGAGTTGCAACCTTGGTGGAAGTTGCAATGACATCGCCAACCTTAGTGGAAGTAGCAATGATGTCACCAACCTCGGTAGAAGTTGCAATGACACCAACTCCCACCGCATCCTTCGGGGGTGGAAGAAGGATGTCCTTCTTCACCTTCTTGGCCGAAGATAGTCCGCTCCCAGTAGTCTTGCGCCTCTTGGAGATGCCTTTCTTCGTTTGCTCTCCCTTCTCGGCCTGACCAAGGAAGAGAGACTTATAGTAGGCAGCAGACTCGTCGCCCATCTCTGAAAAAGAGGGAAAACATCAGCGTGAGTCCAGACAGGCACTTATGCTGAAAACTTTGAGAGAAAACTTACTTTCAAAAAAGGCCTCATAAGTGAGCTCACTCCGAAGGAGCTTCACCAGCCAAGAGTCCTTCCCCTCGGTAGCAGGAGCTGGCATGCCAAGATCCGTCTTATGCTCCGTAACCACCCCCAACTCCCGAAGAACCTCCTCAGTCATGAGTTTCCACATGATCGGGAAAGGGTAGAGGGAACGTGGAGGGACCTCGGCATCCCAATCGGTGACAGCACGGATACGTCTGTCGAAGTCCGCAAACCTCACCGCCAACTCAGGAGTTAGCAACTTCTTGGGATCAACGACATCCGTCTCCAGCTTTCCCCGAGCCCACTTAGTCGGAACATGCGACCAGGCCTCCGCCACCTTTAGGAAGAAGAACTTCCTTTGCCACCCTCGCCAACTATCCTTGGTAGCGAAGGTGAACATGAATTTTTTGCTCCCAGATCCCCGAGGTAGCATGAAATAAAAGCCACCCTTCGGAACCGGATAGAGCTTGTAATACTGCATGAACAGGATAAAATGGGGTTCTACCCCGAAGACCCCGCACATGCAGAGAAAGGCATTGAAATAGCAGTACGAGTTGGGAGGAAGTTGATTCACGGCTATGCCATGAAATTGGCAAAAGTCACAAATCATCTTCGCTAGAGGATACCGAAGTCCGGCCTTCAGTTGGGCTTAGAAAACGGTAACCTCGTCATCCCGGTTCATAAAGCTAAGTGACCGAGGTGGGGTAATCTTGTGGTGGCGTACAAAGGGAGGAAAAATTCAGTTGTCCACCTCCCTAATTTCTCAGAAGTGGAGCAACAAGGGTGAGACATAAGAGGTTGCCAACCCTCGGGAATAGCCGAAGACATGGTCGGCCAGGAAATAGACTTTAGAAGAGAAGAAAAACAACTTCGGAAGCAAAAAGAAAAAGCAGAAACTGAAGGAAAAACCCACCGAAGGCCTTGCCGAAATTAGGATTTCTAAATGCCGTAGTGTAAGATGCCAGAAATTGCTCCGCCGCTAATACCACCACAAAAAGGCACGAAAGCAGACGAGAGCAAAATGAAACGCAAAGGAAAACAAATGAAGAGTGTGACAGGAGGAGGCTTATATAGATCGAGGAAGGGCAGCCAAAAGGACGTCATAACTGCTGCGCGAAGGCGAAACGTCGCCATAATTGCCCCTCGCGCGCAAAAAGGCGTGCCCATCCCAACCAGCATCTGCCACGTGTCATCCGTCACAAGAAACTAGGACACATTTTCTGACATCTTGAAAAAGCGGGCACGCTGCTCCAAAATGACACGCCTAGTTTCAAAGACGTGACGGTCCATTAGCCCATGGCAGAAAAAGTAAAGAGGTTGGGTATCTCGAGAACACCAAAAGGCAAACAGGTAACACCTGCCCGAACAAGGCTTACCTCCTACGTGGTAAATCACCTCCCCTGCGAACGTCGCACTCCGAGTCCCGAAAAGCGCCCCCGAAAGGACCACTAGCCGAAGTCTCCACTCCGGCTTTCCGAGGGGGGGCATGTGATAGCCGAAGTGCTATCGCCCCGAACACCTTAGGACCCCCAGAAAAAGGGAGCCAAACACCTGAGGCACGCGACCTCGGTAGCCCGCCAATACTAACCTCGGGAAACTACCGTAGCGCCTCCATCGGGAGGGCGACCGAACTAGCTTCGAGGAGGAGCGCCAGCCACCTTCTGCAGGTGAAAGCCCCCTGAAGAGACCAACTTCGGTGCCCGTAAATACGCCGAAGTACCAGTACAACTCCGGGAAGAGGCCCCTCACCCCAAAGGGAGACGTCAACCCAGGGGACCTCGGAAGTACGGCGGGAGCCATCAAGGAGCCTCTGACACACCGTACTCTTACGGCCCCCGACACGCCGCCCCCAGACACGCTCTGACACGCCGTCACAGCCTACGTCCTGCAGGGCTACGCTGCGGCCCGAGGAGCCTGCAGGCGACTAAGGGCCCCCACGCCCAGAAGTACGGATGGTATCCATTCATACACGTGTTGCCATCCGAACGGCTCACCCCCTCCTATATTTACCAGGAGAATGGTCCGAGCCTGGGGGGCTCTCTCTCTCTCTCCTCTCTCCGCCAAAAATACTCTGAGGCAAGGGGCTTCCCCCTCCTCTCCTCTCAGCCCTCAAAAGAGAACACGACAGGCAAGAACTCCTGGTGCTTACTACTTTTTCTCCACCTCTGCTAAGCACTGACTTGGGCGTCGGAGGCTCCTCCATGGAAAAAGACTTCGGGGACCTCCTAACCCTTTTTTTTTTAGTGTTTTAGGCAGGCCTTCCGACCGTGAGACAAAGACGCTGCCGGCCGTCCCGGGTGACCCACACAGCGCACCCTCTTCCTGGGCTCATCTCCGCCCCCAGAACTCCCTGCTGCAGTTTCCTCCGCACATAGTGGAGATCCTGAGGGTGGCCCCGCCGCTATCAGAACCAAAGTCCAAAAAGGTGTCCCCCACCCCCGGCAGGAGTGATACAAATGATCGCAACAGGACTGCCATCGGCAGAAAGGAAGAGAAAAGCCAGGGAGATTTCGGTGATGGATCAGTTCGTCCAGCACTTGATAGATGCGGGCGTAATCAGGGAGGTCAAATACCCCGAATGGCTAAGCAATGTGGTTATCACCACAAAAGAAGGGAGCGACAAGCTCCGAATGTGCATCGACTTCCGAAACGTAAATGATGCTTGCCCTAAGGATTCGTATCCTCTCCCGCCAATAGATCAGTTGGTAGACTCGACCGCTGAATATGGACTCCTGAGCTTCCTCAACGCCTTCAGTGGGTATCATCAAATCAGGATGGACCCCGAAGATGAGGAAAAAATCGCCTTCATCACCGAAGTCGGTACATATTGCTACGTCAGAATGCCCTTCGGGCTTAAAAATGCAGGAGCCACCTACCAGAGGCTAATGAACAAGGTCTTCAATGACCAAATAGGGAGGAACATGGAAGTCTATGTTGATGACATGATAGTTAAGAGCAAATTGCTTGGCAGTCATATTGCAGATTTGGAGGAAACTTTCCACCAACTTAGAGCATTCGGAATTCGCCTCAATCCCGAAAAATGCATCTTCGGCGTAAGCTCAGGCAAGTTCCTCGGATTTATGGTATCGGAAAGAGGTATCGATGCCAACCCGGAAAAAGTCAAAGCGCTACTTGAATTCTGAACTCCTGTTACAACAAAGGATGTGCAAAGGCTCACTGGGAGAATAACGTCCCTTAGCAGATTCATTTCCAGGTATGGGGATCGCTGCCGAGCATTCTTTAAGGTCCTCACCAAGGCAGCAAAAAATGGTGGTGACCTCGGAAACGATGACCATCCTTGGAACGAGGATTGCCAAAAGGCCTGGGAAGAGCTCAAAGTCTATCTAGCTCGTCTACCCACTCTTCGGCAACCACGAGAGGGAGAACCCCTTGTACTATACCTCACCGTTACGGAAAAAGCACTGAGTTCGGTTCTCGTGAAGGAAGAGGGGGCAGAACAATGGCCAGTATACTACGTGAGCAAGTCCCTGCATGGCGCCGAAGTCAGGTATCCCCTACTACAAAAAGCTATCTATGCCCTGGTGCTGGCAAGCAGAAGACTGCGTCCGTACTTTCAAGCTCACCCCATTATTATCCGAAGTAACCTACCTCTTCGGGATGTCATGAAGAGAGTAGACCATTCGGGAAGGCTTTCCAAGTGGTGCATAGAGCTCGGCGAGTATGATATCACTTATGAGCCAAGGAAAGCAATAAAAGCCCAAGCTCTAGCGGACTTCATTGCTGAAGTACCCGTTGCCGAAGGTGATCAATCGGACCTCGGCAAAAGTGAGCCAGAATGGACTCTGTTTGTAGATGGGGCCTCCAGCTCCGAACACTAGGGAGCTGGGGTAATTGTTCGCGGTCCCGAAGGTTTGGAAGTCATGAAAGCCATCAAATTTGGGTTTAAAGTCACCAACAATGTGGCAGAATATAAGGCTCTCATAGCAGGATTACGCCTGGCTAGAAAGATTGGTGTAAAAAACCTAAAAGCCCACAGCGATTCCTAGCTAGTGGTGCGGTAGATGGCAGGGGACTATAGTGTGAAGGATCCAACTTTGGCAAAATATCACGAGTTCGTATCAAAGCTCATCCAGGAGTTCGACGTAGTACATATTGAAAATGTACCTCACCGAGACAATGCCGAAGCGGACAGCTTGGCCAAATCAAAAAGGTTCACCGAAGTGTTGAGCCACCCGAGCATAGCGACGCTGAGCATAGCAACCTCGGAAAAAGGGTGGAAAAATCCTATAAAGAGGTATCTTACAACCGCAGAGCTTCCCGATGATCCTCACGAAGCGGCAAAAGTGCGAAGACGTTCCGGACGATATTTCCTAATTGGGGAAGAATTATACCGGCAGGGGTATGCGAGTCCGCTACAAAGGTGTGTCAGCGAAGAGGACGCTAGGATAGTTCTCGAAGAAGTCCACGAGGGGGCTTGTGGTTCCCACATCGGAACTGACGCCTTGGCGGGAGTAATACTCCGCCAAGGGTACTTCTGGCCCACCCTAAGAAAGGACGCAAGGCAGTTTGTCCAAAAATGTGACAATTGCCAAAGACACGCCAGCGTCCAAAGGCTGCCCTCGGAATTAATAACCTCGGTAGACTACCCCTGTCCCTTTGCAGTTTGGGGCATAGACCTCATCGGGCCACTCCCGACGGCACCTGGAGGAGTGAAGTTCTGCGTAGTGGCAGTGGATTACTTCACTAAATGGGTCGAGGCAGAACCCCTAGCAACCATTTCGGCAAAGGATATACAAAAATTCATCTGGAAGAACATTATATGCAGATTTGGCATACCGAGGGTGATAGTGGCCGATAATGGTTCCCAATTTATGGACAAGGGATTCCAAGAATTCATCACCAACCTCGGAATAAAAATGCACTTCGCCCCGGTAGCTCATCCCCAGAGCAACGGACAAGTAGAGGTATCCAACAGAACCATAAAAGAGGGTCTGAAAAAGAGGTTGGGGGAAGCAAAGGGAAAGTGGCCAGGAGAACTTCCTAGTGTGCTATGGAGTTATCGGACAACACCCCGAAGGGCCACGGGTGAGACACCTTTTTCGCTCATCTTCGGCACAGAGGCCATTATCCCTATCAAGGTAGTACAGCCATCAGTCAGAGTACAAGTGTTCGACGAAGGAGGGAACGACCTCGGATTGAGAACTAAGCTCGACCTGATTGACGAACACAGAGAGGTGGCTGAACTCAGAAGGAAGGCCTTTCAGCAAAGAGTGGCCACAGCCGCGAACTTGCGCGTTAGGCTAAAAGGAATAAGGAAAGGAGACCTCGTTCTCCGAAAGGCCGAATTCGAACCCTGAAGGCTGTCCCATGGGGTACTTCGGGCGAACTGGGAAGGGCCTTACTTGGTCCTTAATGAAGTCCGAAATGGAGTCTATAAGCTTGGTGACACCGAAGGTGGAGAATTGAAAAATACATGGCACTCGAACGCCTTGAAGAAATTCTATACTTAGAATTTTGATAAGAAATTGTACAAGTTAGAAAAAGTTTCTAAGTATAGGAATTTTCTTCCACCAAAGAATTCTCGCCGAACAAAGCTTAAGCAAAAAGCTTGCGAAAGTCACGTATTCCTTCTGAAGTTGATTGGGTCATTCTCCCAAAAAGTAAATCCATCACAAGTAGGCCCAAAAGTAGGCTAAAATTTCGCTTAAGGGAATTCGTCGAAATTGAACGTTTTTCCGAAGACGACTAACAAAGCAAGCAAAACCTATTTTCTGAAGTCCCATGACCGAAAGTGGTCGGGATAACTGGGAAATAAAAATTACTGCTCGAAGACTTAACCAAATTCTAAAGGAAGGAAAAATTTCATTGAAGAAGGCCTTATTACAAGGAGGAGGTTATAAGAAGAAAAATTACAAAAGAAAAAGAAGAAGGCAAAGGCCCTAGAACATCTAAGGGATCCCGGTGTCATGGGAGGCTCCAGCTCTTGTGTATTTAGCCACCACCTTCGGTGCCGAAGGAGGGGCAAATGGCAGGTTGAGGAGCTCAATTTTTGACCAAGTCCACCGAGGCCCCTCGGGAATGTCCAGGGCAGCCAGAAAGGAAAGGTCGAGATCTGGGTATTTCTTCATAACTTGATGACGAGCCAGACAGAAGCCGTCCTGGAAGGCAACCTTGGTCGCCTGGACGGCCTTGTCTTTCTCGAGGGACAAGTCTTCTACTTCGTTTTGAAGATCAGCAACCTCCTTCTCCAGCGCCTTCACCTTCTTCTTCTTCTTTGGCTCCTTCTTCAGAGCCTCGACCTCGGCTTGAAGCTCGGCGTTATCAGCGAGCGCCTTCGCCAGGAGAGCAGAGTCTTCCTCTTTTCCCTTTTGATAGGCCTCGTTGGCCGAAGTTAGACTCACTACCTTCGCGCCGAGGTCAGACATCTTCTGGGAAAAATCCTTCAAGAGCTCTTCTTGGCCCTTCAAGAATTCCTCCTGAAGTTTGGCAACCTCTTCCTTGGCTATCCGGCTCAACTCTGCATTTTTTTACAATAGAGTTGGCACAGAAGACCTTGGCCTTCTCCAAACGATCTTCGGCCCAAGTTCGGACCGAAGATTGCTTTGCTGCCCAAGCCCGAAGGTATCCACTATACCCCAAGAGCTGCAAAAAAAGAGAAGATACTTAGTCAAATCTGCATAAGGAAAGCCAAATACTTAGAAAAATGGGGAGAAAAAATAAAAAGGACCTGAAGAAGTACCTGGGCAGCATGCTCAAAAATTTTTGAGGCAAGGGTCTCCTCGTTAGCGCACTCTTTGGCAACCACTTTGAAGGAAGCCTGGGTGAGTACGCCTTTCGCCATTTGGGGAGCCATTTGCTGGCAGTCCTCGGAGAACAAGTTCATGTCCTCCGTGAAAGACCAGAAAGGCTCCCTCGGAACCTTGTCCTTTGGGATGTGGGAGTCCCGAAGAGCCCGCCTTCGGGCATGGTCCACCATCCAGGATGAGGGCACCAGTTCTGCTGCAAAGTTAAAATACAAGTCTCATTAAGACAAAGTCTCTTAGTCATATATCTACAAGATTAAGAGTAAAAGTGTCTAAGGGACAAACCTGGCGCAACCTCAGCGACGTCATCGTTGGAGTCCCTAACCTCCTCCACCTCGGCAGGAACATGTTTGCCCTTGCTTCTTCGGCGCTCTTTGAGCTCCTCAGCAGAAGGGTCTGCTGCCGAAGAACCCAAAAGATCTGCCGATGTGGCGGGACTCCGAGAAACCACACTGGTGGCCACCTCGGTCGGCAGGACGGTTGGGACCTCGGGCTCGCCACCAACCTCCTCGACGTCCTCCGGCGGTGGGGGAAGGGCGTCCTTCTTCGCCTTCTTGGCCGAAGACGGCCCACTCCCAGATGTCTTACGCCTCTTGGAGGCACCCTTCTTTGTCTGTTCCCCCTTTTCGGCTTGGCCGAGAAAGAGGGACTTGTAATAGGCAGCTGACTCGTCGCCCATCTCTGAAAAAGAAGGAAAACATCAGTGTAAGTCCAGACGGATACTTATACTAAAAACTTTGGAAGGAAACTTACTTTCGAAAAAGGCTTCATAAGTGAGCTCCTCCCAAAGGAGCATCACTAGCCAGGACTCCTTCCCATTGATTGCAGAAGCTGGCATGTCAAGGTCTGTCTTATGCTCCTTAACTACCCCTAGCTCCCGAAGGACCTCCTCGGTCATAAGTCTCCACATGATGGGGAAGGGGTAGAGGGAGCGTGGAGGGACCTCGGCATCCCAGTCGGCGACAGCACGGATATGTCTGTCGAAGTCCACAAACCTCACCGCCAACTCGGGAGTTAACGGCTTTTTGGGGTCCATGACATCAATCTCCAGCTTTACCCGAGCCCACTTAGTCGAAACATGCAACCAAGCCTCCGCCACTTTCAGGAAGAAGAACTTCCTTTGCCACCCTCGCCAACTATCTTTAGTGGCGAAGGTGAACATGTATTTCTTGCTCCCAGATCCCCGGGGTAGCATGAAATAGAAGCCACCTTCGGGACCGGATAGAGCTTGTAGTACTGCATGAATAGGATGAAGTGGGGTTCTATTTTGAAGACCCCACACATGCAGAGGAAGGCGTTAAAATAGCAGTATGAGTTGGGAGGAAGCTGATTCACGGCTATGCCATGAAATTGGCAAAAGTCGCAAATCATCCTCGGTGGAGGAAACCGAAGTCCGGCCTTCAGTTGGGCTCGGAAAATGGTAACCTCGTCATCATGGTTCATAAAACTAAAATGGCCGAGACGAGGTAACCTTGTGACGGCATAGGAAGGAAGAAAGAATTTGGTTGTCCACTTCGCTAGTTTTGCCGGAGTGGAGCAACAAGGGTGAGACATAAGAGGTTGCCAGCTCTCGGGGATGGGTTCGACAGACATAAGGGGGACAGGTGAAGACATGATTGGCAAAAAAGTGACTTCGGAAAAAAGAATCGAGGGACTTCGGGAAGAAGAAAAATGACTTCGGGAAGCTAGAGAAAGCAAAAAATGAAGAAACCGAAGGACCTCTAGAATCGAAACCCACCAAAAGTTTTGCCGAAATCAGGATTTGAAGACGCCGTCGTGAATGGTGGCCGGAAATCGCTCCGCCGCTAGCACCGCCGTGAAAAGAGAGGGGAAAGCACGAAAACAGACGAGAGCAAAGCAAAGGCAAAAAGAGAGCAAATGAGGATTATGACGGAGGAAGGTTTATATAGACCGAGGAAGGGTAGCCGAATCGACGTCATAATTGCTCCGCGAAGGCGAATTGTCGCCATAAACTGCCTATCAAAGATGAAAAGACGTGGCTGGTATAACCGATGCAACATCTCCCATTCACTGCATGCCATGTGTCAATCAATGCGCGAAACGAGGGACACGCTTTCTGACACCCCAAAAACCCGGGCACGTCGCTCCAGACTGACACGCCTGGTTACGAGACGCGACGGTCCACTGACCTGCAGCAGAAAAAGTAAAGAGATTGGGCACCTCGAGAACACCAAAGGGCAGACAGTGACACCTGGCCGGACAGGGCATGTCTTCGGGCGATGAAGTGTCTTTTTCACAAACGTCACACTCCGAGTCCTGAAAGGTGCCCCCAGAAGGTCTACAAGCCGAAGTCTCCACTTCAGCTTTCCGAGGAGGGGGCATGTGATAGCTGAAGTGCTATCACCCTTTAAACCTGTTGATAGCCAAAGGCTATTGCCTCCTCGGTAGTAACTCCCTGCCAGAATATTGGCCGAGGAGTCTGACGTCACCCAAGAGAGGATCTTTTACTGACCTCGGAAGGTGCGAAGTCAAACACTATGAGCTCGAGACTTCGGTTAGCCCGTCAGGAATTCCGAGGACAACACAGTCTCCATCGAGGGGCCAAACTGCATCGCCTCCCTCGGGATCTTCCCCGAACAAGAAACACCTGAACAAGGGAATCAGCCAACTATGGGTGTGAGTCCCGAAGAAGGTGTCCATCAAGGGAACTCCCAGAACTATGGATAGATCCCGAAGGAAACTCGCACCGAAAGACGGATGGAATCCGAAGAGGGTGCACGCACCGAAGGGCGACCTCGCCCAGGGGACCTCGGGAGTACGGTATGAGCATTTAAGGAGCCTCTGACATGTCGCCTGTAAGCCCTGCACGTCACATCAGAACGGCGAACTGACACGCCGCAGCCGCCCCAGTCCTGACACAACCTGTCCGGTTCCAAGGCTAAAGGAGGCTGCAAATGGCTGCCTGTCCCCTAGGTCCAAAAGCACAGATCAAATCCGACCGAACACGTGTCATGATCTGGACGGACCATCTACTCCTATAAATACTAGGAAAGGGGACTGGGCAAAGGATGGGCATTCTCCTCCCTCTGAGAAAACACAAAACAGGCAAGACGCTTGATCCCTTAGTGTTTCTTCCTCCACCTTCACTCAGAAAACTGACTTGGGCGTCGGAGGGTCCTCCCCGGAAAAGCAAACCGGGGACCTCCTAACCTCTTCTTTGAGCTTTTCAGGCACACTCAGCTGGGAAACCAGAGCTCCAGGCGCTTGCCTCCTAAGGAAGTCTCTCCACCTGTCAACATGACAACAAACGAAGATGCTTTGGGGCATCACCTGTGAACTTTGGCCAGATACCACACTCGAGAAATCGAGCATCACCCATAAGGAGTACTAGTACCAACCTAGGAAAGAGGGAGTCTAACGCCTTGGGCATACGACCTCGGTGGCCTACCAGCACCCCAGGGGAATGACAGTACTGACCTCAGGAAAATAGCGTGTCGCCTCCCTCAGAAAAACGGCCGAGCCAGCTTCGGGGGAGAAGGACCAACAGCCTTTAGAAGGAGAAAATCCCCCAGAACGAGGAGGTTCAGTACTAAGGAAACCCCCGAACTACTGAGATAACTTCGGGAGAAGGGTCCTTATTCTGAAGGGTGACCTCAACCAAAGGGACCTTGGGAGTACAGCAGAAGCAATTAAGGAGCCTCTGACCTGTCGCCCTCACATGCTACACGCTGCCCTCATATGCACTCTGACACGCCGACGCCCCCTACCTCTCGTCATGTAGGGCTATTCCTGCTCTAGCCCTTGGCCTGAAGAGCCTGCAGGCGGCTAGAGGCCCCCACGGCCAAAAGTACAGATTACATCCGACCAAACACGTGTCACAATCTGAACGGATCACACCCTCCTTTATATAGTAAAGAAATGGCCTTAGCGAGGGAAGGCTCCTCCCCCAAAAAAATGTAAAATAGGCAAGAGTCTTTGGCCCCCAACACTTTCTCTTCACCTCCAAAACATTGACTTGGGCGTTGGCGGCTCCTCCCCGGAAAAAGATTCCGGGAACCTTCTAACCCCTCTTTTCTGAGTGTTTTAGGCAAATTCTCCTGGGAAATCTCCACTTTGAACGTTCTCCCTCATTGGAAGCCTCTTCCGGTCTCACCATGTCACACCATGAAGATGCTGCAGGGCATCATTATGTTTGTTTAAACTTAGGGAACAATTGGCCACAATAGAACCCCATTCGTTAGGTGTGAGGTTTAGTAAATTTAGGAGCTTAGTTGGGCCTTTGGGTTTAATATTCTGATATAGGAGCCCTAGTACAGCTACGTGGGTTCTAAGTCACCTAATGAATGAGTCCAACCATGGTCATTGCTACTACATAAGGGTGAACCCAGTAATGGTGGATAGGCATATGCCTTGAGTGAAGGTTTATTGCCTTTGTTGCTTAGGTAAGGTTACTTAACGTGCAAGTGAGAACCTAATGCACTCTTGGTAAGGTTTTGAGGTGGAAGCTTAGTACACAAATAACCTAGGCAAGCCTAAGGACTTAAAGTACTATGTGGAGGCTTAGTAAACCTAGTGAGTTACTTAGAACTCAAGCAAGGTTCAACCACCATATTCACCTGCACAATAATCAAGGGAACATCATTTAGTGAGATTAGCTTACTAGGACGTCAGTAAGCAACGGCTTGTTAGGAGTGAGTTAGGGGGCCAAAACTCGCTAGGCAGAGGGTGATTTCCGTGTAAGGACTAAGAAGTGGTAGGGTCCTAAGGGATTCAAATATATGCGCATATGTTCACCATCAAACTGTAAGCATGTGTAGTAGACTTCATATATTATGTACTACTTCTATCTCAAAAGCTTATCTGCTTTAGGATTCAAGGCAGTTAATTTATGCTTTTATTACTTTTAAAATTTCTTATAGAAATATAAAATTTTTATACAAAAATGGTGCCTTAAAGGCTCTAGTTTATAAATATAGTTTTTAAGAATTTTTTACAATGCAAATTAATATAAATATACCTAAGTCAAACTTTAGTAAAAAATGATAAAAAGGTCAACCTTTGTGAAACAGAGGGAGTATATATGTCTATCCTCAGGGCTTTTCTAATAGCTTGAAGGATCCATTTTTTAGAATCATTAATTCTTACTCCCTTTATGCTTATTGTGCAAATTTTGGTTTTGTCAAGTCGGTAACTATTAAGGGTTGTTGAGTTAGGCTTAGGAGTAGGTATATGGTTTATTTCAATTTTATAGTTCTAGTTTGTGGTTTACTTGTTGGTTACATTACAACAGTAACTATAGTTATTTATTTGGCTGACATAGGCCAGTGACGCACAAGGGAGGGATTATGGAGCTTGTTGTTGGGAGTTGCTCTAAAGTGGGTGCTTAAATGTAATCTTAATAGTGTTATTTTAGTGTATAGTTTTCATACACTAGTTGCCTCCAATGTTCATGCTGAGTAGTAAACTATAATGTCGCTCTTGGTGTAAGCATAGTCTTCTATATACGAAAGCTTACACACAATTGATTATGTGTAGTTAAATTCGTAAATGTTTTGTATGCTTTTATGCTTTTGTTGCTCAGTTTTAATGAAATGTCATGGTTATGCCTTATGCTTTATTTACTTGTTTTATCACTTATGTCATAGCATTACTCAAGTATGGTAGCATAGTGGGTTAATTAACTAAAAGCATGAAGGTTTTTACTAGTGTGCACAAAATCAATTTGCTAATTGTGACCAGTGTGGGACACATTCCCATAAGTTTCCTAGGTGAGGCCATAAAGGGATGTGTCATCAGTTCTGAGAGGCTCTATAGCCACTTGGAGTGCTCTTGCAGAGAAGTTTTTATTTAAATATTTTCCTCCTGTGAAGATAGTGAAGTTCCATAATGATATTTCTACTTGTAGTCAGATGGATTCAAAAATGTTGTATGAAACTTAGGAAAGGTTCAGGGATATATTGAAAAGGTGTCCACATCATGGATTACCTATGTGGATGCAAGTACAAACATTATATAATGGCTTGAGTTATACTTCCAAGCAAATGATCGACATAGTAGTTGATGGTACTTTGAATAGCACGACACCTAAAGTAGCCTAAGAATTGATTGGGGAGATGGTAATGAATAATTACCAATTACCAATGAATAGTGGCTATGGTTTAGAACTCTAAGGCTTACTCATCCCTAACAAGTCAAGTTAAGGCTTTAAGTAGAGAAATTAGGAATATTTCTGCTCATCAAAAGCAGCATATGCCAATGTTTTTGTGATAACTATAGAGGAGAACATCAAACTTGGCAGTGCCAATTGAACAATTGAAGGAGCATTAATGAGTATGTCAACTTCGTCAGCAATTTATCAGGTTCACATGGAAACAACTATTTTGGACCAAGGTGGGAGAGCTACCCTACTAATAGCCGAGATGTTCGAGGAAAGCACATGAGTTTCAAATATCCTCCCTCCTCCATGAATTCTAAAGAAGCAGTGATGGGATTATGGGAAACGTTCAAGTGCAGTGTCAAATTCTGAAGGAAACTATAGAGAGGCAGTAATTGATGGTTCAGAAACAGATGAAACTATAATTAAAATTAACAAGACAATCATGACATAGACGTTTGAACAGTTAAAGGCTATCACTCTTCATAGTGGAAGTGAGCTTTTTGATTGAAGAAGTGATGAAAGAAAGATGCTAGTAGATGTTGAGAAACCACATCAAGAATTCCAGTAAGAAATCATTATACCATGCAAGGAAGAAAGACCATCGAAACCACCAAGGGAAAACAAAAGTCAAGGAATATCGTCCACCATTATTGTATCCTTCTCACTTGTCAAAAGATATAGATGAGGAACAATTTGCTAAATTTTTTGCTATGTTTATACAGCTTCATATTAGCATTCTTTTTGTAGAAGGATTAGAACAGATGTTGCATTACATGAAGTTTTTGAAGGATATTTTGGCAAAAAAAAAAGCCAGAAAATTTATCATCAATGATCCTAAATGGAGACTCCTATGTTGTCATTCACAATGACTTACTAAGGAAGATTGGCAATCCAGAACATTTTACTATTTCTTGTAGTATTGGTCATTTTATTTGGGTGCTAGTAAAAATTTAATGCCTTATACTTGGGGAAAGTCAAAAAAAGTCCTACAAGTTTCACAACTTTTCTAGTTGAGTCCTATAACTACATGAATTTCTGTTTGAGTCCTATACATTAAAAAATGTGAGTTAAGTTAGTCCTATATTGGATGGAGCTGACAGGAAATCCTACATGGCACTTGACAGATGTTAACTCTTTCCTAGTTGGCACATATAGGGGACTTAATTGAAAAAAATGAAAGTTACATGCAAAAGTTTCACAAGCACAAAATTATGGATACTTGAGGCCCAGTTAGACAAAACCTCTATCTACCTTTCCCACAGATGGCACATCCTTATCTTTCCCTCCATTCCACCGCCCACCACCAAAGTAGCTCTCTCTCTCCGAAGACCTCAACGAATACGCCCTCCCCTTCTTCGTCTCCCTTGTCCTCTAGACCAAAATTTGTTAAGTTGGTTGGTTGAGCATGTTGGCTTGCGTGGGGTTGTTGGCCAACGTCTTCTTTCATCTTCTTCTCGGCCTCTGTTTGCCCCTGAAACCTCTGTTTTATGACCAATTTTCATTTTCTGTCATTTGTTGATGAGGCCAATTCAATTTCTGGCCCATTTGTGTTTGTTGGCAAGGTGAAATTTCCTTTATTTTTGGTTGTTTGATAATGAAGACAACATGTTCAACAAAATGCCTCAAGGAAAAGTGTTTGACTATGGGAGAATTTTTGTAGAGAGGTAGAGAGATAGATTTTAGTGTGGTGGAAGAGGGAGATGGAGGAGGGGAGGGCATATTCGTGAAGGTCTACGGAGAGAGGGACTACCTTGGCGATGGCGATGGAGTGGAGTCGTTGAAGGAGGTGGAGGGAAGGGCGATTGAGAGAGAGAGATAGAAAGAATTTTTGTCTAACTAAGCCTGAAGTATCTATAATTTTATGTTTGTGAAACATTTTTATGTAGCTTTCATTTTTTGTAATCAAGCCCTGTGTATGTACCAGCTGGCAAGAGTTAACAGCCGTCAAGTGCCATGTAGGATTTCCCGTCAGCTCCATCCAACATAGGACTAACTTAGCTCACATTTTTTAACATATAGGACTCAAACAGAAATTCATGTAGTTATAGGACTGAACTAGAAAAGTTGTGAAACTTATAGGACTTTTATTGACCTTTCCCCCATATACTTTACTTAAAAAACTGGATTTAGGAGAGCCTAAACCAACTTAGATGAGATTTAGTTAGCTGGCAGATTGCTTAAATATCTTAGGAGAATAACTGAAGATGTTTTGGTAAAAATTGGTAATTTAATTATTCCAATTGATTTCATCATATTGGATATGGATATGGATATGCATGCACATACACCTATGATTCTATGATGACCATTTTTAGCTATTGCAGGAGCATTAATTGATGCTTAAAACAATAAATTAGTTTTAAAAATAGGAACAAAAGAGGCTACTTTTCATATTTTTGATACCATGAATAATACTCGGGATAAAGATTGTAGTTATTTTTCTTTAAATTCAATAGATATTGAAGTTGCTCATTATTTTCAGGAATGCATCTCGGAGGATCTATTGGAGGTGTATATCGCTCAAGGGAATGAGTTTGAAATTCATACGCCAAAAAAGGTAGAACTAGTAGTCCAGCTCAATACTGAGGGAATCCTTGACCATGGATGAAAGGAAGAACTAATCACTCCAAGTATAGTGCGGAGAAAGGCGTCAATTAAGGAGCCATCGGATTTGGAGTTGAAAAGGCTACTTGATCATTTGGAATAGGTTTTCTTAGCATTAGATTTTAAGTTGTCAGTGATTATTTGTGCTTTCTTAAGTAAGGAAGAAAAAAGGAAGTTGTTGGAAGTGCTGGAAAAGCGACAAGAAGCTATAGCCTGGTTGATGGTAGGCATAAAGGAGATAACATCCTATTGCACACACAAGATTTTGGTGGAGGAAAATCATAAACCAGTAGTACAACCATAACGGAGATTGAATCCTAATGTCAAATAGTTAGCAAAGGCTAAAGTGATTAAGTTGTTAGATGCTAGAATAATCTACCTCATTTCAGACAATGCATATGTATGTGCAGTTCAAGTTGTGCCCAAGAAAGGAGGGATGACCATTGTTCAGAACGAGAATAACAAGCTTAGCCCTACTCAAATGATCATTGATTAGAAAGTGTGTATTGATTATATAAAGGTAAATGCTGCCACCAGAAAGGATTGTTTTCCTCTTCCTTTTATCGATTTAATGTTATTGTAGTTAGCCAACGCTTTTTTGGATGGTATGTCTGGTTACTTTGAAATTCTAATTGTACCAAAGGATCAAGAAAAGACCATGTTCACTTGTCCTTCTGGTATGTTTACTTACTGTCGAATGCTTTTCGGTTTGTGCAATGTAAAGCTACATTTCAAAGATGCATGCTTGCACTTTTTTATGACTTGGTGGAAGACATTATAGAGCTATCTATGGATGATTTTTCTATTCATGGATAAATGTCTCTGCAATTTGTATAAAGTTTCAAAAAAGTGTGAAGAAACAAATGTAGCACTCAACTAGAAAAAATGCCATTTTGTGTTGCAAAATGAATAGTCTTGGGAAGATATCTTCTAAAGGTATAGAAATAGATAAGGAAAAATTTTATTTTAGAATTTTCACCACCGTTTTCAGTTAAATCAATTGAAATTTTCCTTGGTCATGCAAGTTTTTATAGATGTTTCATTAAGGAGTTTTCTAGGATAGTAAAACCATTCACCAAGTTGTTGGAAAATGATGCTGTTTTTTATGTGTCTATCAACCTTTAACATTCTCAAGGATTGCTTGACCAATGCACCTGTAATGGTGTCACCCGATTGGTCACCTACATTTGAGCTAATGTATGATGCTAGTGTTTAGGCTGAGGATGCTGTGTTAGGTCAGCATAGAGATAAACCATTCCAACCTATATATTACACTAGTAAGACACTAACTAGTGCATAGGAAAATTATACTGTTACTGAAAAAGAGTTGTTGGTTGTAGTTTTCACTATCGACAAGTTTTGGTTTTATGTACTTTTATCTAAGGTTATTGTGCACACTAACCATTCTACCATGAAGTACTTGTTGAATAAGAATGATGTGAAGCCAAGACTAATCAGATGGATTATTTTACTCCAGGACTTCAACTTAGAAATCCTTGACAAAAAAGAATCTAGCTGCCGATCACCTTTCCAAGTTGGAGAATCTAAAACGTAACTCCATAAAGGAGAAGAATATTAACGATTCATTTCCTAATGAACATCTTTAGATGCTTACTTCTAAACGCGCAGATAAGCCTTTGTTTGCTGATTATGTTAATTATCTTGTATGCTGGGAGCTAGCCTGAGATATGACTTATCAACTAAAAATGAAATTCTTTTTAGATTTTAAATATTCTTTTTGGGATGAACAATTTTTGGTTAAAATCTGCGTAGATCAAATCATTTATTGATGTATGTCTTACCCAGATAAAGAGAAAATACTTGAGGACTGCCATGAAAATCCAGATGAGGCCTATTCTCAAGGCAACATTACAGCAAGAAAAATATTGGAGTCAGGCTTTCTATTGGCCAACCTTATTCCAGGAAGCAAGCAAGTACATAACTTCATGTGATAGTAATCAAAGGTCTGTCAAGATTTCGAAAAAGATGAAATGCATCAACATGCGAAACAGGTATGTGAAGTATTTGACATTTAAGGCATTGATTTTATTGGTCATTTCCTATCATCTCTAGGGAAGAAGTATATCTTAGTAGCTGTGGGCATTATACCTAAATGGGAAAAACCATAAGCCTTACCTACAAATTATGTGAGGGTTACAGTTCAATTCTTACAAAAATTGTTTACCTGATTTAAAAGTCCATTAGCAATCATTAGTGATAGAGGCACACATTTTTATAATTATCAATTTGAGAAAGTACTCAATAGGTTTGGAGTCACCCATTGAACAACTACTGATTACCACCCACAAGCTAGTGGTCAAGCTGAATCATCTAACAAAAGATTATGTTCATTTTAGAAAAAGTAGTTTTCATGACTAAAAAATAATTAAGTTAGATGACGCATTGTGGATGTATCAAACAACATGTAAGACATTTATTGGAACTACCTAATGTTGTTTAGTTTATGGTAAAGCATGCCTCCTCTTCTTAGAGTTGGAACTAAGGTCTATTAGGCTAAGAAGAATATCAACTATGATTTTGAGTGTGCATATGAGGAACATTTGTTACAGCTAAATGAGCTTGACGAGTGGCAAAATGTCACCTATAAAAACTCTATAACCTAAAAAGAAACGGTGAAGAAATGGCATCATGTATGATAAAGGAAGCAAAAGATTTGGTTTTCCAGGTAAATTGAAGTCACATTGTTCTATGCCATTTGTTGTAATGAAAGGTTTTTCCTTTCGATTTCATAAAGATTATGCATCCTAAAAAAGGAATATTCAAGGTGAATGGCCACCAATTTTGAGCAATATTTTGGAGGCAAGATTCCTGACTTACATCATGAGGATGTCACGCTCAACCACCTCAAGCCAAGCTTGAATTACGACATCCATAATGTTGGGCTAAAGACATTTAACCAGGCTCCTATTAGGAGGTAACCCAAGCAGTGAGTTATGAACATTGTTTTTGTCAATTGATTTCTTTCAAAGCAAGTTAATCAACCTTGGATGCTTTTATGATCTTATAATATGTGTTGTTAATGTGAGAATCTAGAGTATTTTATGGAGGAATTATGCACCTAAGGTGAGAGAAAAAATGTAATTTCATCATGGGAAAATTTGAAAATTTTTCTAAGTTTCAAGAGTTAAACATATACTTATACACACCCATGTTTAGGGTTTAAACACAGTCATGTTTAATTTATTAAAATTGATTTTTCACAAGAAATTTTTATTTGAGCTTCATGGATAACCATGTTATTACCCGTGTTGTTCTAAAGTTTAAAATTCTAAAATTTAAACACGTGCACTTACATGCCCATGTCTTAAAATGTGTTCATTCAACATGATCTTATACATCTCCATGTTAGGAAGCATGTTTCTTATTTGAACTTTTAAGTTTTGAAACACAGAGCCCAAACATGGTTTTCCATATGACCATGTTACTATGCATGTTGAGCAACATAGTTTTATACATGCCTATGTTTATCCCTGTTTTGCTCTCCTACATTCAAAAAATTTTAGGTCTTGAGACTTTGAACACGGTCCACAACATGCTTGAGTTTATAGGCATGTTCCCTCTACATGGTCACAAGCACATAAATGTTTATGCCCGTGTTTGTCTTTTGCCAAAAAATGTTTCACCTTCTAGTAGCTAAACACAATTCTTAATACACCTATAAAGTAGCTAGTGTACACTCCACATAGTTAATAACATGACCGTGTATAGACCTCATGTTTTGTATTTAGATTGCTCCTAATTTAAGTTCAGAAACCTAACATGGTTAATAACATGAATTTGTTTGCTACCATGTTCCCTAAATTTTTAAGTAAAACAGATGTAAACATGCTTGTGTTTATGCTCATGTTCTATCTCAATAGTTTAAAAATGGACTCTTCACCCTTTTTTGCAATCTTTGGCACAATTTTTGTTTTCTTGTGACCCAAGGCATCTACAACCAACAATTTCCCCTGATTTTAAGCTCTCCAAGGCATAGTTAACCTTATTTTCTTTTTTATTCAATTTTATTTTGCTTTTTTATATTTTTCTATGTTTCCTTATTCAAGAAATTGATGGAAGTACATCTACACTAGGGCTGTTTATCTGGAATTCTTCTTTATGTTTCTATAGTTATGATCTGGTTTGTTTCAATGAAATCAAGCTAGAGTTATACCTGCCTTTTGGCTATTAATGGTTGATTACTACTATTGATTTTGAGGCATCACCTTGGCTATACTCTATGTGTTTCATACCCTATTACTTACAGCCAAATAATTTAGTTTACCAAGTTCTCAATATTTGTTCTCAATGGGTTATGCAAAAGTTTCTATTGGTTTTGCTGAGTTTTAGGGCTATGGCCCGACATTGGGATTGAGATGGATGACTTACCTCAGGAGATCTTCACATGATTTATCTCCATTGAGGCATACTCTTTACATGAGCCCTTTATAGATCAAACGATCATTTTCAGCCTCATTTTGACAACTTCATAGCTCCTAGAATTTATGATATCCTAGTTTAATGTGGCTAGATGCATTTGTATGAGCCATTGACATTTTCTTCCATGACTCTGGTGCGAAAGTTTCTTGCCAATGGCACCCTCTGATCTCATTGTTCTGAGATTTTATTATGGGGATTTATGCAAAATGTAAAGCTTCATGCTTATGTGAGTGACATAGACCATCATTTTGGCATTACCTGATTCTGAGTCACTTCCCACAGCCTGATTAGGTGGAGTTAGCACAGACATTGTATGGTCAACCGATGGCCTAGACTTTTATGCTAGGGCGTAGTCCTTTTATTTTGTAATCATGACTGCTATCTCTTATTCATGCATGGATTATCTTTCTAGCTGATCGCCTTTACTATCAGCCATTTCTTAATTCAGTCACAGAGGAATAGCCAATTTTTCTATCTGCCATTTTCACCGATCAACCAGCAAGCAATGCCTACATGATCCTGTGGACCATCGCGAGAGCTGTCCATAACCCGACTCTGCCTATGGTCTTCCCTCAATTGATTACCAAGCTCTTGATAGCACAACATGCCTTTTTTCCTATTGTATTATTTCAAGTGGTCATTCCACCACCCCTGCCAGAGGACAAAAATGAGGATAGTGCTGCTGAGAGTAATGCTGAAAAGGAAGCCCTTACCAAAGGCATGGCTGATCTTACCTAAAATTGTTACTTTCATCATGATATTTTCTGTTTCCTCTGCAATTACAGACTTCCCCCCATGTTATTTTTTATAGATATGTATGACTTTTTTATTCGAGCATCGCTTGCTTTGTCTCTATTTTTTAGTACTTCGCTTTAGCTGTTATATTTTCTTTTTTTACATTTTTGACTAATCACCTTTTTTGTTTTCTTTGAAAGCCTTCAAATTTTTGATTGGATGCCCGAATCACCTTCACTTTGCAACTTTTTGAAAAGCCAACATGTGAGACGCGCAATTGATTTTTTTTCAAGGGCAATATCAGTTTCTATCGCTATTTGTTTTCACTTTATTTCCCATGCTCGTACACCAACGGCAATGTACAATTTAAGTGTGGGGCAGTGGGTTTTTTCTTTAGCCATTATTTATTCTAGTTTTGCTTATTATATCTTTTTATTAATATTTTTTTAGAATTTTTAAAATTTCTAATTTTTGGGTCTTATCTTGTTTTGAATCATTTTGTTGAAAAATGCTTATTAGAGAATAGTTGTTAATTTAATATCTTGAGTTTTAACTTGAAGACCCAGTAAATGATTCCTAACCTTTCACTTTGGTGCTCAATATTTTTCTGAGATGTTTTTGCAAATCATTAGAAAGCTAGTAGAAGGCGGTCTCAATAAGCTATTTTTGCAACAAATTTTTGTGTTTAATACACTGCTAGAAGCATGCAAAGTTTTAAGTTCGTAGGATGGCTTGTAGTAAGTTTTGTTGATGGATTTGTGGATGATTATTGATAAACTAAAGTATGGTATAAATTATGCTACTCCACTATTTTTAGTGTCAAAGTAGGTTGGGGTCTTCTCCTCATACAAAAGTTGATCAGAACTCGATAAGATGCTAAGAACATGAGCATGATCAAAGATTATCTTGGATTGTGCTAAGAATTAGGTTGGGTATAGACAAAGCTCCTATAGTGTACACTTGCTATAGAAGTTTTTGGCACATGGCAAAAAATGCTTGACAAGAAATGAAAGGAAAAAGGAATTGAAAAATTCAATTAATCGTCCAACACATGGTTTGTAGTTTTAAATGTTATGCATAGTGAGCTCTAGGTTAGTGTGGTATGTGCTTTTTAATTTTCATGGAAATTTGATGTTATCCTTTCGGTGTATGGATTGCTCGCTTGAGAATGAGTATTTCCCATGAATTTTTTTTTAAAGTGTATGGTAGGTAGAGTTGCATGCTTGATAGTCATGTTTATTTCTTAAGATAATTAGAGGCTCAATCCTCTCTATATCTATTTGCTCAAGGAAATGATTCTACATTTTAATAGATTTTGAAGCTTTAAGAAATTTTCTGAAATTTTTCTCTTGAGTGTTTACATAAGAGCAAGAAAAAGTTCAAGTATGGGAGAAAAATATGATCTGCTCATCTTTAGTCATGTTTTCTATACATTTTTTCCTTGTGTTTGCCTATCATGTGATATGTTTTGGCTAGCATGTGGTACGTAATTGGTTCATATTTTGTTTTCATGTTATATTTCAGCTTTATTTTGGTTAGGAGGGATTTTTATAAAGTTTTGCAGCTAAAGAGTTTTTGTGAGTTTTAGAGTAAACACGCCTTACTACATGCCCATGTAGTGCATTACATGCTTTACAGCATGCCCGTGTTTGACTTACATGCCTGTGTATGACTTACATGCCCATGTTCGATACTGTGTTTAATTTGGTGAGATTTTAAGTTCCAAGATAGTTACACAGCCTTGAACACTTCCGTGTACAAGACTGTGTTTATCCTATCTTTAGGGTTTCTTGTGTTATTTCAGAGAAGCAGAAAACAAAAAAAAAGGAAAGATAGTGGAGAAATACAAAAAAAAAAAGAAGAGCTTTTCATGGAAAAAGGCTACCAGAGGCGATTTTGATAATTACTGTCATTTTATAAACACCAGATCAAAGCTTTCTTGAAGAATAAAAAATTCAGCTATGGATAATTCTTTTCTGAGTTTGTTTTGATTCTATTGTGTTTATTTTACAACATTATGAGCTAGGCTTTTCCTACTCATGCTTAGAGTAGACGAACCCTACGGTGATTTTGTTATTGTGATTGCTTTTTGGTTTAATAAGATTATGTGTTTTTCTTGCAATTTGTCAAACGTACTTCATTCCATTGATTAATAGTAGCTAGCCTATTAATTCAATGTAGGATGATAAACATGCATCAGGTAGTATTCGGTATGTTTGTTCTCGATCACCATTGGATGAAATGGATATTATCATAACAAGGAGTAATAGGTACAATATAATACATCCAGACTAACATGAAACCTAGTAGTGGGTCGTAGGACCTGTAATACATTCTTAAGAAATGCGGTTGGCCTAGACACCCTATCAGTTACATAAGAATAAAGTTAGCGTAACAAGAATAAAAGGGGGTTAATCTATATTAGGTAGTACTTCACAGTCCAAGTTAATAACAATCATGTTAAACCAAAGTAAAAGTATTACAAATTAACTTTTAGGGGGTTTGATTCTAAGTTTGAGGTTTGTTGTTGTTGATTTTGTTAATTGTTTTTCTATTTCCATCTGTTAGCTAGTAATGTGTTGTACCACATTAGTTTGGTATAGTTAATTCAAAGTAGTTAGTTAAACAAACTCTTTTAATTTTGGTTAGATAATAGAGAATGGTAGAGTAAGGTAGACAGCCTATGTTCCTTTGGAAAAATAAACTTGGTACTTGCACTATTATTCTTTGATTATAGACGCACTTGCCTATGAGTTCACACACTTTTAAGTATAAAGAGATTTGACTCATCCGCAATATTTAGTAGTGCAATTAAAAAGGTTTGTTGTGAACTACGAACACACCAATGTAATAAAAAAACAAGTGGGTTGGTGGAAGGGAAAAATGAATGGGAGTAATTGTGAGAAGTTTGGAGTTAATGTAAGAGTAGTTATTGTTTCTGTTGGTGAAAGTAACTTAATGTAATCAATGATGATTGATTGTAGATGAATGCATCAAGGAAGTTTGGGAGAAGTTCAGAAGGTTTAGGTTTTGTTCTATGTTCATACAATACTCATCAAATCTATAGAAGATCAATGACATTATTTTGAGAAAGGAATGAAAGTTAAGTCATACATGAATCATCACGGGTGAAAGTATTTGTGAGGGATCCAAGTCAGTACTAATGTTTTAAATATTTAATCTACTTGTGTAATGTTTTGTGGCAGGTTTGGGAAGGTGTATTAAAAGAATGACTGATGGAAATGCTTTTTCCTAGAATTTATAGCCTTTTTGTTGGCTAAATTTCCTTTCATAGTACTAAATCATTTTTGTTTATTACTAACTCATGTTTTAGGAATAAGATTTTACATCTATAAGTAAGGGACAAGTGATTAGAAGTTAGCATTATAGTACAAAAACAAGTGATGAACAAGATGAACAACAATTTTAAGTAAGATAAAAGAGTTTAGGGTAATAGAAAAGTGATGTGTCTTTTGTTACAATAATGGTGATAATCTAAATACAAAAGTGTTGATTCCGGTAAAGAAGCAAAAAATTGTCAAAGAATGTGACAGGATTATTATCACATTTTGATGCAAAAAGCAATATTTTCTTTTAGAAGACATTTATAGTTTAGGAAAATGATAATTATGTAAGAAAAAGTGTTACTGTGGCATTTAAATTGCTGCGTTAGGGTAATGAAAAAGCATTTAGAGCATAAGTAGATAAGTTAATGGCTCCATAAAGGTGATATTGATGGAAAAAATGATAGGATTTAGTGAAAAAGCATTTGTTTATGAGAGATAGGTGTGGTTGTGAAAGTGTTACAAGGATAATAAGAGCATCTTTGTTGTCTAAAAGCATTTATCGTTGTTTAGAAGCATTTATTCTTGAGTAAAGAATTTTTTGTTGTTTAAAATATATGTGACATTGTAGGTGGGATAAATGGACAACAATACTTAAATTGGTAGGGAGTGTTCGCGTGCAGAGGAAGAAATGCAGATAAGTAGAACATGGCACACCAAAGAAATATCAAGCTAGGTGGGAGCAAGAACAATTACCGAAAGTGGTGGGATTTCTTTATAGAAGTTATAGTGTAATGATGAAATTGGTTTGAATCAGCAATCACATAGGCATGTGATTAAATTACCAAAGGGAATGATTGGGATTCAATAGTTATGAAGATAAACAAACCTGTTGGGCAATGGGAGATAATAGATTATTATGAGATCAAATTTGAGCCCAGTGAAGTGGCAGAGCAGTTCTATAACAGATATGGGAGTGTGATGGTTTTCCTGAAGAAAAAAAATATATCAAAGTTGCTAAGGAGGGCATTGTAGATAATCTCAAATGGGTTTGTGGGAAGGAGGGGCACAATATACCAAAATTATAGCCGTCAGATAGAGTAAGAGAACCTAGGAATGTGAGCAGATGTAGTTGTACTGTTACCATCTCACAAAAATGGGAGAATTACAAAGTGTGGCAATGTGGTTAGGAACCATTATATTGTGTAATTCTCACCATAATGATTGAAGTGTAAGGGGTAAAAGACATGATCAACACCTCCTTAAAAATGTTTTTAAGTTGCTAACTTGACCTCCAAGAAAATCCTTATGGATTGCTTGTTTGTCAAGCAACCTATGAACTTTTTTGTAAGGTTTTGGAAATTCAGGTACTTAATTCCAAAACTCTCAAGAAAGAGCTTTGGATAGTTATGAGAAGGATATGAATGGTATGAAGGTGCTATTGGAGGACCAAAATGCTTATGGAAGACAATTGTGGACAAAGAAAAGCATAAAGGGCTTTAAGGACTTGAGTGTCCTAGTAAAAGCCTTTGGTTGTTTATGCTTATGACTTAAGTCAAATGGAATCATTTTAGAGTTATCCTACTCAAGAAAAGGTTGCCAATGCAATATAAGGATGGTCAAATGTGGGCCCAATGATTAAGCTTAAGAAACCATGATCTTGTAGCAAGAAAGATGACATAAGACATGGTTAAGATATTTGAGGTTGTTTAGTGCTCCTAAGCTAATTTAAGTAGCCAAACTCATCTTCATGCCCAGCAGCATCTTCATTGTGTGACATAACGTGACCGAGAGGGACTTCTGGTGTGGGGAGACGCCCAAAGTGGAGATTTCCCAGGAGGAACTACCTGAAGCACTGAGAAATCAGGGGTTAGGAGGTCCCCGGACTCTTTTTCTGGGGAGGGGCCTCCGATGCCCAAGTCAGTGTTTTGGAGGTGGAAAGGGAGTGTTAAAGGCCAGAGATTCTTTCCTGTTATGTTTTCTTTTGAGGGAGGAGAAGGATCCCCTACTGAGACCATTTCCCTGCTATATATAAGAGGGGTAGCCCGTTCAGATTGTGACACGTGTTCGGTTAGATGTAATCTGTACTTCTGGGCATGGGGGGCCTCTAGCCGCCTGCAGGCTCCTCGAGCCATGGGCTAGGGCAAGTATAGCCCCACATGACAAGATGTAGGCGGCGTCAGCATGTCAGAACACATATGAGGGCAGCGTGTAGCGTGTGCGGGTGACATGTCAGAGGCTTCCTTAATTGCTTTTGCCGTACCCCCAAGGTCCCTTGGTTGAAGTCGTTCTTCGGAATAAGGACCCTTCTCCCGGAGTTGTTCCAGTAGTTCGAGGGATTCCCTAGCTCTGAAATTTCTCCTTCGGGGGGATTCTCTCCTGCCGAAGGTGGCTGGTCCTTTTTCCCCAAAGCTGGTTTGGTTGCCTTTCCGAGGGAGGCAACACGCTAGTTTTCCCGAGGTTGGCACTGTCATCCTCGGGAGCGATGGCAGGCTACCGAGGTCGTGTGCCCAAGGCGTCAGACTTCCTCCATAACGAGGTCTGTACTGGCTTTCCTTGTGGGTGTCATCGGATTTACCGAGCGTGATACCTAGCCGAAGTTCATAGCTTAATGGGGCAATAGCACTTCAGCTATCACATGCCCGCCCTCAGAAAGCCGAAGTGGAGACTTCGACTAGCGGTCCTTCTGGGGGGTACTTTTCAGGGCTCGGAGTGTGACGTTCACGGAGAAGGCACTTCATCACCAGAAGACAAGCCTTGTCCGGATAGGTGTCACTGTCTGTCCCTTGGTGCTCTCGAGATGCCCAATTTCTTTACTTGTTCTGCCGTAAGTCAGTGGACCGTCGCGTCTCGAAACTAGGCATGTCAGTCTGGAGCGGCATGCCCGAGTTTTCGGGATGTCAGAAAGCGCAACCTAGTTTCTCGTGCTAGGTGACACGTGGCAAGCGTTGGTTGAGGGCGGTCACGTCTGATGTCCGGAGACATCTTCGCTGGAGGACATGGTGGTTTCTGGAGGGACTTCCTGAGGAGGAGAACGCTCGGAGTGGAGGTTTCCCAAGGAGTGGTACCTGAAGAGCCCAAAAGGAAAGGTTAGGAGGTCCCCGGGATGTTTTTCCAGGGAGGAGCCTCTGACGCCCAAGTTAGTTTCCTGAGAGGTGAAGGAAAGAGAGCACTCAAGGGTTTAGTGGCCTTGCCTGTTCGTATCCTCTCAACTGACTGACCAACCGTTTGCAAGGGGCTGCTCTTTGGTATTTATAGAAGTGTCTGGCCCGTTCAGATCGTGACACGTGTTCGGTCAGATCTGCTGTGTACCTTTGGACAAAGGGAACAAGTAGCTGTTTGTAGGCTCCCTTGAGCCTTGGTCCGAGACAGGTTGTGACAAGGCCTGGGTGGCGTCGACGTGTCAGAGTGTCGTTTGAGGTGACATGGTGCGTCTGTGGGCGATGTGTCAGAGGCTCCTTAAATGCTCTTGCCGTGCTCCCGATGTCCTTTGGGCGAGGTCGTTCTCTGGGACGAACACCCTTCTTCGGGAGTTATGTTCGCAGTTCGGGGCGCTGCCTAGCTCGTAGGTTCCGCCTTCGGGAAATCCTCTCTTGCTTGCGGTAGCTGGTTCTTCTATCCCGAAGGCGATCCGTTTAATCTCCCGAGGGGGCTGTCTGCACCTTTGGAGCTCTTTGGGGTACTAGGCTAAATCCCGAGTTCGAGGCACTGGAATTTGCCTAGTCCGAGGTCAGTACTAGTGCCTCCCTCGGATGGTGCCAGGCTTCCCGAGCATGCTTTTGATAGGAGGTACGTTCTAGGAGAGGCGATAGTCCTTCGGCTATCACATGCCCCCCCTAGAAGCCGAAGTAGGGACTTTGGCTTTTGTCAGCTTTTAGAGGGTACCCTTCGGGGCTTTATGCATGGTACCTGTGCCGAAGATACACCTTCTGTCCGTAGACGTAGCACAGACTGTCTCTTGGTGTCTCCGAGGTAACCTATTTTCTGTAATCTTTGTAAGGTCACTGAAACGTCTCGTCTCGTGACCAGGCGTGTCAGTCTGGGGCGGCGTGCTATTCGTCAGAAAGCGTGTTCCTTATTTGGCGTGGTTGCTGACACGTGGCACGCCATCATTGGAGAGGGTTACATCGGTTACAGCGGGCGCGTCTTTTTATGCAGAATGGGCAATTATGGCTACGATTCGCCTTCGCACAGCACTTATGACGTCGATTCGCCTACCCTTCCTCGGTCTATATATACCCTTAATCCTTCATAACCCCCTTTTGCTTTTGCTTTTGCTTTTGCTCTCGCTTTTGCTGTCTCTCAACTGCCGCAGTGTTTTTCCTGCTCTCTTACGGCGGTGCTTTTTGACAGAGTGGTTTTCCGGCAATCATTTCACGACGGCGTCCTCAAATCCGGATTTTGGCAAAACGTTTGGTGGGTTTTAGCTTCCAGTTTCTTCTGTTTTTCCAAATTTTTTCTTCGAAATAGCTTTTTGCCTTTTCCCGAACTCGGTTTTTTGCCAGTCATGCCTATTCCCGAAAGCTGGGAACCCCTTCTTTCTCACCCCTGCTGCACTACTTCTGCAAAACTTAAAAAATGGAAAAAGAAGTTCTTCCTTCCTTCCTACGTCACTACGAGGTTGCCTCGTTCGGACCAATATAGCTTTTCAAACCGTAGTGACGAGGTTACTGTTTTCCGTGCCCAACTGAAGGCCGGACTTCGGTATCCTCCGCCGAAGATGGTTTGCGATTTCTGCGATTTCCATCGCATTGCCGTAAACCAACTTCCGCCGAACTCGTACTGCTATTTCAATGCTTTTCTTTGTATGTGTGGTGTCTTCGGTATAGAGCCACACTTTGTCATTTTTCTGCAGTACTACAAGCTCTTCGTGATCCCAAAGGGTGGCTTCTATTTCATGCTACCTCGGGGGTCAGGGAGCAAAAAATACAAGTTCACCTTTGCCAACAAGGACAGCTGGCGAGGGTGGCAACAGAAATTCTTTTTTATGAAGAAGGAGGAGGCCTGGTCGCACGTCCCGACGAAGTGGGCTCAGGGAAAGCTCGTGATGGATGTCGTTGACCCGAAGATGCTGTTAACTCCCGAGTTAACACCCATTTTTGCGGACTTTGACAAGCGCATCCGAGCGGTCTCTGACTGGGATTCCGAGGTCCCACCGCGCCCCCTTTACCCCTTTCCAATTAACTGGAAGTTGATGACCGAAGAAGTCCTTCGGGAGTTGAAGGTGGTAAAGGAGCACGAAACGGACCTCGAGATGCCGGCTCCTGCCATTGCTGGGAAGGACTCCTGGCTGGTAAAACTTCTTCAGAAGGACATTACTTATGCCGATTTTTTCGAAAGTAAGTCATCTCCTAGTCCCCTTGTTTTAATTTCATCTTGGACTTACGCTGATGTTTTCTCTCTTTTTCAGAGATGGGCGACGATACTGCTGCCTATTACCGATCGCTTTTCGTCGGGCAAGCCGAGAAAGGTGAACAAACAAAGAAGGCTGCCTCCCGAAGACGGAAGGCGGCTGGCGGGGGGCCTCCGGCGGCCAAGCGATCGAAGAAGACCGTGCCCCCTCCTATGCCGGAGATTTCCGAGGAGGTGGGCGAGGAGCCCGAGGTAACCGTTGCTGCGCCTTCGACCGAGGTCGGTGCAGATGTCGCTCCTTCAAGCCCTAATTCGGCGGCTCTTCTGGACGCTTTGGTGGAAGCCCCTTCTGCCGAAGATCGCCGCAAGAGGAAAGGGAAGGAGATTTCTTCTGAGGGGGCCCTGGATTCTGGCGACGACGTTGCCGAAGTGCCACCAGGTTTGATGCCTTAGACACTCAGTTTCTGAATTTTTTGGCAGCTACTTGTGTTTGACAATTTTTCTGCTTTTGTCGTGCAGAGGAGATTCTTCCTCCGGATTGGGTTGCCGAGCACGCCCGGAAGCGGGCCCTTCGGGATGCCCATATCCCGAAGGGGAAGATTCCGAAGGAGCCATTTTGGTCTTTTACGGAGGACATGGACATGTACTCCGAAGACTGCCCGCTAATGGCCAAGGAGATTGCAAAGGGGGTTCTTACTGAAGCTTCTTTCAGGGCCCTTGCGGGGGCTCATCCGGATGATGACTCCCTCGCCGCGAAGCTTTCCGAGCACGCCGCCCAGGTGTGTTTCTCACCTTGCCCTTTTCTCTTTTTCTTGTCTCTGATTTCTTCTAAGTATTTGCCTTTCCTCTTTTTTTTTTTTTTTTGCCTTGTCTCATTCTTGCCTCTGTTTTTCTGCAGCTGCTGGGATATGCCGGATTCCTCAGAGTTCGGGTGGCGAGGCAGGGGATGTACCGGGCCGCCGCTTCAAAGACTATAGAACAATACAAGACCCAGTGCTCGGACCTGCTCACTCGGAACACTCAGCTGGCCCAGACTTCGGCGTCAGAGATTGCTGCCCTTCGGGAGGAGTTTGCGAAGGAAAAAGAAGAACTTATAAAGGACTCATCCCAGAAGATTTCCGACCTCGGCGGAAAAGTGGCGGAGCTGACTTCGGTTAATGAGGCACTTCAAAAGGAGAAGTCGGATTCTGCGGCTCTTCTGGCGAAGGCGGAGGCCGAGAAAGCCGCACTTCAAGCCGAGGTCGATTCTTCGAAGAAGGGGAAGGATGAGTCGAGGAAAAAGAAGGTGAAGGCGTTAAGGAAAAAGGTTGAAGACCTGGAGAGGGAGCTTAATGATCTTGGGGTCGAGAAGAAGAAATCCGACGAGATGACCAAAGTTGGTTTTCAAGACGGGTTTTGTCTCGTTCGTCATCAAGTTCTTCCGAGGTTTCCAGATCTCGACCTTTCTTTCCTAGAGGCCCTAAATATTCCTGAGGGACCTCGGTGGACTTGGTCCAAGCTCGAGCACTTGAACTTGCCTCAGACTCTTCCGGCGCCAGTGGTGGTGGAAAAGGATGCAGGGGCTAGTGGCTCTCGGGACGCCTAGAATCCCTAATTTATCTCAGGCCCCTTCTGCCTTCTTTTTCTCCTTCCTTGTACTCTTTCTTTCTTGGTAGTCCTTCTTCTTTGTAAACCGATCTTGTCTGTTAATAAAGACTTTTTTCTTTCCTGTAAGAAATTTTGGCTAAGTCTTTTTTTTGTGAGATTGTTCATTCCTTTTTGCCCCGAACGCGTTTGCTCAAGAGACTTCGAAAGATTAGATCGGTTCTCTGTGAGCCTTTGTATTTAGAAATTCTCGCAAGGTTTTACATTTCCTATTGTCCCGAACATGCTTGCTCGAGGGACTTCAGGAAATCACACCCATGCTTATTCTGGCGACCATCTTCGCGGAATTTTAGTATTTCTTTTGTTCAAGAATCTTTCTTTCAGAAGCCCGTGTAGCTAGAAAATTTTTCTAACTTTGTACAATGTAAACCCTTTCGTCAAGATTCTAAGCATAGAACTTTTTCAAGGCATCTGAATGCCAAGTGTTTTTTAATTCCACGCCTTCGGCGTCACCGAGCTTGTACACCCCTCTTCGTACTTCGGCAAGAACCAGATAAGGTCCCTCCCAATTCGCGCGAAGTACGCCGTGTGATGGCCTCCGGGGTGCGAATTCCGCCTTTCGGAGAACGAGATCACCCTTTTTTATTCCTTTTGGCCTAGCTCGCAAGTTTATAGCGGCGGCCACTCTTTGCTGGAAAGCTTTCCTTCTTAGTTCCGCTATTTCTCTATGTTCGCCGACGAGGTCGAGCTTGGTTCTTAAGCCGAGGTCATTTCCACTTTCATCAAATACCTGCACTCGTATTGATGGTCGCACTACCTCTATTGGGATTATGGCCTCCGTACCGAAGACGAGCGAGAAAGGAGTTTCCCCTGTAGCCCTTCGGGGCGTTGTTCGGTAGCTCCATAGCACGCTTTGGAGTTCTCCTGGCCATTTCCCTTTTGCCTCCCCCAGTCTCTTTTTCAGACCATCTTTTATGGTCCTGTTAGATACTTCCACCTGCCCATTGCTTTGGGGGTGAGCTACCGGGGCGAAGTGCATCTTTGTTCCGAGGTTGCTGATAAACTCTTGGAACCCTTTGTCTATGAACTGGGATCCGTTATCAGCCACTAGTACCCTCGGTATGTCGAATCTGCATACTATGTTTTTCCACACGAACTTGCGCACTTCTCTTGCCGAGATAGTCGTCAAAGGTTCTGCCTCGACCCATTTAGAGAAATAGTCTACTGCGACTACGCAGAACTTCACGCCCCCAGGCGCTGTCGGGAGCGGCCCGATAAGGTCTATGCCCCAAACCGCGAAGGGCCAGGGATAGTTTGCCGAAGTCACCAGCTCCGAGGGTGTTCTTTGGATTTTTGCATGTCTTTGGCAATTACCACATTTCTGGACGAACCGCCTAGCGTCTTTCCTCAGGGTAGGCCAAAAGTATCCTTGGCGAAGTATCACCGCTGCCAGGGCGTCGGTTCCGATGTGCGAACCACAAGCGCCTTCGTGAACTTCTTGGAGGATTATTTCAATATCCTCTTCACCAACACACCTCTGTAGTGGATTTGCATATCCCTGCCGATATAGCTCTTCTCCAATCAGAAAGAAACGACCGGAGCGTCTCCGCACTTTTGCTGCTTCATTGGGGTCTTCGGGGAGCGTATTGGTTTCGAGATATGTTTTTATTGGGTCTTTCCAGCTTCTTCCCGAAGTCATTATGCTCAGCACTGTAATGCTCGGCTGGCTTAGCACCTCAGTATATGCTTTTGATTTTGCCAATTCATCTGCCTCAGCGTTATGTCTGCGAGGCACACTCTCGATTCGCACGGTGTCGAATTCTCGAATAAGCTTCATTACTAATTCATGGTATTTTGCCAGTGTTGGATCCTTCGCCCCGTAGTCCCCTGCTGTTTGCCGAACTACTAGCTGGGAATCGCTATGGGCTTTCAAGTTTCTGACACCAATTTTTCTGGCCAGGCGCAAGCCCGCTATGAGAGCTTCATATTCAGCCATATTGTTGGTGACATTGAAGCTGAACTTAATGGCCTTCATTACTTCCAGGCCTTCGGGGCCTCTAATGATCACCCCTGCTCCTTGGTGCTCGGCGCCCGAGGCACCATCAACGTACAAGGCCCATTCTGGCTCATTTTCGTCGGGACTTGGGTGGCTGTCCTCGGTAATGGGGACCTCGGCAATGAAATCTGCCAAGGCTTGAGCTTTTATGGCTTTCCGAGGTTCATAAGTGATGTCGTGTTCGCCAAGCTCTATACACCATTTGGAGAGCCTTCCCGAATGGTCAACCTTCTTCATGACGTCCCGCAGGAGTAAACTACTTCGGACGATGATGGGGTGATCCTGAAAATATGGTCGTAGACTTCTTCCTGCCAGGACCAAGGCATATATAGCTTTCTGTAACAAAGGATATCTGATTTCGGCGCCATGCAGGGACTTGCTCACATAGTAGACTGGCCACTGCTTCGCCCCTTCCTCTTTCACAAGGACTGAGCTTACTGCTTTTTCTGTGACGGCGAGGTACAACACAAGAGGTTCTCTTTCGCGGGGCTGTTGCAAAGTGGGCAGGCGAGCCAAGTAGATTTTGAGTTCTTCCCAAGCTTTTTGGCAGTCCTCATTCCAAGGACGATCATTACTCTCGAGGTCGTCCTTCCTTTTTGCTGCCTTAGTGAGGACTTTGAAGAATGCTCGACACCGGTCTCCATATCTGGAAATAAATCTGCTAAGGGAGGTTATTCTTCCAGCAAGTCTCTGCACATCTTTTATTGTGGCAGGAGTTCGGAATTCCAACAGAGCCTTAATTTTTTCTGGGTTAGCATCAATGCCTCTTTCTGATACCATGTACCCAAGGAACTTTCCCGAAGTTACCCCGAAGGTGCACTTCTCGGGGTTAAGGCGAATTCCGAAGGTCCTGAGCTGGTGAAAAGTTTCCCTTAGGTCTGTGACATGGTCTACAGGCAGCTTGCTTTTAACTATCATGTCATCTACGTACACTTCCATGTTCCTCCCTATTTGGTCATTAAAGACCTTGCTCATCAACCTCTGGTAGGTGGCTCCTGCGTTTTTGAGCCCGAAAGGCATCCTGGTGTAACAGTATGTCCCCCCCTCGGTGATGAAGGCTGTTTTTTCTTCGTCTTAGGGGTCCATCTTTATTTGATGGTAGCCGCTGAAGGCGTCTAGGAAACTTAGGAGCCCGTATTCGGCAGTTGAATCTACCAGTTGATCTATTGGCGGGAGAGGATATGAATCTTTTGGGCAAGCATTGTTCAGGTTTCTGAAGTCGATGCACATCCGAAGTTTGTTGCTTCCTTCTTTTGTGGCGATCACCACATTGCTTAGCCATTCGGGGTACTTGACCTCCCTGATTACATCTGCCTCCAATAAACGTTGGACTTCGGTTTTGACGAAGTCATTTTTATGGGCTGAGATGCCTCGTTTCTTTTGCCGGACAGGCTTTGCTTCCGGACTTACTTTGAGGCTATGTTGTATTACGCGCGGATTTACCCCCGGCCTGTCTTTCGGCGAGTAGGCGAACAGGTCTTTATTCATTACCAGAAAGGATACAAGTTTTTTCTTATCTCCTTCGGACAAGTTTTTTCCTATTTGGGTACTTCGTCCTGGGATAAGTTCCACTTCTTCCATTTCCACCTTGCCAGAAACTTCTTTCTCGCCATTTTTTGACTTTGAAGCCCCTTCTTCTACAGCTTGTGTGAAATTGTTTGCTGGGGCTTTTCGGGCTTTGACGAACACCTTTCTTACTTCGCCCTGATCTATGAAGATTTCTGCGTCTCCTTCCTTGGTGGCGAAAGTGACAGTCAAATGTCTCACGTCAGGGCGAATGTGCAGATTTCCCTGCGTCTGCCTTCCAAGGATGGCGTTGTATGATGAGGGGACATCCATGACGATGAACCTCGCCATCGTCGAGGCAAACAACTCAGCTGCTCCTTTGACCGAAGTCCCTCTCATCATTAATGGAAGGTCGATCCACCCGAGGACGGGTAACTCGGAAGGTCCTACCCCGAAGGTCGGTGAAGTGACAGGCCTGAGATCATTGATGGATATGCCTAAGCTCGGCAGCAGTTGTGAAAATAGGACGTCAGCGTTTGATCCGTCATCAAGCAATACCCTTTTGACATCCCAGTTTCCAATTCTTGCCATGATCAGCATCCCAGTTTCCAATTCTTGCCATGATCAGGAGTGGGTCGTCGTGAGGGAAGACGACTGTGGAACCATCTTATCGGGATACCTTCTTCGCTGGACTTTGATAGTCCATGACAGCTATTTCCCTGGCCTTCCTTTTTCTTTCCGAGGATGGGAGCCCCGTCGTGATTGTTTGTATGACTCCCGCAGAGGGTGGAGGGCGCCTCTTCGGACTTCGGTTTCTCCGCCTGTCGGAGTCGTAGTCCTCATCTTCTACCTTTCCTTCCTCCTCTTTCCTCCCCTTCGGGGAAGGCAACCGTAGGTACCGCCGAAGTTGGCCTTGTTTTATCAGCGATTCAATATACTTCTTCAGCTGGAAGCAATCCTCAGTGTCGTGGCCATGATCGCGATGAAATTGGCAGAACTTCTTCATGTTTTTTCTATTTTCAGCGGTCATGGCCCTTGGCCTCTGAACTTGTGTTCCCTGCCTCTCCAGAGTCATGAGGATGTTGGTCCTCGTGGTGTTCAGCGCTGTGAAGTTCGGGGGTTTCCTTCCTCGCATTCTCCGGGGTCGGGGTGGCTGGTCGGTCGGATAGCGTGCCTGCTGGCTGGACCCCTCGCCACGGGTGTGCTCAGGCCTGGGTCCGCCCATTCTTAGTTCTTCGGCCGTCATGTGCTGTTCGGCCCGTCAGTAGAATTCGCCCAGTGTGTCTGGAGGGTCCTTGAAGAATTCGTAGAAGAGTTGGGAATCCCTCCGAAGGCCGCTTGTCATGGCGAGGATGCGTATTTCGGGCCGAAACTCTGGAACACTTAAAGCCTCGCTGTTGAACCTCTCGACATAGTCGCGTATAGTTTCTCCGCTTCTTTGCGCTATGTTGAACATTTGAACGGGTATCTTCGCCGTCGGGCAACTCCCGATGAACTGTTGGGTGAAGGCTGTTGATAACTCCTGGAATTTTCCGATGATTCCTAGAGCCAAGGAGTTGTACTACGCGGTTGCCGGCCCAGAGAGGGTGACCTCGAAGCATTTGCACAAGGTGACGTTGTCCGCACCGTGCATCATCATGCTGCATCTGTACTTTGTCAGGTGGGCCTGTGGGTCAGTCCGACCATCGTACGTCTCTAGCCGAGGTACCCTGAAGTCACCTGGCATAGCTGCCTCGACCACAGCTCGGGTGAAAAGAGACTGATCCCCACAAAAAGACTCAGACAGTCTGGCCCAAACTGGCTTGCGAGCCACCTGCCTCTCGACTCGGTCCAGCCTTGCCAATATTTTCTCCATGAGGGCGGCGGCGCTAGGTTCTTCCTCAGGTGGAGGAGATTGACGGCGCCTCTTCGGAGAATGGCTTCGTCGTCGGGGAGAGGGTGACCTCGTCTCGGGCAAAGGGCTCATTCGGCGTCGAATTTTGGGTTGGTTGGGCCTCGTTTGCCCTGGAAGGCGTGCCCCGAGGGGCATATTTTCTGTTGAAGACTCCTCACGTGGGTCTTCACTCCCCGAACTGCGGCGGACTGCTTTGGGGCTCTTTTCCCGAGGGCGTACCGGTGAAGGAGACCTTTGGGTTTGAGCTTGTTGTGGCCATCTTCTGTCTATCTGTTGTGTCATCTCAGCCACAACAGAGCGTTGGAAGTCACGGAGGAAGCTCATGGTTATGACCAGAGGACGTTCTTCCTCGGGCGTGGAAGTCCCTGGAAGAGTTTGCTCAGCAGCCGGTTGGACTTCAGGCGCGGACGGGGACTTCGGGAGTCCTTTGTCCTTAGAACGCCGAGTCTCAACGACGGCAACCTGAGGGTGGGTTCCCACAGACGGCGCCAAATGATGTCCGGAGACATCTTCGCTGGAGGACATGGTGGTTTCTGGAGGGACTTCCTGAGGAGGAGAACGCCCGGAGTGGAGGTTTCCCAGGGAGTGGTACCTGAAGAGCCCAAAAGGAAAGGTTAGGAGGTCCCCGGGATGTTTTTCCGGGGAGGAGCCTCCGACGCCCAAGTTAGTTTTCTAAGAGGTGAAGGAAAGAGAGCACTCAAGGGTTTAGTGGCCTTGCCTGTTCGTATCCTCTCAACTGACTGACCAACCGTTTGCAAGGGGCTGCTCTTTGGTATTTATAGAAGTGTCTGGCCCGTTCAGATCGTGACACGTGTTCGGTCAGATCTGCTGTGTACCTTTGGACAAAGGGGACAAGTAGCTGTTTGTAGGCTCCCTCGAGCCTTGGTCCGAGACAGGTTGTGACAAGGCCTGGGCGGCGTCGGCGTGTCAGAGCGTCGTTTGAGGTGACATGGTGCGTCTGTGGGCGATGTGTCAGAGGCTCCTTAAATGCTCCTGCCGTACTCCCGATGTCCTTTGGGCGAGGTCGTTCTCTGGGACGAACACCCTTCTTCGGGAGTTATGTTCGCAGTTCGGGGCGCTGCCTAGCTCGCAGGTTCCGCCTTCGGGAAATCCTCTCCTGCTTGCGGTAGCTGGTTCTTCTATCCCGAAGGCGATCCGTTTAATCCCCCGAGGGGGCTGTCTGCACCTTTGGAGCTCTCTGGGGTACTAGGCTAAATCCCGAGTTCGAGGCACTGGAATTCGCCTAGTCCGAGGTCAGTACTAGTGCCTCCCTCGGATGGTCACGTCGGTTACACCAGGCATGTATTTTCGCGCACGAGGGGTAATTATGGCGACGTTTAGCCTTCGCGGAGCAATTATGATGTCGATTCGGCTACCCTTCCTCGGTCTATATAAACCTCCTTCCGTCATAATCCTCACTTGATTTCTCTTTGCTCTCGCTTTGTTCTCGTCTGCTTTCGTGCCTTCTCTTCTCTATTTGCGGCGGTGCGATTTTCGGCCACCATTCACGACGGCATCCTCAAACCCTGATTTCGGCAAAACTTTTGGTGGGTTCTGATTATAGAGGTCCTTCGGTTTCTTCGTTTTCTGTTTTTTTCTAGCTTCTTGAAGTTATTTTTCTTCTTGCCGAAGTCCCTCGATTCTTTTTTGTCCGAAGTCACTTTTTGCCAATTATGTCTTCACCTGTCCCCCTCGTGGCTGTCGAACCTGTCCCCCTTATGTCTGTTCAACCCATCCCCGAAAGTTGGCAACCTCTCATGTCTCACCCTTGTTGCCCCACTTCGGAGAAATTAGAGAAGTGGACAACCAAATTTTTTCTTCTCTCCTATGCCGTCGCGAGGTTACCTCGTCTCGGTTATTACAGTTTTATGAACCGAGATGATGAGGTTGCCGTTTTTTGAGCCCAACTGAAGGCCGGACTTCGGTTTCCTCCCCCGAGGATGATTTGTGACTTTTGCCAATTTCATGGCATAGCCGTAAATCAGCTTCCTCCGAACTCATACTGTTATTTTAACGCCTTCCTTTGCATGTGTGGGGTCTTCGGAATAGAGCCTCACTTCATCCTGTTCATGCAGTACTATAAGCTTTATCCGGTCCCGAAGGGTGGCTTTTATTTCATGCTACCTCGGGGATCTGGGAGCAAAAAGTTCATGTTCACCTTGCTACTAAAGATAGCTGGCGAGGGTGGCAAAGGAAGTTCTTCTTCCTAAAGGTGGCGGAGGCCTGGTCGTATGTCCCGACCAAGTGGGCTCGGGGAAAGTTGGAGACGGATGTCGGGGACCCCAAGAAGCTGCTAACTCCCGAGTTGGCGGTGAGGTTTGTGGATTTTGACAGACGCATCCGTGCTATCGCCAACTAAGATGCCGAGGTCCCTTCATGCTCCCTCTACCCTTTCCCCATCATGTGGAGGTTCATGACCGAGGAGGTCCTTTGGGAGTTGGGGGTAGTTAAGGAGCACAAGACGGACCTCGCCATGCCAACTCCTGCCATCGACGGGAAGGAGTCCTGGCTAGTGATGCTCCTTCGGGGGGAGCTCACTTATGAAGCCTTTTTTGAAAGTAAGTTTTCTTCCAAAAATTTTTAGTATAAGTACCCGTCTGGACTTACACTGATGTTTTCCTTCTTTTTCAGAGATGGGCAACGAGTCTACTGCCTACTACAAGTCCCTCTTTCTCGGCCAAGCCGAAAAGAGGGAACAAACAAAGAATGGCGCCTCTAGGAGGCGCAAGACATCTGGGAGTGGGCTTCTACGGCCAAGAAGGTGAGGAAAGACGCCCTTCCCCCGCCACCGGAGGACGTCGTGGAGGTTGGCGGCGAACCCGAGGTCCCAACCGTCCTGCCAACCGAGGTGGCCACCAGTGCAGCTTCTCGGAGTCCTGCCACTTCGGCAGATATTTTGGGTTCCTCAGTTGCAGACCCTTCTGTTGAGGAACTCGAGGAGCACTGAAGAAGTAGGGGCAAACACGTTCCTACCGATGTGGAGGCGGTCAGAGACTCCGATGACGACGTCATTGAGGTTGCGCCAGGTTTGTCCCTTAGACACTTTTTCTCTTAATCTTGTTGATGTATGACTAAGAGACTTTGCCTTAATGAGACTTGTATTTTTAATTTTGCAGGAGAACTAGCGCCCTCATCTTGGGTGGCGAACCATGCCCGAAGGCGGGCTCTTCGGGACTCCCATGTCCTGAAGGACAAGGTTCCGAGGGAGCCTTTCTGGTCGTTCATGGAGGACATGAACTTGTTCTCCGAGGACCACCAACAAATGGCTCCCCAAAAGGCGAGGGGCATACTCACGCAGACTTCCTTCAAGGCGGTCGCCAAAGAGTGCGCTAATGAGGAGACCCTCGCCTCCAAAATTTCTGAGCATGCTGCCCAGGTACTTCTTCAGGCCCTTTATTTTTTCTCCCCACTTTTCTAAGTACTTGGCTCCCTTTGTGCATTTTTGACTAAGTATTTTCTCCTTTTTTGCAGCTTTTGGGATATAGTGGATACCTCCAGGCTTGGGCGGCGAAGCAAGCTTCGGTCCGAACTTGGACCGAAGACCGTTTGGAGAAGGCCAAGGTCTTCTGTGCCAATTCTGTTGTCAAAAACACAGAGTTGAGCCGGATAGCCAATGAGGAGGTCGCAAAACTTCGGGAGGAATTCTTAAAGGGCCAGGAAGAGCTCTTGAAGGATTTTTCCCAGAAGATGTCTGACCTCGGCGCGAAGGTGGTGAGTCTAACTTCGACCAATGAGGCCTACCAAAAGGGGAAAGAGGAAGACTCTGCTCTCCTGACGAAGGCGCTTGCTGATAACGCGGAACTTCAAGCCGAGGTCGAGGCTTTGAAGAAGGAGCCGAAGAAGAAAAAGGTGAAGGCGCTGAAGAAGGAGGTTGCTGACCTTCAGGACAAGGTGGAGGAGCTGTCCCTCGAAAAAGACAAGGCCGTCCAGGCGACCAAGGTTGCCTTCCAGGACGGTTTCTGTCTGGCTCGCCACCAAGTTTTGAAGAAGTACCCAGACCTTGACCTCTCCTTCTTAGCTGGCCTGGACATTCCCGAGGAGCCTCGGTGGACTTGGTCGAAAATCGAGCACCTCAACCTGCCATTTGCCCTCATCTTGCACCGAAGGCGGCGGCTAGGGACACAAGAGCGGGAGCTTCATGAGATGCCGGGGTCCCTTAGATGTTTTAGGACCTTTGCCTTCTTTTTCTTTGTAATTTTTCTTCTTGTAACCTCCTCCTTGTAATAAGGCCTTCTTTAATGAAATTTTTTCCCTTTCGTAATTTGGCTAAGTCTTTGAGTAATAACTTTTATTTCCCAGTTATCCCAACCACTTTCGGTCAAGGGACTTCGGAAAATATTTTTTTGCTTGCTCTGTTCACCGTCTTCAGAAAAACGTTCATTTTCGACGAATTCCCTTAAGCAAAATTTTGGCCTACTTGCAATGGACTTACTTTTTGGGAGAATGACCCAATCATCTTTAGAAGGAATAAGTAAATTTCGCAAGCTTCTAAGCCTTGTTCAGCGAGAGTTCTTTGGTGGAATGGGGATTTTTGTACTTAGAAACTTTTTCTAACTCGTACAATTTCTTGCCAAGATTCTAAGTATAGAATTTCTTCAAGGCGTCTGAATGCCATGTATTTTTCAATTCTCCACCTTCGGAGTCGCCAAGCTTATAGACTCCCTTTCGGACTTCGTCAAGGACCAAGTAAGGCCCTTCCCAGTTTGCCCGAAGTACCCCGTCGGACGGCCTTCGGGGCTCGAATTCGGTCTTTCGGAGAACGAGGTCTCCTTTCCTTATTCCTTTTGGCCTAACGCGTAGATTCGCAGCTGTGGCCACTCTTTGCTGAAAGGCTTTCCTTCTGAGTTCGGCCATCTCTCTATGTTCGTCACTCAGGTCGAGCTTAGTTCTCAATCCAAGGTCGTTTTCTCCTTCATCGAACACTTGTATTCTGACTGATGGCCGCACTACTTCGATAGGGATAATGGCCTCTATGCTGAAGACGAGTGAAAAAGGTGTCTTCCTTGTGGCCATTCGGGGTGTTGTCCGATAACTCCACAGCACACTAGGAAGTTCTCCTGGCCACTTTCCCTTTGCTTCCCCCAACTTCTTTTTCAGACCCTCTTTTATGGTTCTGTTGGATACTTCTACTTGTCCGTTGCTCTGTGGATGAGCTACCGGGGCGAAGTGCATTTTTATTCCGAGGTTGGTGATGAATTCATGGAATCCCTTGTCTGTAAACTGGGAACCATTATCGGCCACTATCACCCTCGGTATGCCAAATCTACATATAATGTTCTTCCAGATGAACTTTTGTATATCTTTTGCCGAAACAGTTGCTAGAGGTTCTGCCTTGACCCATTTAGTGAAGTAATCCACTGCCACTACGCAGAACTTAACTCCTCCAGGTGCTGTCGGGAGCGGCCCGATAAGATCTATGCCCCAAACTGTAAAGGGAAAAGGGTAGTCTGCCGAGGTTATTATTTCCGAGGGCAGTCTTTGGATGCTGGCATGTCTTTGGTAATTGTCACACTTCCTGACGAACTGCCTTGCGTCCTTTCTTAAGGTGGGCCAGAAGTACCCTTGGCGGAGTATTACTCTCGCCAAGGCGTCAGTTCCAATATGGGAACCATAAACCCCCTCGTGGACTTCCTCGAGAACCATCTTAGCGTCCTCTTCGCTAACATACCTTTGCAGCGGACTTGCGTACCCTTGCCGGTATAATTCTTCTCCAACTAGGAAATATCGTCTGGAACGTCTTCGCACTTTTGCCGCTTCATAAGGATCCTCGGGAAGCTCTTCGTTTATAGGATACCTCTTTATAGGATCTTTCCACCCTTTGTCCGAGGTTGTTATGCTTAGTATTGCTATGCTCGGGTGGCTCAACACTTCGGTAAACCTTTTTGATTTAGCCAAGCTATCCGCTTCGGCATTGTCTCGACGAGGTACATTTTCAATATGTACCACGTCGAACTCCTGGATAAGCCTTGATACGCACTCATGATATTTTGCCAAAGTTGGGTCCTTTGCGTTATAGTCCCCTACCATCTGCCGCACCACTAGCTGGGAATTACTGTGGGCTTTTAGGTTTTTTACACCAATCTTTCAGGCCAGGCGTAATCCTGCTATAAAAGCTTCGTATTCTGCCATATTGTTGGTGACATTAAACCCAAATTTGATGGATTTCATGACTTCCAGGCCTTCGGGGCCACAAATGATTACCTCAGCTCCCTAGTGCTCGGAGCCGGAGGCCCCATCTACAAACAGAGTCCATTCTGGGACACTTTGGCTGGCTGATTGTTCACCTTCGGGAACAGGTACCTTAGCAACGAAGTCTGCTAGAGCTTGGGCTTTTATTGTTTTCCTTGGCTCATAAGTAATATCATATTCGCCGAGCTCTATGCACCATTTGGAAAGTCTTCCTGAATAATCTACTCTCTTCATGACATCCCGAAGAGGTAGGTTACTTCGGATAATAATGGGCTGAGCCTGAAAGTACGGACGTAGTCTCCTGCTTGCTAGCACCAGGGCATAGATAGCTTTTTGTAGTAGGGGATACCTGACCTCGGTGCCATGCAAGGACTTGCTCACATAGTATACTGGCCATTGCTCCGCCCCTTCTTCCCTAATGAGAACCTAACTCAGTGCTTTCTCGGTAACGGCGAGGTATAATACAAGAGGTTCTCCTTCTAGTAGTTGCCGAAGAGTGGGTAGGCGAGCTAGATAGAGTTTGAGCTCTTCCCAGGCCTTTTGGCAATCCTCGTTCCAAGGATGATCATCGTCTCCGAGGTTGCTACCACTTTTTGCTGCCTTGGTAAGGACCTTAAAGAATGCTTGGCAGCGATCTCCATACCTGGAAATGAATCTGCTAAGGGACGTTATCCTCCCCGTGAGCCTTTGCACATCCTTTGTTGTAACAGGAGTTCAGAATTCAAGTAGGGCTTTGACTTTTTCCGGGTTAGCATCGATACCTCTTTCCGATGCCATAAATCCGAGGAACTTACCTGAGCTTACGCCGAAGACGCATTTTTATGGATTAAGGCGAATTCCGAATGCTCTAAGTTGGTGGAAAGTTTCCTCCAAATCTGTGATATGACTGCCAGGCAACTTGCTTTTGACTATCATGTCGTCAACATAGACTTCCATGTTTCTCCCTATTTGGTTTTTGAAGACCTTGTTCATCAGCCTCTGGTAGGTGGCTCCAGCATTCTTGAGCTCGAAGGGCATTTTGACATAGCAATATGTACCGACTTCGGTGATGAAGATGGTTTTTTTCTCATCTTCAGGGTCCATTCTGATTTGATGATACCCACTGAAGGTGTCGAGGAAGCTCAGGAGTCTATACTCGGCAGTTGAGTCTACCAACTGTCTATTGGCGGGAGAGGATATGAATCCTTAGAGCAAGCATCATTTAAGTTTCGGAAGTCGATGCACATTCGGAGCTTATCGCTTCCTTCTTTTGTGGCAATAACCACATTACTTAGCCATTCGAGGTATTTGACCTCCCTGATTACGCCCGCCTCTATCAAATGTTGGACTTCGGTTTTGACGAAGTTGTTTTTGTGTGCCGAGAGGCTTCACTTTTTTTGGCGAACAGGCCTTGCTTCTGGGCTCACTTTAAGGCTATGCTGTATTATGCGGGGGTCTACCCCAGGCATGTCTTTCGGCGAGTAGGCAAACAGATCTTTATTTATAAGTAGGAAAGATACAAGTTTTTCCTTGTCACCTTCGCCCAATTTTTTCCCTATTCGGGTATTTCGGCCTGGGACAAGCTCTATTTCTTCCGTTTCTACTTTCTCGGGATCTTCTGTTCCTTCTCCTTTTGACTCTTCTGCGGGTAAGACCTTCATTTCCGTAGTCTATGCGCAATTCGTCACTGGGGCTTTCCTCGCCTTAACAAACACTTTCTTCACCTCACCCTGGTCGATCAAGATCTCAGCATCTCCATCCTTAGTGGTGAAGGTGACAGTTAGGTACTTCACATTGGGGCAGATGTGGAGGTTCCCTTGCGTTTTCCTTCCAAGAATAGCGTTGTACGAGGAAGGGACATCTATGACGATGAACCTTGTCATTACGGAGGCAAATAGCTCATCCTTGTTGTTCACCGAAGTTCCTCTTAGCATCAGGGGGAGATCAATCCAGCCGAGGACGGGGAGTTCGGACGGTCCTACTCCAAAAGTATGAGAAGTGACGGTCTTGAGGTCGCTCCTTGATATACCCAGACTTGGTAGCAGGTGCGAGAATAGGACGTCCGCGTTTGAACCATCGTCAAGCAATACTCTCTTGACGTCCCAGCTACCTATCCTTGCCATAACCAGCAGTGGATCATCATGGGGAAATATGACGGTGGACCCATCTCTCCGAACCAGCTTTTTTGATGGGTTCACATGTTCCATTACCGAAATCTCCCTAGCCCTTCTCTTCCTTTCTGCCGATGGCAGTCCTGTTGTGATCATTTGTATCACTCCTGCCGGGGGTGGCGGACGCCTTTTTGGGCTTCGGTTCTGACGTCTGTCGGAGTCGTATTCCTCGTCATCTCCTTTCCCCTCCTCTTCTCTTCTCCCCTTCGGGGAGGGCATCCGCAGGTAACGTCGGAGTTGACCTTGCTTTATCAGGGATTCAATGTACTTCCTCAGCTGGAAGCAATCCTCGGTATCATGCCCATGGTCCCGGTGGAACTGGCAGAACTTCTTCATGTTCTTTTTGTTGTTCGAGGTCATGGCCTTTGGTCGTTGGATCTGAGCTCTTTGCCTTTCCATTGCCATAAGGATGTTCGTCCTTGAGGTGTTTAGAGGGGTGAAAGGCAGTGGCTTCCTTCCCCTAAGCTTCTGAGGCCGTCCCCCTGACTCGGTTGGGTAGCGAGGTTGCTGGCTCGGTCCCTCGGTGCGAATGTGGTCAGGTTTTGGGCTTCCCATTCTTAGTTCTTCAGCAGTCATGTGCTGCTCAGCCCTTCGGTAAAATTCGCCAAGCATGTCAGGGGGATCCTTGGAAAACTCGTAGAACAACTGAGAGTCCCTCCAAAGTCCTCGTGTCATGGCCAGGATACGTATTTCTGGCCTAAAGTATGGAACACTTAAGGCTTCCCTGTTGAACCTTTCGACATAGTCGCGAATGGTTTCCTCATTTTTCTGCGCTATGTCGAACATTTGGACAGGCATCTTCGCCGTTGGCCGGCTCCAAATGAACTGCTGCGTGAAGGCAGTGACAAGTCTTGGAACTCCATGATGGTTACAGGAGCCAATGAGTTGTACCACGTCGTTGCTGGTCCGACGAGGGTGACCTCAAAACATTTGCACAAGGTGGCGTCATCAGCACCGTGCAACACCATGCTGCGCTTGTATTTGGTCAGATGAGCTTGGGGGTCAGTTTGGCTATTGTAGGTTTCCAACCGAGGTACCCGAAAGTCGCTTGGCATGGGTACTTCGACCACCGCTTGGGTGAATGGTGATTCATCTCCATTGAAAGTTTCTGACAACCTAGCCCAGACGGGCTTCCGAGCTACCTGTCTCTCCACTCTTTCTAGCCTCTTTAAGATTTTCTCCATAAGAAGTGACTCCGGCGCCAAGGAGATGGCGACTTCTCTTCAGGTGAAGAACTCCTTCGGTGGGGAGTTCTGGGTCATTTTGACCCTGTTTCTCCCGCAGGTCGCCTCCCGAGTGGTATGTTTTCCGTCGAGGACTCATCTCATTGATCTCCGCTTCCCGAACTTCGGTGAGTTGACCTGGGACTCTTCTCCTGACGAGGTACCGGTGAGGAGGGCCTTCGACCCCGATTTGGCTGCGGCCATCTTCGGTCTAACTGCTGCATCATTTCGGCCACGACAGAGCGTTGGAACTCGCACAGGAAGCCCATGGTAATAGTCAGAGGACGTTCATCCTCAGGCAAGGAAGTCCCTGCTGTAGTTTGTTCGGTTGCCGGTTGAACCTCTAGCGCGGACGGGGACTTCGGAAGTCCCTTGTCCTTGGAACGCCGAGTTTCAATGACAGTGACATGGGAGTGGGTTCCCACAGATGGCGCCAATGATGCCCAGCAGCATCTTCATCGTGTGACATAGTGTGACTGAGAGGGACTTCTGGTGTGGAAGAACGCCTGAAGTGGCGATTTCCCATGAGGATCTACCTAAAACACTCAGAAAACAGGGGTTAGGAGGTCCCCGGAGTCTTTTTCCGGGGAGGAGCCTCCGACGCCCAAGTCAGTGTTTTGGAGATGGAGAGGGAGTACTAAGGGCCAAAGATTCTTGCCTGTTATGTTTTCCTTTTTGGGAGGAAAAAACGATCCCTTGCTGAGACCATTTCCCTGATATATATAAGAGGGGATAGCCCGTTCAGATCGCGACACGTGTTCAGTCGGATGTAATCTGTACTTCTGGGAGTGGGGGCCTCTAGCCGCCTGCAGGCTCCTCGGGCCATGGGCTAGGGTGAGCATAGCCCTACATGACAAGACGTAGGCGGCATCGGCGTGTCAGAGCGTATATCAGGGCAGCGTGTAGCGTGTGCGGGCGACATGTCAGGGGCTCCTTAATTGCTTATGCCGTACCCCCGAGGTCCCCTTGGTTGAGGTCACCCTTCGGAGTGAGGACCTTTCTCCTAGAGTCATACCAATAGTTCGGGGGATTCCTTAGCTCTGAAGTTTCTCCTTCGGGGGGATTCTCTCCTGCCGAAGGTGGCTGGCTCTTCTCCCCCGAAGCTGGTTCGGTCGCCTTTCCGAGGGAGGCAACACGCTAGTTTCCTGAGGTTGGCACTGTCATCCTCAGGAGCGCTGGCTGACTATCAAGGTCATGTGCCCAAGGCGGCAGCCTTCCTTCTTTCCGAGGTCGGTACTGGCTTTCCTTGTGGGTGACATCGGATTCACCGAGCCTGATACCTAGCCGAATTTCTCAAGTTAATGGGGCGATAGCACTTCGGCTATCACCCTGCCTCGGACCTGGTTTGGAACCGCCCCGCCTACAACAGGGCGAGCCCGGTCCTTAAGACCTAAGACCAGGACCGGACAGTCCCAGGCCAGTCTTAACCGATTCCCACCTCTACTTTCAAGATTAACCCTATTAAATGGAGATAGTGAATAGTTCCTTCACTACCAAATATCTGTCTCGACCACTCCACTAACTCTCCTTAGCTTCCTCCCACTTTGTCCCTCAAATTTGACTTTGTTTTACTTTGACTATTTACTTTTTTCTATAAATTGTCTCTTGTTGGTCTGATATAAGTTTTTCTTTGCCCTCAAGCCTTGCCCAAAAATCACCTGAGTCACCTAAAGCACAAATAGCTTACATAGACACTTAGTGTATGTTTATTCCCTTAACTTTTACTTTTAGTTTTAATAGCTAGAATAGCTTATGGTCTTAATTTACTCAGTCAAAAACACTTATATCACCTTAATTTCATAGAAATTATAATTTTGTCATTGACCTGGGTCAAAATTACATTGTTTTTCTGTTATGACCCCTTAGATACCAAATCACACTTAGGAACTCAATGCAACTTTACTTACTTAGTTTTTTTTTTTTTTGCTCAAATAGAAACTAAATTGAGGTATCTAAATTAAAAAATTTAAATTAAACATACTTACCTCATCAAATCAAGTCATTCATTAGGATAGCTGTCACAATTTGTGTCTTTCTCGATCTCGCAGCTGCCTCAGAGTCTTCTTTATTAGGACCAATCTTCAATTATTTCTCCGAATTGGTTCTCTTTGAGAACCATAGGAATTTCAACAAAATTTGAATGACAATAAAATATCATCAATACAGATCACAGTTTTTAGTAGAAAAAATGGTTTAGAAGAGCAGGATCAATACTTAAAAAAGGATAGAAAGTAGGGACCATACTTCTTATTTTTCCCGAGTCACAATTTTTGACCAAAAAACAAAGAGATCACATGCAATAGAACTTGGGAGAGAACTTGATCTTTGATGAAGCAAATCCTCCAAAGTTATGTCAAAATGACATTAAAATCAAACGTTGAGGTCCCGGGAGTTGTTCACATTTTTCTGAGTACAACGATGTGGGAAGTCCAAGTGATATGTGCCTCGATGATTTTACTATTTGTTGTTGTGAAAACCATGAAAGGCATGTTAAGAAAAAATAATTCAAAATCTGTCAATGAAAAAACAAGCTAAATGAACCAAATAACTTAATTTATTACTGAGAGCTGTTTACCATATTAATATGAGAAGTATGAGATATGTTAATACAAAATGCCACAATTTGTGAATAAATAACAGTTACATGAAACTCAATAATCTTTTCTATAATTTAGAGCTATTTAGCAGGCTATTGTAAAAGCTGTGCAATATGTCAAGAGAAAATTTATAGTATGTCAATGAAAACAAAAAACTACGTGAAACTGAGTAACATATTTTATATTTCAGAACTATTTACCAAGTTAATGTGAAAAGTGTGAGACATGTTAATGAAAAAGTCATAATCTGTTAATGAAACAACAGCTACATGAAACTCTAACTTCTTTTATCACTTAAAGTTATTTATCATATTAATATGAGTGTGAGATATGTTAAAGAAAAGATCAGAATCTGTTAATGAACAATAGTTATATGGAACTGAAGAACCTCTTCTATCATTCAGATCTATTTAACATTCTAATGTGAGAACTGTAAGATTATCAACAGAAAATTTATAATTTGTCAATGAAATTGCTGGAGGCTTCATCACTACAAATAAACTCACACGAATATTCCAAAAAATGCAAGAAATTAGGGCATAGAGACACAACATGATTTTTTTTTAAAATGTCTTAACCACTCTCTAAGTCCTTGCAATTCCGATGCTCCAAAAAAAAGGCATAAAATCAGACGAATAAAACTTTACATGAACTCGTTGCTTTATTAGAACACCTTGGCAGTAAGGAGCCCAACTTCGGTTAGCTAGCACCAGATCATTTTGGATGCCATGCCCAGTTGCAGGTCCAAGAATCAGATGTTACGGAGCAAGGAAACGGCTGGGAAGATGAGGCTGTTACAGTCTTTAATGGCAGCGGCGCCCCTACAAACGCGGGGGTATTATGTCATCGTGGACATAAACTCGAACAATATTTTAAAATTGGACAACGGGTACTTATCAAGGAATAACCGACGATCCTAGCAAGGAGGAAAAGAAAAGATTTGTTATGTTTCTTTCTGTTGATGAAATTCTTTATTATTAGTCGCACAAATAAGCAGTAGGGCACGCTTACCTCGTGCATTTTACGAGGATTACAGTAGATGAATCCGTAATTCAGGGAAAAGGCTTCCAAGCTTTCCAAGCCAAGAATTTGCGGTGGGACGCTTAAAGCTGTGATTGAGCTGTTGCAATTATAAATATGTAAAAAGCGAAGGCAGGGCATGATCCGGATTGTCCTTGAGCTATTATCATTATTGCTGGTGTTTAGAATCTCAAAATTCCACTCTTCCCAGCCCTTCAAGTCATTAATTCGGAGACACTGCAATCTAGGAAAAGCAATAAAGTCTTGATGTCCCTCTCCTTCTATTCCCAGAACCTCAACTCCAATCTTTCTTACTTTGGGCAAATTTCCTAGCATAAGGATTTCGAGGGACGGTAATTGACCCAGGGGTGGCAATTGTTCCAGTTCAGTACAATTTTTCAATCTAAGCTTCTTAAGAGCCTTGCTTAAAGGTATTTGGGACAAGCATCTGCCTCCATAGCCACATATCTTTAGCTCTTCTAAGCTTTCAGGTGCCTTCACGACTTCAAGCACACTCCCATCAGTATGAGAATTTGCAAAGGACAGACTCAAGTTAACAATACTGTTCCAGCTGACCTTTCCCATCAGTGAAACAGCCTGTTTCTCATCCACGTTGCACAGTCCTCTTACCTTCAGCTTCCCTTGAAGATTAGTCAGGTACCCTAAGTCTTTAAGAGATGCTGCATTTTCTCCATTGCCCACAACAAATTCACTCAGTGTTTGTAGCTTTGTTAACCTTCTTATCCCTTTTGGGATGTTCTGTAGCTTGTCAGTTCTACTATTAAGAAGATAGATTAAGTTGGTCAAGTCTCCTATCCTGTCAGGCAATCTGAAAAGAGAGCTACACCTGCTAATGTCCAACGTTTGTAAGTTTATCAGATCGCATATACCTTGGGGCAATTCAAATATAAGTTGACAATCACTCAGGTCGAGGTATCTCAAGAGTATCAGTTTGCCAATGTCTCTGGAAATTCCTTTCTTAAAAGATAATGGTCGAATGGACAATGACAGGGCTCGTAGACGGGGCAAATTTTCACATGCTTGATGGAGGATTGCATCGTACTCCTTAATGTTGAAAGTCAGAAAATCTAGCCATTCACTGGAACATTTCACCATGAGGCTTCGCAAATCTAGCCATTCGCCGGACCATTTCACCATGAGGCTTCGCAACCTTTTGCAATGATAAAGTTGTGCAGGGGGTGTCTCTTTAGATTTCAGCCATAGTTGGGAATATCGAACTCTTTCTTTATAGCCAACTGCTAACCGGTTGGTTGGAATTCCCTCCAATGTGCAATATTCCTCCATTTCGATTGAGAGATACGTAATGAAGTCATGAACAATATCATGCATCTTATATGAACAATCTTTAGGCTTCCGAAATAAGGATTTAGAATTCTGAAAAAATTGATGCGCCTTGAGATAGTTAAAATAACCCAAACCAATTGTCTCCATCGTTGTGTTCCCCTTTGGCTGTAGGAAGCCTTGTGCCATCCATAGCTTAATTAATTTTTCCTTTTGTATATGACTGCCTTTGGGAAATATTGCGCAATAAAGGAGACAACGCCTTATAGATGGTTCTAGGTAACAATAACTTATCATCAGAGGGCGAAAGACGTCTTGCTCAACTTCCTCTTGATTCCACATAGGACTTTCTAGGATTCTTTCCCATTCATTTTCTGGCCGACAACGACATAGCTTTGCAAGACAATTAATGGCAAGAGGCAACCCTTTGCATTTTGATGCTATTTTCTTTCCGGTTGTTCTTAACTCTTTTGTAGCTGTTTTTCCAACAAAGGCTATAGCCTCGAAGAGTTCTTCTGACTTACGATCTGATAATTGCTCCAGTAAGAGCCTGTTAGTTTCCTCTGATCCCAGATCTTTCGCAGCTTCACTGCTACGAGTGGTTATCAAAATTTTACTTCTAGATGCAGCACAAATGAGACAGTTCTTTAATTGAAACAAATGATTTGTATCATTTCTCAATTGAACTGAACTTCTCGTACCACTTGTGTCTGTAATGGAAGTTTCATTGTCATGCCTGTGCTCTATCCAAACATTGTCCAAGACAAGAAGCACATTTTTACCCTCAACACATTTCTCAACTTTCTCTAGTAATTGGGCTAAGCTAGTTATCTCTGGAGTCCCACCCTCAATAGCTGCAACTATCTCTTCAGCAATTTTTCTCATGTCAAAATGTTTTGAGACCCAAACCCATACCATTTTATCAAATCCCCCCTTGACTCTAGAATCGTGGTAAGCTTCTTTAGCAAGAGTGGATTTGCCGATCCCCCCTGGCCCTATTATGGAAACGACGGTAGGTGTGGGTGGTTGTCTATTCTCAGCGAACAACATGGTGATGAGTCGATTCTTTTCCCTTTTCCTAACAGGCACCACTATATTTGAGTGGTAAGGGGTGGTCTCTGCTTGATCAAGTTGATTATTTTGAATGGCCATAACTGGCTGCAAATGAGTGATATAACGTCTCGTTTGCTCATCGACCTTATCTAGCTCTTCTTTTCTGACCTTTATCCTGTGGGAGATCTTAGCATATAAACCAACTCGACGAAAAGGGTAGAGCATAGAAAGCCGTACCTTTTCTCGCTTGGACGCATTTCTTTCTGCTTCTTGTTGCTCTAGTTTCATTTTGAGGATCCGGGAGTCCCATTCATCCACAGCATCTTCTATGTCGTAGCATATGTGCTTCAGATTACGCAGCCAAACTCGAAGAGGTTTCTGAGTGCCTAACTGCTGTCTCTCTGCAGCCTCAATAAAAGGCTCGATAATCTCCAAATCGCTCTTCAACTTTTTCATCTCTCCTTTTGCGAATATGAAGGTTTTAATGTCTTCTTCTATAAATGAACCGAGCTTCATCAAGATTTGGGAAATGAGAGATACAGGCCCAGCCATGTCGTTTGTGTGCCTTGTATGAGACGGTGTCAAAGCCAACTGAAACGAGCTTATAGAGTTTAGGGTTCGGAGGCGCAGACAAGGTGATCAACTGGGAAAGACGAAGATGCTGATGGTCTGGAATAGAAGAATACAGTGATATATAACTGAGAAATCCTTTTTAGCTTTTTCTATGGATGGCTTTATAGACATTAGGTAATCTGTTTTAAATTAACATGAACGCATTGCAATATATTATTTTTATATAAAGTGATTCTTGGTCTAAAATTGTCGAAACCTCACATTTTTATGAAGTCAAAAATGTGATTTTAAAATATCTATATAGAAAATAAGTTGTTTTGTATTTTTCTATGAATATAACTTTTTTTTTTTTGTAGAATATAAATTATTTTTTAAAAAATTTTAAGTTTCCCCAACCTAAAAAGAAAAAGAAAAAATATTGTGGATTACTTTGCACCTAAAAAAAGGAAAAAGGAAAGAGACAAGGAAAAGACCAGGACGAATTGGACCAGAAAGCATTTGAGTGCAGATTTCACGGCACTCCACCCAAGTTTGAATAATAGGACACTGCCAAGGGCCTCCCAACATCAAAAAGCAGAACCACGTTGGTGGATGAGCCATCGCTTGCAACTTTAAGACCGACGGTGGGTGAGAAGAGTCTCATGGGCCAGGGGCCTATGTAGCTGAGGGACCGAGCCAGGGGTTGTTGTAAGACAGCCAACGGGCTAGCGTAAAGCGAGGGATAATGGCAACCAGGGAGAAAAGGGAATCCAAAATCAAACTGAGACTAGTGCTCCTCTGAAACGGAGAGAACCAGAGCAAATGGGCATTGATGAAGCCACAGTGAAGAAGAGAGATGTGAAACAGAGCTACCCATTGTTGGGGAAGGCTGCTTGGCTGCTCCGCCTGTCGCCATAACGATTCTATCTGTGAACTGCCATGGTTTGGAGATCTATGATCAGTTCGGAATTTGTATTTTTTTAGAAAGTGACGCCTGTGTTGGTTTTGAAGGTTACAACTCTGATTGTTTTCTTGGTATACGCAACTCTTGATTGTGTTGGTTCTAACTGCTACGCCTCATGGTCTTTTAATAAATCTGAAATTAGCAAATAACTAGGATGCGAGCCCCCGCTTTGATGGGGGAGTTGTTTCGATTCGTAGTTTTCATTTGTGTTTTGATGATTAGAGCTTCATAAGAAGCAAGCCCAAGAGAACTAAAAGTGGCATTTTAAAGCTTGTATAGATTTCAAAAGTGGTTCGCTAGTTCTTGTAGCAAAAGTGAGTTGAATGCACAAAACAGGTCAGCAACACATTTCCTGTCGGCTTGTGGACCTGGCGTACGGTAAGCCACACCCCCAAAGTAACTTTTGATGTATAATCTAGTCGCTAAAGTTTATTTTTTATTTTATTTCTTTGACTCAAGAATTAATTGAACTTCTAAAGCTTTTCTCTTTTAGTAATTAAAAATTATTGTTAAAATATTTCCAAGAATATCACCCAAGTCACTTAGCAACCATAAGACCCGTAATTGAGTTGAGAGGGCAGTAAAATTACATAAAACATTGACAGATATCTGGTAAAGGTTTTAATATTAATTGATAATTACTAATGGACAAAATCTTTAGAAATTTGGTTAAATCTAATTCAAAGAGAGAAGAAGAAGATGAAACTATAGGGAATAGAAAAATGAAGAATTCACAAGCCATATTAATCAGAGATGTTGAGAAAAAATTGGGAAATTAGAATATTCCTAAAATGGATAAATGAGATATTTATCAAAAAGGAACTTGTAATTTCATAATGACTTACTCCATTAAAACAGTAGAAAAAATTATTCCAATAATGGAAGAAGATCATAAATTTAAAATGTTTTCAAAATACATGATCAAGGAGTATCTAGAAAATCATTACAATTATCTGCATGTAGGTTTGGTGCAAATTGTTTTTTAAATCTTTAACAAGAAACGGTCTGAACACATTTGTAATAACCGCCTTAAGAGATTGCAGGCATAATAAGTTTTCTGATTCTCTATTAGGAATTGTTGAAACAAGTTTGTGTTATGGACCAATTTACTTTAATTGTCATCCAAACTTTACTGTTTCCTGAAAAGATCTTCATATCATGAAAGTTTTGACTGCAAATATCATGACATCTGGTTTTGATATGTTGGAAGGATCCCAGAATCTTGCTTTAGTTTATAGAATCTATTACAACGTCATGACAACACAAATTGAGCCTAAGGCTCTACAATTTGATACTCGAGGGGAAACTTTGTTGCTAAAAGCCAACACAGAAAAAAGTAATGTTGTTATTCCAAAACCAATAAAATGGATAGACATTAAACTCCCAGAAAACTGGATTTTTCAAAATGAAAAACTCATTAAAACTTTAAAACATAAAAAATTAGAAAGAATAATTGAATATGAAAATGGAGAAGTTGAGATAGGATTCAATAAAGATAGAATTAAAAAAATTGATTTCTTAGAATTAGAACAAAAAAGGTTTCATTCAAGAATTGCTTATAAGCCTTATAAACCTTCTAGAGCTTCGTGTTCTTATGTTCTAGAATCTGAACATGAAAAATTGGTAGGAGGAGTTAGAGAATCTACAAAACAAGTTTCACATCATGTTTATAGAATAGATCCAATTGTCTTAGAAAAAGATCATAAATTAGGACAACAAGAAGAAGAAACAAAATCTATATCCATAGGATCTCCAAACCCTAGTTTTTCAGATTTTCAGTTAAATGTTCTGTCAGAACCATTTGAGTTTGATCGTCAAAGCTTCAATGAAGATTTTTGGTTGAATAAGAATGAAATTAAAAGGAAATGGTTTTATGATACTTATACCCAAGAAGATAGAATAGAAAAAAAAACATCTTTGGTATAAAAGAATAATGATAACTAAAAAGAATTTGAAATTTTTTGAATGGTTTATTCCAGCCATAGTGTTGGATGAAAAAACTACAATTGATGTTTTAAAAGAAACTTGGTCTACATATAAGACTAAAGATGGAAAAGAAATCATAGCTCTGTATCCACCTAATACTACAGTAATATTAGAAGAAGAAACTAAAACATCTACTTCATACTTCAAAATTTTTGATGAAGCTCCAGAAACTGCTAAGAAATTTGTTGATAAGAAAAATCTCCAGAATGTCATAAAACAAAATAATTATACAAACATTTACCTACAGTCTATAGGTAAAAAAAATGAATAGAATTGAAACATCTTTAGATAAACATAAATTTGGTCTCACAAAAGCTTTTGTTTTTAAACCAGAACTTTTGCCAGAAACAACAAAATCTCCAATAAGTTTTCCTAAAAAACTTCCAAAATTTAAATTAAAACCAAATGATAGAATTATTGATTTGGCTGAACAAATAGCCAAATTGACAATTAAATCTGAAGAACCAAAGGAAACTACAGATAAAAAAATAAAAAGGTCTTCAGATTTGGTGATTGGTGACTCCAAATATTCAAGAATTAGTTGATTCTCATCACTCAGAACATGAAACCTTTAGAATTAAATCAAATTCATTCTGAAGGGGGGAGAGGAGGTCCAATTAGAAGAACTTTCAACACTTGGAATTGGAATGTATCTCATCCTTATGCTCCAAACAAAACCATCTCCAGTAGATATAAGGATAAATAATTATTTTGAACCTTATGCTTTTGCTGAATACAAAGGAGATTCAATAAGAGAATGGAACATAGATGGTTTGTCAGAATATCAAATAATAAACACTATCCAACATATGATTATGTTTAGAATAGCTGCTAGAAAAAGAGTTAATAATTCAGACCCAGATATAGCTAAAATGATTATAACTGGTTTTACAGGACAGTTAAGAAATTGGTGGGAAAAGTGTCTAACTGAACAAGGTAGACAAGAAATAAAAAATGCAAGAAAAATACTCACGGTACAACATGGGAACCAATTAATCCAAACAAGTGAACCTGATGTTGTTAATACTTTGCTGTGTATAATTTATTCTAATTTTATTGGTGATGCAACAAGTAAAGAAAGTAGAAATGGTGAATTATTGTTAAATCTGAGATGCAGAAACTTTATCAGATCTAGAATGGTATAAGGATACTTTTCCTTACTAGAGTGTATGAAAGAGAAGATTGTAGATCCTCTATTTGGAAAGAAAAATTCATTCAAGGATTACCAAAACACTTTGGACAATTAGTCATGGATCATATCAAAGAGAAAAACCAAGGTCATGCTAATTTAGAAAATTATACTTATGGTCAAATCATAGTAGAGATGGCAGAAGTTGGTTTAAAAATGTGCCATGAAATGAAATGGCAAAAAACATGTAAAAAGAGAAAAATTAGCAAGAAGAAAAAAATGGGAAAATTCTGCTCCTAATTTGGTTATGATATTCCAAGACCATATTCTGAATATGAGCCTAGAAAACAAAAGAAACATAAATCCTATAAAAAAATATAGGAGAAGAAAGTTTGAAAGATTAGAAGAAAAACCAGGAACTTCTAAAAGATTTAGAAAGAAAAAATTAAAAAAAGATCAAAAGATTTGCTGGAAATGTGGTAAACCAGGACATTTTGCTAATAAATGCAAAACAAGACAAAAAAAAATAAACTCTTTAGAAATAGATGAAGGTTTAAAAAAAAGTTTAATGCAAATCTTGTTGAATAGTGATAGTGAACCTGAAGAAGTCCAAGAAGAAATAACTTCTGAAAGTTCTAAAGAAATAAATAAAATTGGTCTTTCTGATAGTTCAGAATCTGAGTCAGGAAATTGTGGTTCAAATTGTGGTTGTGATTCTTGTCAATTACAAAATACATTTGAAAGTCTTCAATTAAACGTGATTCAGGTCAATGTCATCACTAAAGAAGATGAAAGAATCTTAGAAATTGCTAAACAAATTGATGATATAGAATTAAGAAAAGAAATTTTGTTTAAATATCTTGATAAAGTTAATAAACAGGAAAATCAAACAAATCAAGGAAGAAGAAATTTTAAGAAGAAGGTTGATATACAAGAATTAACCAAGCCTCCTGTCTATAGTTTAAATGAAATCTTTAAAAGAATAGACGAGGCACAAAAAAGTCAAAAGGAACCTACAATTGCAGAATTGAAAGGAGAAATTTCAGAAATAAAGGTAAAAATAAAATCTCTTCAAAAATAGAATTGAGATTTTAGAACTTCCAAAATTTTGAAGGATACTCTCAAGATCTTCCAAAAGATGAACTAGTTGTGGAAGATATGGAAGAATTTAGTTTTAAGGCAAAACAAAAAGCAAGGGGAAAAAATATTCCAGAAATAAGCCAAGAAAATACAGTTTCAGAAATTGAAAATTTCCCAGAAAAGCCTTTACAAATTAATGAAGTCTATTCTATGCCAAATCAAAGATTTACCAACAGAATAACCTTATTAATAGAAAATCAATTTAAATTGACAACAGTGGTTTTAGTAGATTCAGGAGCAGATAGAAATTGCATTAAGAAAGGAATTATTCCTTATCAATATCTTGACAAATCTTTTGAATCAATTACTACTGCCAATAAAGAAACAATTCTAATAAGGTTTAAATTGACAAATGTTAATGTGGGTAATGAAGATATTTGTATTAAACAACATTTCATTGTTTTAAACATGAATTAAGAAATAATTTTAGGAACTCCATTCTTAACCACAATTATGCCCTTCAAAGTAAGTATGAATGGAATTTCTACTAAGAAATTTGTAAAGAAAATCACTTTTGAATTCACTGAACCACCCAGAAGATCATTAGTAGAAGAACTCAGCATAGATTTAGGAAGAAAACATAATGTTCTTATTTGTTTACAGGAAGAAGTAAAACACAAGAATGTTAAGGAAAAATTAGAAGACCAAGAAATAAACAAAAAATAAAACATTTTAAAGAAATTCTAGCCAAAAGAATCTGTGCTGATATTCCTAATACTTTTTGGCAAAGAAAGAAACATATTGTAATTCTTCCTTATGAACAAGACTTCAATGAGAAAAACATTCTTTCAAGGTCTAGAGCAATTCAAATGATGAAGAGCTAATGACCCATTCTAAAAAAGAAATCCAAGATTTGTTGGATAAGAAATTAATTAGAAATAGTTCTTCACCATGGAGAGCTGTTCTGCCTTTTATGTGATTAAGAATTCAGAAATTGAAAGAGGAGTACCTAGATTGGTAATAAATTACAAACCTTTAAATAAAGTTCTCAGATGGATTAAGTATCCAATATCTAACAAGAAATATTTATTATCAAGATTTCATAATATTGTAATATTTTCAAAATTTGATATGAAGTCAGGATATTGGCAAATCTAGATTGCTGAAGAAGATAAATATAAAATAGATTTTAATGTTCCATTTGGCTATTACGAGTGGAATGCTATGCCTTTTGGGTTAAAGAATACCCTGTCAGAATTCCAGAAAATCATGAACAAGATGGCTAATCCTTATAACTCTTTTACTATTGATTACATTGATGATGTGCTTTTGCTTTCTCAATCACTTGATCAGCACTAGAAGCACTTAAACAAGTTTGTAAAAATAGTAGAAGAAGTAGGATCAGTTGTATCAGTAAAAAAAATGGAATTGTTCCAAACAAAAATCAAATTTTTAGGCCATATGATCCATAAAGGAATAGTTAAACCAATTGACAGATCAATTAGTTTTGCTGATAAATTTCCTGATGAGACTAAGGATAAGAAATAGTTGCAAAGATTTTTAGGAAGTTTGAATTATGTTGCAGATTTTTATAAAGATCTTGCCAATGATTGTAAACCTTTATTTGATAGACTAAAGAACAATCCCCTTGAGTGGAGCTTAGAACAGACTAAAGCAGTCCAAATGGCAAAAAGAAGAATAAAAGAAATCCCTTATATTAATATTCCCAATCTAGAAGCCTTTAAAATTGTTGAAACAAATGCTAATGATATTGGGTATGGAGGAATATTAAAACAGAAAATTGACAATAAAGAACAATTGGTACGATTCACACTAGGAGTTTAGAACCAAACCCAAAAGAATTATGCTACCATTAAAAAGGAAATTCTTGTAATTGTCCTTTCTGTTACAAAATTTGAGGAAGATCTCCTCAACAAGAAGTTTTTAATCAGAATTGATTGTAAAGCAACTGAAGATGTTTTGTCTAAAGATGTTAAGAATTTAGCTTCTAAATAAATTTTTACAAGATGACAAGCCATTTTATTTGCCTTTGACTTTGATATCGAATATATTGCTAGAGAAACCAATTCTTTGCCTGATTTCTTGACCAGAGAATTTTTGCAAAAAGAGAGAAGATGACAAAGAATTTGAACCAAAAAAACAAAGCTATTCTCTGTCAAGAATCCAAAGAAGAAATGATGGAAATAGAAAACATGTCTAGAAATGGACATAAAATTAACCAGAGCTCTTCTAGCTCAGAATCATTTCCAGAAAATCCTGAAGAAAGAGGAAAAATCTCCCAAGAATTAACTCATAAAAAGATAAAATTTGAGGGAGAACCCTCCAAGAAAAGAGATTTTTGGCTTGGCAATGATGAATTATTGCCTTCCCAAGAAAGAAGAATTATACAAGAATTTTCAAAAAAATTCCCAAGAATGAAAGCAAAAGAGGTCTTTTCAAGGCCACCAAAGCCTCAAGAAATTTCCATGCACAGTTTGGGTATACCAACTGTATTTCAAGAAATAGAAAGGAAATGTTTAATTTCCTCAGAAGACAAAGATTTTAAACATCTTTCAGTCATTGAACTGGCAGAAAAATATTGGCTTGACCACCAGAATCCTCAGTGGCAATTACAGCCACTCAAGAAACCTCCATTCTTTGAATTAATTCTCCAAGAAACTGGTTTTGTTGAAATTGAACATAAACCCAAAAGAACTAAGATCACCATTAATCCTAAAAATAGTGATGGAGAACCTTTAGAAAAATTTATTTCAGAATTAGGAATTTTCTCATTTAAAATATTAAAAGTCTGGACATTTGAAGAATGGGGAGTTCCATCTGGAAGAAGAAGAATCCTGACCAGAGGAAAATATTTTCATATTGGGACTATATTAAAGCTTTATTTTTATATTGGGACTATATTAAAGCTTGAGAAGAAGTATTCCATATTCAGAATTGAGACCATCAACACTCATGGATGGTTCTTTTCAAGACCAAGCAAAAGAGGTTCCCGAATTAGTTCTATAACTGGTACTTTGGAAAGGGTTTGTTCAGAGACTTTTTCCCAGAATAAGTGATGAAGTCCTTTGAAGGATTTAGCATGTTCCAAGAACAATTTCTTAAAAAAGACAAGAAAAATCCATTCCCGGACTTCTTTTTTGTGGTTATGAACCACATCCCATGGATTCTCCAATGGCATTATGAAAAGCAAGAAGTGGACTATGACACTCATTTTACTCATTGCCTAGAACAAATTTGGGAAGTTAAATGGTAAGACAAATGCTTAATAAATCAATATCTTCCCGAGAATATCAGATTCAATAAAATTGATATTATTTATGAAAAAGAGAATCCAGATAAAGATTTCTTTGATGTCATGCTTAATCAATTTTATCAAGGAGGTCAGTTCAGAGATAATCAAATTCTCATATCTGTAATGAAGGAAAGAATCTTGAAATCACCTCAGAAGCGATTGATCTAGAAAGAAAGTTTTGGATCTTCATCCGGCAGAGATGACTCAATAGGGTCCCAGTGCATGTCGGCAGAACCAGCCATTCCAGAGTGTCGGCAGAAGTAGCCAGCTAGATGTCCAAAATTATTTCCCATTATCAAAAATAATGGAGCACTAAAGGGTGGTCCCAGATTCCCTCGCATTCTGATTGGTAGATGCCAACTAGCTTTATCACCAAGGCTCTAGGACTCCACCTATTTAAAGATGCCTACTGCCTTCGTTTAGGCATCTAAAAAAAATATCTCTTTCTCTCTCTTTAGTCTAGAGATGACAAAATTTGACCCGACCCGAGGACCTGATCCAACCCACTCGAACTCAAGTCGACCTGACCTGATTTGACAAGAAAAGTCAACAACCCGAACCCGATTGTACCTAACCTGACCTGAACCCAAACCCGACTAAAGTGAAACCCAAGAAAACTTGAACCAAAACCTGACCTGACTTGAATCCGAAATGACCCGATGACTAAACCCGACAAGACCCGATTTTAACTTAAATCAATATAAAATATATGGTCAGCAAAACTTTAGAAAAATTATGATTTAATATATGTGAATGAGTTTCTTCTATTCTACTGATCTGTTTTTAGTGGTAGAGCGAGCGAGTAAGAATTATGGAAAATGATTAGTAAAACAGTGATAGAAAGAAAAAAATAATTGGATTTTAAAAATTATAGTATCCCTTCTGTTTCATATTATTTGAAATATTGAACTTTTTCAAATAGTTTGAATTAAATTTATTCATATTACTCATTATATCTCAAATTTTTTTGCACCATTCATATTTTAACAATTAATATATAATTTTTTATTTTCAACATTTTAATATATAAATAAAAAATTTTATACATGAATAATAAATCAAGACCTACATTTTTTAAATATATATTTTTAATTTTTTAATAAATAATAATATAAAAAAATTTTAAATTTATGTCAAACTAATAAAAAAAGTTAAATGGAGCAAAGAAAATGGGACGAAGGGAGATTATTTATTAGAAGAAAATTTAAAAAGTATATATTTAGAAACTATAGGTCTTTATTTATTATTTAATATAATCATTTTTCATTTATATACTAAAATGTTGAAAATAAAAAATCATAGATTAATTGTTGAATAGTGAATATTACAAATAACTTGACATAGAGGGAGTATTTTATTAAATAAATTATATATTAATATATCTTCATAAATTTTATATTATTTTTATGTCTAGCTAAATTAAATTTTAATCAAAATAAAAAAAAATTGAATCAATTTAGTGATTTCAACTTATGCATCAGTGAACCAAGTAAAGCCGACAATTAAGCTGAATCTAATCTAGGACCCGATAACTCAACCTGATTGGATCCGAACCCAAATAAACCTGGCCTGACCCAACCCAAACCCGAAATCAACCCAGACCTAAATAACCCGATATGGACCCGAATACATGCTAACTTGATTAAACTTAAACCTGAATGACCTGACCCAAACTTGACTTGACCCACCCAATTGCCATCCCTACTCTAGTCCATGTGCTGGACACTTCTTCTTCCACTAAAAATTAAACTGTATGCTTTAGTATTTAAGTGGTGTGCTTGTGCTTGTATCATAGTTGTGAAGATCTTGGTGAAACTTGGATTTCTGTTTCACCATTTCAAGTTTGTAATCTTTTTCATCATGTGGTAAACTAATTTTCACTAGTTGTCTATAAGTTTGTACTCTCTATTGATAAATCATGTATGTTTAGAATTCAGTTTATATGTGTCCATAAACTATGCTCTTATCTAAGTCAAATATTTTTAATTAAGCAATACTATCTTTAAAAATTAAAACTTTCAAAAGCTTTTGGAGAAGTATATAAGGCTGGAAACCTGACACCTCGTTTGAGATCACTGAACGAGGAGGTGATGAGAATGGCTAGGTGTAACAACGTCGCTGTATGACTACAAAAATTAAACATTATCATTTTGAATTCCAGCTCATCCATGAATTGTGCTTGTTTAGGTTGTTTGTGTATTTTAACCTGGGTGTTTTTGGCATTAGAGCCATTTGATTATTGTCTTCATGCTGAATCTGTTATTTTAAAAACCTTAGGTCCTTCTTTGTAAAAACAAGAAAATTAAAATCCTCAGCTTAGAATTTAACGCACGCCTATCCTGTAACCTTTAGTTTTATTGCATCGTTCTTCTCCTTTGATATTCTTAACAGTTAACACATCCCAATCCATACCTGCCTTGGAGGATCAAATTCAATTCTGAACATGAAAACGACAGTAGAAATATACTTTCTTTACAAGGAAAAAAAGTGTGCCACTTAGCCATAAACTTCAACAAACTTTGAGTCACAGTTTTTTTTTCATCAGTAGCTTGAGCGGTGAATATTTCAAGGCTGAAGTTAGGACTACCTAAGTAAAAGAATTGTCTGATAGAATTCCAGTTTACTTTACCTTAAGCTACAAAGCAGAGAGAAAAATGCCACAACAGTTAGCACAATATTTTTAGCAACTACTGTTGCCCTCCTTAGTCCTTAGTTCCTACAAATCAATAAATATTTCTGTAACCAATCTACTTAATGACATAGAGAAGCAGGAGAATCTAATCATAAATAATGTCTCCGAACCTTGGCGCATTGGCAAGGGCGCTGCCTGCCTCTTCCTTTACATGAGTTCGAGACATGCTCCCTCCCCTCTCCTTAACTGTTAAGCCTTGTAGTGTATAGTTAATTCCCAGTAACAAAAAAAAGAAAAATAATAAACAAATAAATAAAAAAAGGCTGAAACCTGATTCATTGACTCCAACGTCATCTGACATAATATGAGATTCTGGCTCTGAAGATTATAATTTCAATGGATTTCACTTTCTAAGCAACCAAATAATGCTTATTCACCAAATACATGTAACTGGAACAAATGAAGGCATCAAACTCAATAATAGGGTGAACCAGACAGCAAGTTCACAGAGATATCACATGAAAGAAAACAGGAGAAAATTACCAAAATAAGATGAGAAGCTGATGTTGACGTGAGATGTAGTCTTCCTAATCTCATTTATCATCAACACGATAATTCAGGAACCCCTACATCGATAACAAACTTTTGGAATTAATAAGATAACAAAAAATCATTTTCTTTTTATCCTATAATATAAGATTATGTGTGAAGGAAAGATTATATTTTATACCTATGTCATTTTTTAGTATCTTATTGAGGCACACCATTTTTATCGAATATAGTTTTATTAGTACAAGAAATTGTTGTAATTTATACGAACAGTATAGCTCGGCATAAATCCACCTACCAATTATTTACATTGAAAGTAGCTGCATAAATTTAACAAAGTTCCCCAGTTACCTCCAGAGCTGGGCTAAGTGACAAAGTGACCTTCAGTTTCTGGATTAAGTCAGGTGAAGCTTTGCACCAGCAAGTACTGGAGATATTGTAAAGAAAGCCATATATTTCCTCCTTTCGGAATCCTTCGTTCTGATCCTAACAGTAGCCCATCAATCACCAGACAAACACATGTACGATTAATAGCAATAAACTATCAATCATTTGTAGTCCACACCGCAGACACTTGAAAATACGAAAAAAAGGGGAGAAATTTAACATCTGGTTCTATTTCAGAGCTTTGTGTTGCCCATTGCTGGCTTGAGAGAGGGAAAATATTGACACCAGAAGTAGAAATAGGGAAAGCAAAAATGTCGTCGTTTCTGTGTGCGTATATTCAAATTTGGGGGACCGATTGTCACGTGAGAAAGTTTTAGAATCCAATGAACAAACACCGAAAGATTGAGGATAAAACAGCGTTCAGCCATTGCCTAAATCAACTTAAAAAAAAAAAAAAAAAAAAGAAAGAAACGAGGCCGTGTAGTTACTGTTTAATGAACACTAAATCGGCACATACTCTATAATATATAGGAAGAATTTGTATTCCCATAATATCCTTTAAAGCATCTATACTATATATATAAAGGAGAAAACGGGGAAATAAATTTCAATCATTGATTATGGACCTTCTTTCATATTTTTAAAATATTTTTATTCACTTTTCAATATCAAAATATTTTAGACACCCTTTAACTACACTCTATTATTTAAATTTTTATTGCATTGACATCTTTATAAATCTTTGTTAAGAAATAATTTGGTCATCATCTTCTATTTCTACTCATCTTAAACATAATTCTACCTATTAAAGTATACCAATAGATTTATAGTTAATCATTTACTCATATGGCCTATCAATTTAATGATTAATATAATTAAACTCTTTATGGTTTTTTTAGGGCGCTTGCCTTATTATATTTTAAAAAATATACACTTTACTGCCTAAATGTAAGCATTTTTTGTCTAACATTAATTTTTCTAATTATAATTTAAATTATGTAATTCGGTCTTTAAGTAAATGATTAATTTAATCTAATCTTAGTTTTAATTGTTTAATCCAGCCTTCGAGTAAATTACTAATTTGACTATTAGTTGGCAGTTTAAATTATTACCTTTTTCTATTTAAATGTAAAATAGTATTTCTTCCATTATTTTAGAGTACAAAGTGCAGATTTTTTAACAAAATGAGACAACTTAGTTATACCTAAACCATGAGGGCTTTTATTATTAGCCTTAATTTTAAAGTCACACTTTAGCTGAAGAGGTCCAAACTTGAATATGACATATTGATCCTAAAGATTCAGATTTCAGACCCATGCCTTTGTTGAATCACATTGGGGGCCTCTTTGTGATTTTCCACGTCGAAATTATATCAGCCTAGCCAAGTTGGCAAGTTGCAGCTCATGACTTTCACTGCTTCCCGATTCAGCTCTTTCCACTGGGGTGGAGATATAGTGATAAATACCGTGGTATATCATACAATATATTATTTATTGTAAGTATATGATGTAAATATTTTTGTGTTTTATCATTTTATCACACGGTATATCATTGTATATCGTGATATTTTATGGTGTACCATATATCCCACATTTTTTTATATATATTTTATTAAAATAACGCATGATACGTACCGCAGTATTTTATTTTTTGCGGTTATTTTTCATTTTACATCAAAATATCAAAAATATATAAAACATTAAAATATAAATAATACACATATCATAAAATAAATATTTACTTTTAATTTTTTTTTTACTTTTCTTAATTAATATAAAAAATTAATGGATGGTATTATTTATATTTAAGGTTGCTTTTGTAGAATTTGCTAGAAAAGAGACATCATACCTTGCACCACCTAAGAACTCAATGTGGTATTAGAAAATGTATTGTTATTATTAAATTATTATTATTTTTCTCTTATATCAATAAATTATTTTTTTTAATATTATTTATTTTACTCAATGTAACATTTTTTTATATTTTTTGTATTAAAAAAATATCTTCTATCATATATATTTTATTTATATTTGACAAATTATGAAGAGAAAAATTAGAATACATATAAAATGTGTAAAAATAAATTATTAAACAAATTGTATCATCCTAAAATAATATTCTAACATTTATTTTTTACAAAAAATGGTAACAGTATGCGGCGTAATATACCATGCGATATACCTAAAAAATTCAGGATGCGGTATACTTAGTGATAATGGTATTTAACATCTTGGATGAGGATGGGGCAAACCCTCTAGTGAAAGAAATTGCCCCCGACACATGTATTGTAGTATACTTCTTTTGTACCAAGGAGAATGAATCGTATTTTCTTATGTATTATTTTTAGAAAATTTTGTTATATACTTCTTCTGTACCAAGGAGAATGAATCGTACTTTCTTATCCTAAAAAAAGTAAAATATTTTTTTAATAAAATTTTTAATATTTGACTTACTTTACTACTCTAATTTAAATTTTTATTATAAAAAAATTCAGAAAAAAATATTTTTTAAATATTTATTAAAACTCTTACTATGTAAAATCCCAAAATAAATTTTTTATTTTTTAAATCATCATTTGAACTCTCACTATATATAATCAAAAAATATATTTTTTAAAATTTTATTTTTAGGGGAAAAATACAAAAATATCATAAACTACACGTATTAATCTCCATATCCAAAGAAATGCATAATGGAGAGAGGAGATAAGGGATGAGATCTTTCCCCTCAATTGGGATGGGTGAAAAAATACATAACGGAGAGAGGTTGATGAATAATGACTCTCGTTCTCCCTCCATTTTCCTCTATCCAAATAAAGGAATTATTGAAAGTTTCAAAGAAACTTGAACATTAGAAATTAAGGATATACCTTAAGTCCCGAACAAGTAATGAAGAAACAATAATTGATCTTCTCGTAATCTTGAAACAAACCGATGTCAGATAGGAGTGAAGAGATCCTATATTGTTCACACTTGAACACACAATCCTTATTTAACTTTTCTATGTGATGATGAGAACAGAGGAGAGTTAAAATCTTGGGAAAAAGAGAGAGTCATTAAGAGAAGAGGGAGTAGTTCTGTATATATACTCATTTTTAACTCAATAACCACTTCTTCTTATCTCTTATTGCCGAAACAATATGTTTCTTCCAAGAGACATCTCACTTCTCCAAATTATACTGTGTGGTAAGGTTCACTTCTCCAAATTATCCTGTATGGTAAGGTCTTTGTGCTCTTTTGCCACATGACACACATTCATTGGTTAATAGCACAAATTACATATATTAATGTATATCTAAGTACATTTTAAAGAATGTATTTAACCACTCTAACTAAATAATTCTAACAATTATACCAATTTTTCTTCCCCGCCTCTCCACTTCCCCCAATTGCTCAATCCAAACAAACTAGGGTTCACAAGTTAGAGATGCTATTATAGTTACATCTTTCCGCCAAAATACCATTGCTCGTTTACGTCTTTTTACAACTTGCCTAAATTAACAATTAGTGTTGCCACTGAAGATGTATTTTTATTATTAAAAAATTACTTAATGCATTAATTTTAGTTTTTTAATTTCTGATATTAATCAATTATAAAAAACTATAACGTTAACTTAAAATCTTTTCTCAAATTTTTTAGCACTGGAAAAGTATGGTATAGAATAAATATAAATTCCACTTTTCAAATCAAATGAAAATTTTAATTGAAATGATGAAAAGAATGACTTATGAACATGAGTTCCAATTTTTTCATGAGATAACGAAACTGTTTAAGAGATACCTAACCTTTTCTAAGTTAATTTGCACGTAAGGATGACAATGGGGTGAATCGTGGCGGATTTGCCATATTTGTTGCCCGCCCACTAGCCTTGGCGGGCAGAAAACCATACTCACATTCGTCACCCACAGGTCACAGATTGCTCGCGAATTATCTACGAAGACACACTATTATTCTTCAGACACCAATCAACTAAGAAACCACTAAAAGCCAAAGGAACAAAAACCTTGAAAGAGATTTTGAAAATAAATCTAAAGGTTGAGAAGAAGATTGGTACAAAAAACAACCGTAAGTAGAAACCTAGAAAATCTCAAACCTAACAAATAATGAGAAGTGAGTAGAAGAAAAAGAGGACTGGTGGTAGTGTGGTAAAAAATAGGGTTTGGGTTGTATTATATAGGGTTTATGTGTATTTTTGTTTGGTAAATTACATTTTGATCACTTGAGTTACTTATTTTTTCATATTAGTTTATTATTTTGAAAAGTTATAATTAAGTCATTGACAGATAAAGAAAACTTGTGGTGGGTTATGTAGGTGGCGGATCTACTAATGGGATAAATTAAAATCCATAATAAGTAAGCATGTGTAATTTCACAAAATATATGCAACCTGTCAGCCACGTATCTGTGGGTTGCATATTTTACCTTAACTGTCATCCTATTTGCGCGCAAAAGGATATGAGAGATTCAATGAACTACAAAACAATTAACGTAATTAAGTAACCGCGCTTTTATTCCAAACTACTTTGGATCGATTACCTAAATTTTGTAGCATCATTTCAAATAAAAATAAATTCTAGATCAACAACTCAGAGGAGCTAAGCAAAACAATTGATGGTATATATATTTGCTTAGTTCTTAATATATCTGCATATTGCTGAGTTGAAAAAGAACTTTTTTTTAAAAAAAAAGAAAAAGGTATTACTTGTAAAACAACATTTTTTAGAATTTAGTTTCTCAATATTTTGTCAAAATAAATTAAGAATTCTTCACTAATTGGTCTACTTTATTGGATTACATAATCCTAAGAGTTTATGGATGTTTTTTAGGGGAGCAGGTGATGCTTAGAAAAGGCCCGTACGGAAATAAGAAGAGCTGAGAACAAATGAAAAGGTGAGTAAACCGCTTTTAGATTCTTGATAAGCAAGCTTATGTTCACTCTGTAAAAGGATTTGTTAGTTGCTTCATCTTGGTATAACATAACTGGCTAGAGTTTGAACCATCATTTGTATTTTGAAATTTATTTTATTTAAGTAGCGAGTGCTGGGGTTAGGTATTTAATACATCGCTTATATATTTACTCTTGAAATAATTACGAATATGAAAAAAAAAAAATAACTTTCCTAATCATGTTTTCTTTCTTGTACCTCAATGACTGTACTATTGACCAGCTTTATCCACAACTAGGTGATATAAATTTTTATGGGAAATTTATAATTATCCCCTAGGTTTATTCTAATCTACAGTTTGCCCCTTTATTTTTGAAACCCTACACTTTACCCTCTATTTCTTTTACACTGTTTGATAATAACTTCTAAAATTATAATTTAATTGTACGATAATCATCTTCTAGTAATTTCAATCCTTTCAATATTTTTTTATACTTAATAGACATTATAAATTATTATTTTTTCTTTCTGTAAATATATTTTTCTTCTTGTAAATGCATATCTGTATTTTTTTTAAGATTAGTTAACTGTGAAAAAAATATCAAAAATTTTAAAATTACTGGGACATGAATATTAGCCAGTTTAAATTATAATTTTAGAAGTTGTTATTAGATACTGTAAAGGAAGGGGGGCAAAGTGTAGGTTTCTAAAAATAGAGAATACAAAATGTAGGTTAGATTAAACAACAGGAGGGTTTTGTAGTTTGCCCTTTTTTATTTTGGGTATTTACTCCTACTTTTATGTTTTCTCCATCACTCTTTAGGGGTGAGCATGAGTTTGGTAAAATCGAAATACAACCCAAACCACCCCCATTGGGTTAGGTAAAAATTGACCATGGCTCGCGGGTTGGTTCCACATATGTGAGAACTGATGGTTTTTGGGTTGATTCTAGTTCCACATGGAACCAACCCAAGGTGAAATCGAACCAAAGTTATGATATTATTAAATTATCCATATATTTATGCGCTGAAAAAAATAAAGAATTGTGAGGGTGTTTAAGTCTTTTATATTAAACCTTAAAACTAATATTCCTAGTTTGAATCTAAATTAAAACAGGGGATATAGAAAATTGTTTACGTTTTCATATCACAAGAAATTACAATGATATGGTGTTTGGTTTGGTTTAAGTAGCAAGCGGATACATATCAGATTAATATTATTTTCTTCGTACACATAAAAGAAAGGAGATAAAATATCTTATCAGTAATCTTCTAAAATTTGCAAGATCATTTTACGAAATCGCATGCAGAAATATACATTTGCCTTCTTGTTGTATTATATAATAGCATGTGAAACTCTTTGAATATTATTAAAAATGTGACTATTTTTTCAACCACTTAACTTTACTTCCAGTCATTTCTAAAGCTATAAATTCTTATTCTATAGTGGATCTAGTAATAATGGTTTGCTTGGAAGATCTCCAAGATACAACACCATCACCAAGAGTAAAAATATACCCGCTAATGGATTTGGTCTCATTAGAGTAAAAAATTCAATTAGCATCACTGTACCATTCCAGTATTGCGGGAAATCCACTATACATGAAACCATATTTTTTATGGCACCTTTTAAATATTTCATAATTCTTACCAGTGCTTTCCAATGTTCTTCATTCGAACTTTGAATATATCTACTCAATCTACACATATTATAAGCTATGTTCGGTCGAGTGAAGTTCATTAGATGCATCAATCTTTCAATAATTTATGCATACTCTGGCTGAATAACACTTTCCCCTTTATTTTTCTTTAGTTGGATATTTACATCATAAAAAATACTTACAGGTGTCACATCAAAATTGTTAAACTTCCTCAGAATGTTTCAACATGATGTTCTTGTGACAACATCAAATCATTTTCTTTCCTTATGATTTTAGCACTCAAAATCAAACTAACTTCCCTCAAATTTTTCATGTCAAATTGTGAAGATAAGAAGCTTTTAGTGTATTCAACTACTTCACGAGTAATTCTAAAAATGAGCATATCATCCACATAAAAGTTGATTATTACATATTTGCCACCAGCAAGTTTTGTGTAAACACATTTATCAACTCCAGTAGTTGAAAAACTGTCACTTAACAAAACATAATCAAATTTCTCATGCCACTGCTTAAGTGCTTGCATTAATTCATATAAGGATTTTCGCAACTTGTATACGTTTGTTTCTTGTCTGGAAACAACATAGCCTTCCAGCTAAACCATGTATATTTCTTCTTGTAGATCCCTATTAAAAGAGCAGTTTTTCATCTATTTGATGTATGAAAAATTTATGTACCGGAGTCAAGACAAATAAAAACTCTTATTGAATAAATATTAGATACTGATGGAAAATGAGTAATCAATATTTTTTTTAAGTAAAACCTTTTGTTACAAATCTTGCTTTAAATTTTTCAAAAGAACCATCAGGTTTAAATTTTTCTTTTAAATGTCCATTTGCAAAGTGGGGTTTAGCACCGGGGGTAAATCTACTAAATTCCAAATATAATTTTGTAAAATTGAGTTAACCTCATTTTGAATGGTTTTTTTTCTCGAAAACAGATCATTTTGAAATAAAAAATTGCTTCTGTGAAAAATAGGGGATCTTTTATAAGATAGATATAAAAGTCATTTTCAAATGAACTCTTTTTCTTTTGCCTTTTACTCTTTAATTTTTCTATTTAATGTTCAAAGATATCTTTAACAATGAGAGCATGAGAAATTTCTTCTTTCTTAAGAGGAAAGATATGCTAAAAAAATTCAGCATTGTTTGTGTCAATTATGATGTTACAGTCCAACACATCACTTTTCAACACAAAAACACCTATATGTAGTACTATACTTTACATATCTAATAAACATGTAATCGATGTCTTTGACCTGATTTTATGCTTCAGTTCAAGAAGCATAACATTTGCAAGACATTCCCAAACTTTCAAGCACTTTAAATTTGGGGAATAACCAATCCATATTTCTTATGAAGTTACACTAATCCTTTTTGTAATGAATTTCATTTTTGAGATGTTGAGGAATGGCTTGACTAGTGTCAGTGATGACAATGGTAGCATAACGACAGTATTTTTTTTTGCAGCAATAGTATCTCTCATGTAGGACTTGGTGTCAGCAACTTTGTCACAATTGACAGCAGACAGGTTTGTGGCAGCTCGGATCCATATAGTAATTCTTAAGATTGATGGAAAAATATTGATGCCGAAAGACCATGAACCACAAGAATGTAAACCCGAGGCATGCAAACACTGTCATTAAGAATTATAGTTCACAACTCTCCAAAATGTGCAGGAGATCAAGTCTATGAAAATCCTCTAGGATGAAATGGGTGGTCTTTTGAATTGCGTGCATACAACCGGGATACTCAAGAAATCAATAGAAACTGTTGAATCAGCAATGACTAAGAGTAAAAGTATTTTGAGAGAACAGAGAAAACTCAAGTTGTGGATGAGGAACTAGTGAAGTGAGTGCATATATTTATAGGAAATGAAGAGAAACATACACATTTTATAAGTAATGTGGTATAAACAATGTATACCAAGCGAAAGGAGGAGATATGGTTTTTTCTAAGTAATGTGGAATAAAGAACCATTCTTAAGGTTTTATCCAATGTGAGATGAATAAGCCTTTTGAAAAACACTTTATATACAACAACATAATTGGAAGGATATAAAACCATAGGAGATGAATGCTCAATGTTGTCGTTATTCTTATTGGGGATCTGTCTTTATGAATTTGTTATGATATACTTAATTAGTTATTTAACATACCCCATTTGGGGAAACCAGCCAAGTCAACAATTAGAAACCTCAAGTTACTGTAGCTACAGAAAGTGAACAGACAAAAACTGTAGGCATACACTATTAAAAAAATTCCATTTTCCAACAGCCTCACGTTGGAAATTGCGTTGAAAATTGGATTTTTCCAACACAAGGCCATTGGAAATAGGTGCATTGGCAAAAGACACGTTGGAAACAAATTTTCCAATGGCTTAATTTTTGGTTGTTGGTATTATCAATAATTGACCATTGGAAAATGAGCCATTGGAACTACTCAGATTTGTTTGTAATGGCTAACAGGTTTTCCAATAGCTTAGGTCATTGGCAAAAACCAACAGCTTAAGTCGATAGAAATTTCTAATGACATGGCCCGTTAGAAAAATTTGTGCAAAAAAAAATGTTAAAAGAACTACTAATAATATGTTTTCTATATTCGTAAATTTATTTTTATGTTTACTAAAACATATATTTTTATACTAACAAATACTATATTTTATAATAATAGAAAAATATATTTACTAAAATAACATTTTGTGTTTACAAAATACAAAAACAGAAGATTCACAAAACAACAAAATTGCAAAATCACAAAATTACAAAAATCAAAAATTACAAAATTACAAAAAACACATAAACTACTAAAATTGCAATAAATCACAACAAAAACAAGTCTACACAAAAACAACAAAATCAGAATTTAAAACCAGATTCCCAAAATTTAAAACATAAATTACAAAAATCCAAACAAAATCACAGCTACAAAACACTGATTTGACTAATTCTTAACCAGATCTACAAAAATAGAAGGCTGACGAGCGATGCGGACAGAAAGGAGAAGCCGATGGCAACAAGGAGAACCAAACAACTTGGAAAGAGGAGCAAGGTGGGTGAGGAACAAACGGTGAATGGTTGAACGGCAAGAACTGAGGGAGGACTAGAGAAGATGACAAGGCAATGGGGAGGATGAGGGACAACGACGGCGACGGAGAGAGGTTGAGGGACGGAAAGGACCTAGAGACGTAATATGTGTGACATTATAGTATATTATATATGCAACATACATTATTATTATTATTATTATTATTATTATTATTATTATTATTATTATTATTATTATTTGTTAAAATTTTTTTAAAATATTACTTACATTTCTAAAATTTTAAAATTTATTATATGAAGATGATATATATTATAATATAAATGATACATACATTATAGTATAATAAATTTGATACATTAATATATCTGATATATTTTTATTATCCGATATATATTATATAGCATTATTATATTATATATTTATAATTATTTGTTTTTATTTTTTTTTAAAAAATATTAATTGAATTTATAAAATATATAATTTTATATGTGATATAATATAATAATTTATTATTATTATTATTATTATTATTATTATATACATTATAATATATATGATACATTATACTATATGATAACAATATATTTTAAATATATGTTATTATATACAATTCATACATTATAGTACGTTATAATATATATTGCTATATTTATAATAATTATTATTATTATGTGTAAAATATATGCATATTATATTTCTAACGGCTATTTTTCCAACGGCCCAATGCGTTGGAAATTTCCAACAACCAGGTCATTGGAAATAATGTTGATATAATTTTCCAACGTGAAGACAAGCGAAAAATTGTCTCCTCTTTTTCCAACGGCCCTTTGTGTTGGAAATTTCCAACGGGTTAGCCGTTGGGAACTTGGCTGTTGGAAAATTCATGTTTTTTCGTAATGATAATTACACCTGTAGCTTTGTGTGATTAGATGGAAATAAGGCTGATTAGGGGAGCAAATGAAAACCAGCCAAGCAAATACACCACTACATCGAGCATCAAACTTCATTATAGGTTAGTCTCAGAACCACAAATAAACCAAGATAACCTTCTTGATTATCGTTTTGATTCAAGCGAACAACTAATTAAGGGGCGACGTGGAAACATCAGAGCAGTCCGATTGTATTTCACAAATGAAAACACAGTTTGTTGAGGATCCAAAGAACTCTAGGGTTACGTGGGTGAAATAGGCAAAAGGAATGGTTAAATCGCTGCCACTCAAAGAAGAATTATTGAGGCCAAGTGGAATGGAACAACAGAAGGAATTAAAATGATAAATTTGACTACAATTATTATTTGAGATTTTGATTTCTTATGCATTTTGGTTTATGGATTAGATTATATTTTTATCTTTGTTGTTTCAATTGGGTTTATGTTATGTAATTATATTAATTTATTTGAATTTAATATAATAAATTTTTCATCTGAAAAATTGCTATCAAACTAAAACTGAATCATACTTATGTTATGTGGCTTTTTGTTATTTGTATACAAAGTGATGTGATTCCAATTTTCAAATTGTAAAATCATTTATTATGCCGCGCAATTGCAAGTTTGGGTAAAAACAATATGAAACTGCAATATGGAGACCCCCAATGGCCTGCGCATAGCCATGGCAGAGAATTTTGGGGCTTTAGGGACTTAAGTGAGCTCCATGTTTCACATCTTTTACCTCTCTCCGAGTCGCCATAAAAGCCAGTCTATTTCCATTTCGAAGATCTTCCAGTTAGCTCGACCTCCTTGTCTATGTTCATTTTCTGTCGTGTAGTTTGTGAATTAAGTGTGGAGACATATTCACATGGCAAGATGAATAAAAAAGTTTATTGTTTATGCTTCCAACTTGTTGGTTGTCGGACAACAACACAGGGTCGGTCCCTCAGCTTCATTGGCCCCTTGCGCATAACACTTCTCTCCCACCGTCGGTCTTAAAGTAGAGTTGACAAAGTTGCAAGCAATGTCCCTCCACCCACGTGGCTCTCCTTGTTGATATTGCTAACGTAGGCCCCGTCTCAGATTCCTTTTGTTCAAACTTGGCTGCTGCACTGCACCCATGATATGCTTAGTCAATTGCAACCGTACTTTTAGCTACTTGTACAGCAATGTGTTCTGGGCCAATTCGTCCTCCTCTCCTCCCTTTTACCTTTTTTTCTTTCGGTGCACTATAATGCACATTATTTTTTCTTCTTTTTTCTTTGGGTTGAGGCTTTGTTGGTTTTGACACCGTTTCATCCAAGGCATACAAACAACATGCTGAACTATATATCTCCCATCTCCCCAATCTTGATGAAGCTTAGTTCATTTCTGGAAGAAGACATTAAAACCTTCATATTTGCAAAAGGAGAGATGATAAAGTTGAAGAGCGATCTAGAGATCATTGAGCCGTTTATTGAGGCTGCAGAGAGACGGCAATTGGGCAACGACAAAGCTCTCCGAGTTTGGCTGCGTAATCTTAAGCACATATGCTACAACATAGAAGATGCTGTGGATGAGTGGGATGCCAGAATTCTGAAAATGAAACTGGAATGCCAGGAAGCAGAACAAAATGTGTCCAAGTTAAAAAAGGTGCGGCTTTCTATGCTATACGCTTTTCGTCGAGTTGGTTTATATGCTAAGATCTCTCACAGGATAAAAATCAGAAAAGAAGAGCTAGATAAGATTGATGAGCAGACAAAACGTTATATTAAATATTTGCAACCAGTCAGGGGTATCCAAAATAATCAACTAGATCAAGCAGAGACCACCCCTAACCACTCAAATATAGTGGTGCCTCTTAGGACAAGAGAAAAGGATCGACTCATCAACATGTTGTTGGCTGAGAATAGACAACTACCCACACCTACCGTCGTTTCCATAATAGGGCCAGGGGGGATCGGCAAATCCACTCTTGCTAAAGAAGCTTACCACAATCCTAGGGTCAATGGGGCTTTCGATAATAGTGTATGGGTTTGGGTCTCAAAACATTTTGACATGGGGAGAATTGCTAAAGAGATAGTTGAAACTATTGAGGGTAGAACTCCAGAGGTTACAGGCTTAGCACCATTACTGGACAAACTTAAGAAATGCGTTCAGGGGAAAAACGTGCTTCTTGTCTTGGACAATGTTTGGATAGAGCGCAGGAATGATAATGAAACTTCCGTTAGAAACACAAATGATACGAGAAGTTTAGTTCAATTGAGAAGCGATACAGATCACTTTTTTCAATTAAAGAGCTCATTCACAATTGCTGCATCCAAAAGTAAAATTTTGATAACTACTCGTAGCAATGAAGTTGCGGAAGATCTGGGATCAGAGGCAACCAACAGGCTCTCACTAGAACCATTATCAGATCCTAAGTCAGAGGAACTCTTTGAGGCTATAGCACTTTTCGGAAAAACAGCTACCGAAGAGTTAAGAACAACAGGAAAGAAAATAGCATTCAAATGCAAAGGGTTGCCCCTCGCCATCAATTGTCTTGCGGAGCTATGTCATCGTCGGCCAGATGATGAATGGGAGGCAATCCTAGCGAGTCCTATGTGGAAGCAAGAGGAGGTTGAACAAGAAGTCTTCCGCCCTTTAATGATAAGTTATTGTAACCTAGAACTATCGATAAGGCGTTGTCTCCTTTATTGTGCAATGTTTTCGAAAGGTAGTGATATGAAAAAGGAAGAATTAATTAGGTTGTGGATGGCACAAGGCTTCCTCCAGCCAAGAAGGGACAAAACAATGGAGACAATCGGTTCAGGTTATTTTAACTACCTCAAGGCGCATCACTTCTTTCAGGATTCTAATCTTATAGATGGTTTACATAAGATGCATGATATTGTTCATGACTTCATTACGTATCTCTCGGTGGAAGCGGAGGAATATTTCATATTGGAGGAAAATGCAATCACCTGCTTAACAGCTGACTATAAAGACAGAGTTCGACATTCCAAATTATCTTTTAAATCACATGAGACACACCCTCCACAAGTTTATGATTGCAAAAGGTTGCGAAGCCTCATGGTAAGGTGGCCCAATGAATCGTACCCTTGGAAGGCTCCCAGCAGTTATACCCAGCAGTTCAATGCAATTATCCTCCATCAAGAATGCAAAAAATTGCCTCGTGTACGAACCCTATCCATTCAAAATGCATCATCCCGTGGAAGTCTTCATGTCAGTATTTCCAGAGACATTGGCAAATTGATACTGTTGAGATACCTTGACATTAGTGATTGTAAATGTATATTAGAATTGCCCGCAGGTATTTGTGACCTGATAAACTTGCAGGCATTGGACATCAGCAGGTGTACTCTTGTGAAATTGCCTGACAGGATAGGAGACTTGACCAACTTAATTCATCTTCTTAATAAAGACACTACATGGCTGAAGTACATCCCGAAAGGGATAAGAAGGTTAACAAAACTACAAGCACTGAGTGAATTTGTTGTGGGCAATGGAGAAAATGCAGCATCTCTTGAAGACTTACAATACCTGACTAATCTTAAAGGGAAGCTGATGATAAGAGGACTAAAAAACGTAGATGACAAGAAGGCTGAAGCACCACTGGGAAATTTCGGCAGGAACATTGTGATCTTGACTCTGGCCTTTGAAAACTCTCTCACTGACGAGAGTGTGCTTAAAGTCATGAAGGCACCTGAAAGCGTACAAGAAGTAGAGATAGCTCGGTATGGTGGTAGAAGCTTGTCCCAACTACCTTTAAGCAAGACTCTTAAGGGGCTCATGTTGCGAGATTGTTTTGAACTGGAGGAACTGCCACCCCTGGGTCAATTACCGTCCCTCGAAACCCTTGAGCTATACAGATTGAGCATTGTAGGAAGGATTGGAGTTGAGGTTCTGGGACTAGAAGGAGAGGGAAACCAGGACTTTATTGCTTTCCCTAGATTGCGGGTTTTCAAAATTTATGGCTTGTGTAACTGGGAAGAGTGGAATTTTGGGACAATCCGGAGGATCATGCCCTGCCTTCGGTTTTTGGAGATAAGTGATTGCTATTCAATAACAGAAGAAAGTGTCCCACCGCAAATTCTTGGCTTGGAAAAGTTGGAAATCTTCAAGCTGAATGACCGATTCATCCGCCCTAATCGTCTTTCAAGGAAGGAGGTTTGTATGCATGCCCTGCTGCTTTTTTGTGAGACTAATAATAATGAATGAATTTCATCAGCACAAATAAACTTAACAAATCTTTTTCTTTTCCTCGGTAGTTTTTGGCCGGATGGATTATGTAGAATATGTTTGGATAGTTGATCACAGGTATGCGACTTCATTATTATTATTAATATTTTTGTTACTCTTGCACTTTTACTTATTAATTTTGATCATGAATGAAACCAGTTTTCTTGCTGACCAAAGAAAAATAATTAAGCGTAAAATGTTGCTAGCCTTTTTGACATAAGAGAGTGCATCAAATATCAATAACAACTTATTTAGTTTTGATTCTGTTTTTTTCTTTTTTTGGTCTCCTTTTCTTTTTCCCCAGTTACTCAGCATTGTCCTGTTTGGTTCAAACAAAGTGGATTCCCTCAAATTGCGTGTGGCTTTGTCCGTCCGGAGTTATTGCCACGGATGATCCAGGGATATGATTGTGTTGCTACTGCATCTCATGGTTGTTCACTCCAGCGTGTTGTCGTGGACAAAAATGTTCAGTTTGATTTCTGGGCTTGTAATAATGTGGGGATTCTCTACCTCTGTTCCACGATCGTCCCTCTGCCTCTTGGAGCAGCTCCAGTTTTTTGTTAGTATTGGTTTAGTTAGCGCTTATGTCAAGATTTCAGTTGCTCTCTTCATATGAGATTGTCTTGTAATTATCATTATGTGGTACTATACGTTTCTGCTTGTAAACTTAAAACAAATTTTCTGCAGGGAACGAAGAGAACAGTAAGTTCTTACCGACCAAATTCCTTCCTAAGGTTACTTAGAGTAGAGATATGGACCAACAGCAATGTGAGAAGCACTAAGATTCTGCAGTCTGCAGTGGTAACATTCTCATTGCTGGAACCTTGCTTCAAGATCTAGGCTCACAAAATCACTTTGGTTCTCAATAACCTAGCTACATGGAAAATAAACCTTAGATGTTCCAAACTTGCATTTTTCCTAAGCCTTTTCATTCCTTCAGGTTGGGAGCAGATTGGGCTCTATCAAGTTTTTGTGCACAAATGTAACACTTGCAAGGCTTTATGCCACTTCAAGTCCAACAAGCCCTAGCTGCTGGCCCTAAAAGACATGTAATTTTTTGGGGCTTCTGCTGAAGATGTATATGGTCCCTATTTTCTGGAATCATGTGTATTCAATGTACAAACAAGTTTAATATGCGCAGACCAAAGGATTTCACCTGCTGTACAAGACTTCATGTAATCTTGTCTGGTATTGAAGCTATAGAACTAGCAGGAACAGCTAAAGAAGAAAAGGAAAACTTCAGAACCATCTCAGAAACAGGACACCTTTTTATTATGAATGCTACAGAAGGATCTGAACAGGCTACAACAACCATTACATCTGAAGGATGCTTCACAACTATTCTCACAGGCTACAACAACATGCAATAAATCTGCCCGGAAAACTAACAACACTAGAAAACATAGAACCGAACGAACAAATGAATGGAATGCAAATGTATGGGGAAAGGAATCAGAGGAGGCTGTAGTAAACATCCCCACCAGAAAAGAATCCAACAGACAATACCAACCACTATACATGTGAAGGATGCTTGACAACTTCTCACAGGTTACAACAAGAAACAAACAAATCTGCCAAGGAAAAAAAAAAGAACTAATGTCGATTTTTGCTAATGTGGGCTCAAATGAATCTACCTAGGCAATCAAGTTTTCGGGAAAAGAATGAATGAAATGGCAATGAATGGGGAAAAAAAATCAGAGGATCCTGTAGTAAAGATCCCCACCAAAGAGAAGAACTTTGAATCCTTGTTTGCAAGGGCACTTGAAACGAATCTTGATACAGTCTCCAACCTTGTCGACGCTAACAGTTTCATGGGACTCTTTAGCTTCACCTTTCCCCTGGAATTAACCCAGATATATTGATCCAGAAAAGCGAAACACTTGTGAGAAAAGGAACAGCAAACTGCTTTAGCAATTATCTTGGCAAAAAAGAAGAATTTGAATATCGAGAATTCAAACATACTGGAATTGTGAAACAAGATTGATCAACCTTGACTTCCAAAACCAAACAAAAAGATTGACGAACCTTGACATTGGGGCTCTCGTAATTGGCCCTGGAGAGACTCTTCGCCGGAGATGAGGTGGGGTCGGAAACGGAGCGCCTGAGAACAGGCGGCTTGGGCAGCAAAGAAGAAGAGCCAGCAAGAATCCTCTGGCCCTCCGGAGGGGTTTGGACGGCGACAGAATCAAGTGGCGGAGCAACCACGGCGGCTCTGGGTGGCGTACATAGGCCGGAGATGCAGTGGCCGAGAGGAGGTGAAGGTTCTATTATCGGCAGAGGAATCTTGGAGAAAGCAGAGAGATTTTCACCGAAGAAGTTCTTGGGGTTTAGCTCCGATGGTGGCTCAGGGGAGGCGAAAGCAGTAGCTACAGAGCGAAGGGAAATTGAAGAGCCATTGCATCCGCAAGCGGAGCAAGGGGGATGGTTGTGGGAGTTGATGCGTAGGTGGGACATGTCGACGGCGAAATCGTGAAGCGAAGAATCTCCGGTTCCCAGAGGCGATTCTTGATTCAATTCACCCCTTTTCCAGAGATTTCTCAGATGGGTTTCTTGATTTCTGGGAATTTTGGGTACAGTAATCAGGATGACAAGGTTTTATATCGAGGTTTTAGATGCGGGAGGTCGACTGAAATCGAAACCCGGTAACTCGCCAACTTGAAGGCGATGTATCGGTAACGGTGACGTGTGTCGCTTTGCAGCCAGTGCGGCATGGCTACGGTGTGCATATGTGAAATTGAGTTTGGCATGTCGCGCAAATTTCCTAATGTTTGCACACTCGCACGAGTTGACTCATCGCAACTTAATCTTCTAAATTAGATAAAGCTGCAACCTAGCTCTGAATGTTTAGAAATATGTGTGATTTAGTCCCGTAAATGGTAACGGACTGTTATGTAACCATGACATTGTTAGGGTCTCTTTCTCTTACCACCACATGTCACCATTCTCTCTATCAAATCTAGCTCTAACCCTTGTTGTCGTTCTTTTTTCCACGAAATCTGGCCTTACCTCTTACCATTAACCTATTCTTAATTAATTATAAAGTCGCCCCTCTCCGTCAACCATTACTCCACTCATAACCGTCAGCTTCTTCTCCTTTTCGCATGCACACCTTTGGCCTCTTCTCCTCTTCACCCACATCATTGGCCTCATTTCCTTTTCAACCGTATTGTCTGCTTCTTCAAATTGCCAACACCATCAGTTCAACTTTACTCCTTGGCATTGTCAGTCTCTCTGAAGCCACTCTTTATTTCTCCCATTGAATATGGCTCATCACCGGTCTCTTCTCCCCAACAATCAGGTTCTCTTACCCATTGTCATGCGTTCTCTTCTCCATCCCAATTGCCCTTTACTTTTGGCTATGAATTCATGCACCAATGACAGCTCTGGCTCGCTGATGAACCAAAGATGACAAGTCGCTGTTGTTTTCACCAATTGCTTGAGCAATTTCTTATTGTTCCAATTGAAGAGGATAGCAGTTTTGTCCTCGCCTATTCCTTTGCCTCTAATTTCATTCGAATTGCTGCTGTTTCATGCCAATTTCTCTACCCCTAGCACCAATTTCATATCATTCCAATGGAAAAAGATACTAGTTTCAATGATTCTAGATTCACGTCACGTTTAACATAAGGAACTCGAAACAACTCCTTCATCCCTAGTCGTCAACTCATCTTCACCGAATCTGTCGCCCTTCATTACATCCTTCAAATCATCTACCTTGTCAAAGTTTTGGGTGGCAAGGTATTGGTGAAGGAGATTGAAGGAGATGGGTAAGGAGGCGGCAACAACGGAGGAAAAAGGAGAATAAGGATTGGTGATAGCAAACCTCAGCCCCACCCTACTCAAGCCTCATGCACAAATCATCTTGAAAGGAAACACCATCCACGTTTCCATCCATCTAAGGACTAACTCACTACATATTCTAAAATTAAGGATTGGGTATCAATGAGTCAAACTATAATAATTAACTCACTTGAGTCAGCAAACTTAAATGCACATTTAAGCCATTTGCCTATCCTTTACCTAGCTAATAAACATCATGCTCTTATTCTAAAAAATCTATACCTTTTCCAAATAGGCACCACTAACAATATTTTTTGCAACTGTTCGCTTTATGATGATGTCAATCAAACCTAAACAAGATAAGACGTCATTAGATCTAAGTATTGAACATCATTTTTCTTCAAGTCAAGCCATCGTTTATCAAAATCAGATATAAAAAAAGCCCAATAAACCACATCATATCTAGCTTCCACGAAACACAATAGTTGTCTCATGACACCACCTCTACATCGTTCAACTCCAAGGTTGGTGGTCATTATTGCAAACAGCTCAACCAACGCCTTCTTCATCAAGCCATTAGATTATGCAAATTGAAGAAGAAAATTGTAGAGTCAGCCGATCCAATCCATCATGCCCAAAAAGTTTAGTCAAAGTTCAAGTCAAATCTGTTTAGAAATATGTGTGAAGAACTGCAAAATGTGTATAAATGATTATATAAATGGAAAAAAAATCATTAACTTGAACATCCAGCTGAAAGATGTGCCTGAAGAATTATACAGATATGTCTGAAAGACTAAATAAATGCATACTAAAGTCATTGACTTGAAATCTAGTCAGAGATATATGTAAGGGTCATAGAGATGTATCTATATCACTATTAAAATGTGTCTATATCAGGATGTGTCTACTGTCTACCAACTACATGTTTATAAAGTGCATAGTATTCCACATGTTTTTCTAGACACATTTCAGAAATATTTTGAACACATTTAGTTGTTGTTGCAAGGAAGTCCTTTTTTATGTTTATAAAATGCATAACCACGTCTTTATGTTACTTTCACACATTTATTAGATACTTTTACATATTAATTCAAACAATTTTACTTATAGCTTCAGATACTTTTACACTTAAAATATCAATCCTACAGAGAATAAATATATATTTGTAGTTGTCCAAGTAGAACTAATTGTCTGTGTTTTTCATACACTTTTATCCTATTATTTTATACACTCATGCATCTTGTCTTAGACACTCATGCAATTTGTTTCTACATGTAGTTCAATGGCAGATACAAGGGAGGGCTAGCCTGTGATGGCCTAGAGTGGCAATGACTGTGGCAAATGGGAGAAGAAGACTAGTAGGATCTTCAAGCCATAGTTGACATTATCTGGAGGCGAGCAAATATAGCATGATCTTGAAGCAAACGATAACAAAGAGAACTAAGGGTGGTCGTCATGATCTAGAGGTAAGCCATAATAGGCAACGTGTGAGATTTGGAGATCAGCAAAACTGTGTGATCCGAAGACAAGCAATGACAGTGAGATCTGAAATCGATCATCAGTTGGAGAAGCCACGATCTAGTGGTGATAAAGGGCTGTTGTGACAACAATATATGGTTTCTGAAGGTAGAAGGAGAGTTTTGTTCTAGGGGCAATTTGTTTAGATTTTATGTTGGGTGGTGGGTTATATATGGAGAACTGGTGGTAAACTAGTATATCTATTTAGGTATATGTCTATGATATAATAACAATAAAATTTGAGGTCTTAGAATGATGAAAACCAAGCATAGGGTCAAATTGGAAAATAGATAAATGTTTCAAGGCATCCGTTTGGGGATGACAAAATCTGACCTGACCCCAACCTGACAATGCCCATTGACGTGAAATCCGAGAAAATCTAAATTCAAATTACCCAAACCCGAAATATCTAAACCTGAAATGACCCAAACCCAAAATGACTCAAACCCAAGACTGACTTGACTTGAACCCGAAATGCCCCGATAACTAGACTCAACATAACCAGATTTTATCCTAAATCAACATAAATATTTTGTCTTAGAGATTTAAAAAATTTTAATTTTTTATATATTGCTTACTTATCTAAATTATATATCAGTTATGACCATATAATTTAATAAATTTTAAAATACTATAGAAATATTTTTTATTTAGGAGCCTTTGAAGAATAAATTAAAAAAATACTTAATATGTTTTACATGGGGGCCTTTTGAAATTTAATAATTTGAGGATTTTCTTGGGGAAAGGTAAAAAAAAAAAGTCCTATAAATTTTACAACTTTTCTAAGTAAGTCCTATATCTTCATGATTTTCTATTTGAGTCCTATATCTTAAAAAATGTGATCACTGTTAGTCCTATAGATGAAAAATTTGACAGAAATCTGATGTGGTGAAAAACGGACGTTAAAAACAAGGGGAAAAAAATCAAAATTGAACATTTAACTTGGTAACTTTTATAATTAAATCACTAGGTTCCTATTTTCTCACAATTCATTCCTGGATTCAAAAGAAATCTAGAACTATGTAACTCTAATTGGAATGTGCAGGTTGGGTTATTGCTTTTGTGCCTGAATTTTTTAGAAAATGTTTAAAATAAACCTTTTCTTCTTCTTCTTCTTCTTTTTCTTCTTTTCCTAAATAAACTATAATATTTCCTATGTTTTAAGGCCATTGATTTCCATTACCTCAATGGGATTTACCATGAAAATGAGGATATCACGTTAATTGAGTCATTTAAAAACTAGCACTTTACCTACTTAACAATTACTTGAAAAAATTCTTTTAGAACATAATTAATTATTTACGAGTTATCCAACTCAAATATAAAATTTTAAAAATACTATATTTTAAAAATATATTTTGAGCTTATTAATTATAGAATTTCATTTGATGTACAAGTCAAATGAAAAATTAAAAATATTAAATAATAATAGTGTATTAAATAGCTCATTGCCTAATATTTCACAGCCAATTTTGTAATATTTCATTATATATATATTCCATCGTACTTTATGAATTCCATTATAAGACGATATAATCTTTTTCTTATTAATTCTTCATGCTTTTAATAGAAGCTTGGAAGAATAAAGTATAAAATTTTAGAAAATGAGCCCTAAGTATACTACAGGAAGGATATTTATATCGGCAATAACAATGTAATAATGATAATTTCACTGATGATGAAAAAATTGATTTATAAACTAATGAATATATAGATATATAGGAAGATTAATTAATAAAATTGTGTGGCAGTATAATTAAGCCATTGACATCTGGATTGGGATTGAGGTCATTCAGCTCCAGCCTTCTCGCCAGAACATGATCTGACTGTTGCTTACGGGAGGTTTTTATTCCGCTCCTTGCTAAGAATTCTTCATTTCCAGAACCTTTGTATGTTTTAAATTTTTGGACCATGATTAATGTTATCACTTAAAAGCTTGTATTTTTCGATTGGAAAGTATGAAAATTGTTCCTTATTCTTCACTCATAGGGAAAAAGGAAAAAAGAAAATATAGCAGGTTTGTGCTTGAAGAACAACGGCACCAGAAGAGAATATTTATGGTTTTAGGGGTGAGTTGTGAAAAAATAAGAACCTGTTAACTTAATTATAAAAGTTACAAAGTTAGATGTCCAATTTTGATTTTTTTTCCCTTTATTTTTAACGTCCGTTTTCCACCACATCAGATTTCCGTCAAGTTTTTAGTGTATAGGACTAACAGTGATCACATTTTTTAAAATATATAACTTAAATAGAAAGTCATAAAGATATAGGACTTATTTAGAAAAGTTACAAAAGTTATAGGACTTTTTTTTTACTTTTCCCCAATTTCCTTATACATTCTTTTGAAACAGGTAACTGACACACCGGGTCTCATCTAATAGTTAAATTAGAAGTCGACTAATCTAGACCAAGTAGTAGTAGATCCATTTATGGAAAACTTCACTTACGGCACAAAATTTTTCTTTTCATTTTCTTTTCATAATCCTGCACAAATTTTTTGAATTGTTGCATACTTAAATTGGTTACTTGAGTTTTAAATTTCAAGTTTGCTGCATAAACTTTAATTGGTAAATACAAAATTAATTTAACATAATTGTTTTGAATCTAGACATTTGAAATTTGATTTAATTAATATGGTTCTCTTCATTGTTTGAAATTTGATTCAATTAATTTTAAATTTTTCGAATCAATGTATTTTTATGTCTAGTCAAATTAAATTTTTTAACACTTTTTTCTTCTTCTAGTATTAACATTCCCGCCCTACCCGGTTTTACTAATATTCCATTCTTGTATTAGTAGGAATGGTATATACAAGATTAGTCTTTAATTATTTATCTTTAAATTTGAATTTAATTTACCATAAACCCTAAACCCTAAACCCTAAATCTAAACCCAAAATGTCACGGAATGGGGTCTCAATGCCCTAAATTGCTTAACTTGTAGGTCCTTTGGGACTGTGGTCCCACTTAGTCACTGTTGGCTAACTATTAATCATAGGTAAATTATGATAATTTACATGCAACTAGTTTCTTAACCTACTCTACAAGAAAATATGCCTGCATTTGTCCTACTGAAGCAAACAAAGAAGTAAACCATTTAAGAAAAACATTGCTTAAGTATTCCATTTAAAACATACTTAAAAAGCGTCAAGGCAATAAAATACTAGTTACTTCAACTTCAAATAATAGTTTGTGCACATTTTAACACTAGCATACACCCAAAAGTAACTCAATGGTTTAACACCACAATGTCTTAGTACACAAGGTACTATATATACAAGGCAAAATTTTTAACCAAGATCCATCACTTGAGCCTTGCCTTTGAGCTATCAAGCTCCAAGTGCAAGCTCTTTCTTATCCTTGTGCATCACTTAGCCTCTAAACTGTAAAGGCATAACACTTAGTTAGTACAAAGCTTAACTCTCAAGTAACTTTAGAATATCAAGAATTCAAGTAAATAAGTGCCTACAAAAGGGGAAACTTAGCTTACAACTATCTACTTAGTTGTTAAGCCCAATGTTAGAATCTACACAACACACTTAAGGGAATGAGTACATGAATGTACTCAATAAGGGTCTCTTAGGGCACCTGCAAAGAAGATAGTAAGCAAGCATGCAAAGTCGGCATACAAACAAGCAAGCAAGCAACCAACAATCAACACAAATAAATAATATAATAAATATGCAATACATGAATGTATGATATGCAACATGCACATTCCTTGAAACTTCTTACACCTTAGGTGCCTTATAGTTGCTGTGAGCTTAAACGACGGAGGTGCTCAAGACACTGGCTTTCGTATCCTAAATCCTTTACCTCTCTTGAGTCTTACTTACGGGTCATAGAGTAGGTCATCACATTCTTTCAAAGCTTACCTTACCTTTAACTTATTGTACAGGGTAGCCATCTTATGTGGTCCAACTTGTTAGTGGCTTACTTACCAAACCACATGGTTTAGTTAGGATCCTCTTAGGTTTCTTTTTCATTTCCCTAAAGGTATAAGATCTCTCACTTGGGTCAACAAAGACTCCAAAACCTGCCTTAATCCCCTTAGTGCCCCTTTAGCAACTTGAGCACTTTTACTCCCTTAGCCACTTTACTTAGCCCTACCTTAACCACACCACTTATCTACAACTTACATAATGCATAATTCTTAACTTAGGAATGAGTATTAGACCCAACTGAAGCTACAGAATGTCTTAGAATAGCTTAGGGAAGTTAACCGAGAGATTGAGACATTCTTAAGGTGTCCAAAGCTTGAGGGGCTTGTTCCTTGGCGACGCGTCACCAAGGGCATCAGTTCTTGGGTTTTTTGGGATTTTGTTGGCAACCCGTCAACGGCGATACGTTGCCAATGCATTTCCAGCATTGCGCAACCATGTCCCATCTTGCATAAAACTTGCTCAATCTTTCAATCCCCACAACCTATTCACATGGGTCTTGTTTCTACTTTATTCTAATATGTAATACTACATTTCTATGCATTATTTTAGATAAATTAACTTGAACAAATTCAGCTACAAAGCAAGAACAAAACATAAGCATCACAAGCACAGTTGAGCTCAACTTAACTATATTGAGTTCCAGACCTAAAACCAACGTGGTATGGCACCAAGAACTTCAAATCAAGATCATTTCTAGTAACTCAAACAACTTAGAGCCAGCTCAAACCAACTAAGAAGCTTACCTTAGCGTTTATGTGCAAAACAAGCAACAAGAAGCTAAATTGAAGCAAATGCACCAAGAATGGGTTGGAGGCTTCTTGAATTCTCCTTAGGACCTTCAAATTTGCTAGAAATTTGTGTCATTAGGGAGGTTTGTAGCAGACAACCTGCTGGAGAGGGAGAGCTACAAAAATTGGGAAGAAAAATGGAGGATGGAGGCCAAAACTTAATAGAAATATCCTACCAACTCTACTAAAACTTACTTTTTGTTTTCTTGTCTATTGGCCCTCAAGTTTCCTTTTGTCTCACTTTGGCCACTAGACACACTCCCAAACCGTCCCTCCTTGGTCCTAAATAATATTTATAAGCCTCTTATACCTAGCCTCTTGGACATTTAAGTCACTTAAGACATAAATGGCTCAATTGAACACTTAACACAATTTTTACACTTTTCCTTCAAATAATGGTTCTAATAGCTAGATTAACTTATGGACTTAACTTAACTAGTAAAAAATGCTTACATGACCCTAATTTCATAAAAATTATAGTCTTCCCACTCGCTTGGGTCAAAATTACTATTTTGCCCTTTTGACTCTTATGTGCCAAATAAAACTTAGGAACTTATCTTTACTTACTTAACTTGTCTTTCTTGCTTAATGAAATGCTAACTTGAGGTACTTAAGTAAACACTTAAATAAAACACACTTACTGGGTTAAAGCTAGTCGTTAACTAGGAAAGTTGTCACACAAAACCTTAGAACCACAAACACTTACCCTAACCTAAACCATAAGCTCGTAATCTTAACTATAAGTACTATACCTAAACTTAAACCCTAAATCCTAACCCTAATTGAAACTTTAACCTTAACCGTAATCCCTCAATCCTAACCTTAAATTCAAACCTTAAAACCTAAAACCTTAACATTTAATCTTATTCCTAACTCTTATCGTAAACCTTAACAATTAATTCTAACTTTTACCCTAAACCTTAACTTTTCTTTTTTACTACCTTCCATATTTAATAAGTTTTATATTCGGAGGCTTCCATATTTAATAGCTTCCCTTTTTTAGGAACATCCATATTTAATAAGTCTTATATTCAAAGACTTTTATATTTAATAAATTTCATATTAGCTCTTTTAAAAGAAATAAATTCCATATTTAGTAAGTTCATGATCTTGGTAGGCAATTGTCAAATTATAATATTGATAAGGTACCTAAATTTTAAAAATTTTCATTTTAGTCACCATAATAATTACAACATGGGTTCCTAAAATTTTTAAATCATTGCATTTTTACCCATAATTTTTAAATTTTTTAGTTTAGTCAATAATAGAGTAATAATGAACTAAAGTTATATTTTATAACAATTTCATAGAAAAAGTTAGTTATCAAAGAAAATTTGTCAAAAAATAATTAAGAAAATTTTTTATGAATTTTTTAATTTAACAAGCTAAGAAAATAAAAATTAGCATAAATTAATTGCACAAAAAATTGAATTATTTATTTTAAATTTTAATAAAAATTAAATAAAAATATTGAATTGATTAAGTGATTTTAGTATATACCCCAGCAACCCAAACAAACTAGACTGGTCAGCCCAAGTTTGGATTGAAATCTGATCTAAAATTATCCGAGACTAAAATCGACTAGACCTGTTTTAAACTTGAAACAAAATAAACCAAACCAAACCCAAACCGAAATCAACCTGAACCTAATTAACCTGACTTGAACCCGATTGGAACCCAAATTTATACTAACTTGATTAAACTCAAACCTAAATAATTTGACTTGACCTACCCAATTATCATTCCTATATCCGTCTGAAATCTGAAAGCACCTAGGCTTATTTTTTATCTTCGTTGTACTAATTTGTAAGGACCGCTACTATTGTCCCATTTTCAAAGTCACATCCTTGTTCACTAAGATTTTCAACAGACATTCTTATCGATGCATCAATAGATACATGATTGATAATGATTTTAATAGCATTTGTTAAATAATACCGCTAATTGTTACTAATGGTGGCCACTGGGCCGGTTTGACCAGGCCCGACCCGGACCCGGCTCGGTGTCAAACTCGGGCTTGGCCTAGAACGAATTGGGCTCGGACGAAGGTGGGGCGTGTTTGGGCCTAAGGGAGGAAAGGAGTCCAAGTTCGGCGGACCGGCCCACGGCTCGCACAAACCCGGACAGAACTGGACCGGCCCATGACCCGGCCGAGCCAGGTCGGGCCCGAACCAGGTCACGTTCCCATTACCGTTGCTACGCCAGCATTTTTTCAAAAAATGGGAAAATTACACCTTGACCCCCCCAACGGCTCTAGACATTTTTTTTGACCCCCAAACTTTTTTACCTTCAATCAACAGCCAATAACGGCTAGTTTTTGAGGGCTTTTTGGGGAAAACAAATTTTTTCTTCTCCTATAAATAGGCAGCCTCCTTCCTACACTTCCTCACACCAATCTTCTCCTACAATATTCTCTCATTCTCTCTACTACTTCTTTCCAAGTTTATTAATCTTTCACTAATATTTTCTTAATTGCCTCTTAATCATCTCTCCATCTCTTCAATTATTTTCTTCTACTAATGCCTTCACGAACGAAGAACTTCGGCAAGGGCAAAGGTGTTGCCTCCTCCTCATCCGACACAGAGGTCGGTTCATTTTTTCGAGGACGTTTGTTCTGGAAAAATCAAGGCTCGCATTCACAAGAAATTCTCGACAATGATCTAAACATCGACATGGTAGCATACGACCTTAGCCTTGACGATCAACTCTCTGATGATGATGTTGAGGAAATTTCACCGACCCAAATCGGTGCCGAGGGGTCCTAACCGACCCAATAAAGCGAGCAACCCGAGCGGAGTCAAGTGAAGAGCGGGAATTTGAAGGCTTCCGTTTGGGTGTATTTCGATCAAGTTTGGGAAGGCAAAATAAGGTATACGAAGTGCAAACATTGCGATAACAATTTTGCACACAAATTGAACTCCGGAATGGGCACCCTCACAAGGCACTTAAGCAAAGTTCATGGAGACATCGGCGGCATTTCGGGTGGACAAACACAATTGACGGGTGTTGGCAGCTTCGGCGGTCTAGGTATTTTTCAATTTAATCCAAAAACTATTAAGATAGGTTTAATTAATTGGATGATGATTACTAAAAAACCATTTAGACAAGCTGAGGATGAACACTTAGAAAGATTCATCCAAGAAAATCTAAATCCTGCTTATAAAAAAACATCTAGGCAAACAGCTAGAAGAGAAAGCTTTAAACTGTATGAAGCTAGGAGATGTGATTTACAAGCATATTTTTTTACTGTTAATCATTGTCTGTCATTTACGTCTGATATGTGAATATCTCCAATAGGACAAAATTATTATGTAACTGCTCATTGGATAGATGATGAATGGGTCATTAAAAAATGGATAATTGCTTTTAAATGTATGAAATCTGATCATACGGGTTAGAATATTTTTAACTGCATTATTGAAAGTTTGCGTGAATTTTTTGTTGTTGATAAAGTTTTGTCTATTTCTTTTGACAATACTTCAAACAATGGTGCGGCGGTGAGAGAATTGATAAAAGAATTAAAACCACCGCTTGATGGAAAATTTTTTCATGTTTGTTGCTTGTGTCATATTTTGAATTTATGTGTCCAAAATGGTTTACAACAACTACAAAACCAAATTGAACCAATTCGGAATGCTTTACTTTTTATTAAAACAAGGAACAAATTGGCTCGTGAATTTAAAATGTTTTGTATTAAAAATGGGGTGAATTTTTCTTGGAAAAAGTTTAAAATTGATTGCCCCACTTGATGGAACTCAACATTTAAAATGTTAAATGACGCTCAACCATGGGCAAATCTTTTGACTCGCTTTGTTAACTCAAAAGTTCAAGGCAACTGGCTAACGGACGAGGTTTGGGAAAAATGTTTTAAGTTAGTTGAGTTGCTTAGATATTTTTATGAGGCAACAAACTTTTTCTCTAGAGTTTATTACCCAACAATGCACCAAGTAATGTTATATTTTGTAAACATCATCTATGTTTTTCACCAATACAGGGACGATGAGTTTTTGAAACCAACTGTTGAAGCAATGCAAAAGAAATGACTTGATTATTTTCAACAAATCCCACAAATTTATCTTGTTACATGTGCATTAGATCCAAATGTCAAAATCACGGGTTGTCTGCAATTGTTAGAAGCATACTATCACTTATATTTAGGTCAAGCACAAGTTTCTGCACTTGCTATTTCTGCTGAAGCTGACCATAATTTGAGAGAGTTATACAAACTTTACTTTGTTAAGCATTCTGATAAGGTTAGGTCATCCGACCCAACACCCGCCCGACATTCTACCTCATCATCATCATCATTAAGGTTCAACCCAGCGACGAGTATCCTCAAATGACTGAGGCCCATAAACCTGGGATTGGCGGAATGAGATGATTACCTCTGCACTTTATTTTAAAAGAATGAGGAAGACATTCTCGAGTGGTGGAAGAACAAAAGAGAAAGATTCCCGATCTTATCCATACTGGCATAAGAGATTTTGGCAGTTCCGATTCCAACCGTCGCCTCCGAGGCTGCCTTCAGTGCAGGGAAAGTAGTCATCTCGGAGAAATGAGCAAGACTCACACCTGAAGCCGTTGAGGTTTGCATTTGTAACCGGGATTGGGCGCTTGCTGCTCTAAGGAAACAAGATATTAAAAGCTCTGACGATGAGGTCCCTTCTGATGATGACCAACAAGAGTAAATTCTAGGTTTTCATTAGAATTTAAAGAATATAATTGATCTGATTATGCTGTTAAGCACAGATATTAAGTTTTACCTTTTTGATTTTTTTTCCATGGAATGTTTTGCCATTTTCAAGTATAAGGCACGTTTCAAATTATGTAAGTGCTGTTTGGTTTTTTTATTAATAAAATTTGCACCGGCGGTGGTGTTTCTTTCAAAAATATATATATTTCATAAAATTATTATCAAACAACTATTGAAAATATATTAAAAAGGTGTTTTTTAAAATCGGATTAACCCGGCCTAGCTCGGACCCGCCCCGGCCCAGCCCAGGCCCAACCCGCGTAGATGGGGGCCATGCCCGGGTTCAAGAAAACCGACCCAGGGCAGGCCGGTTCGGCCCATTGGCCACCACTAATTGTTACAGAATCTCATTTCATCATATAAATACCGCTAATTCTTAATGTCATTAAACTTAGAAACCTACTTATCAATTTGATGTGCACAAAATAGTACTCCGCCTGGAATTGATTGAGTCATGTACCTTATTTTACTTAACTTGACTTAAAATTATTTATATTATTATTTTTTTAAAAAAATTTAAAATTATATTTGAAAACTACAAACTTTCATTTACTATTTGTGAATACAAATTTTGTATTTATATTCCAAAATATTTAAGATAAAAGATTATAAATTAATTACTATAAACAGTATATAGTTCAAAGAAATTCAGATAAATTAATTACTCAGTATGTCACATTTAGTGGATTTAGGGTGCCTTGTGGGGCTAAATTGCACCGTCTAATACCTCAAGCTGTAAAACTATCACTGAAGTAACAAACATAGTATCTTTACTCTTAAAATAGCTATCAGTTTCATAATTGGCCTTTTATTTTAAATCTCCATTATGTGTTCAACTGACAAGCACAAACTTTTGCACTTAATATATACCTTAGATTTTTTTTTTAAAAAAATAAATAAGATTCTTTTTTATTAGAAAATTATTTTATATAACGAGCTTTTATCGCTTGAAAAAATATTGATAATTCAAAATTCAATTGAACCGTGAGCATATTTTTAAAAATTTATCAATAAATTACTTATTTAAAAAATTGTATTCGTTTACTTTTTTTTTGTTTCCTTATGCATGTCAGTTAGATGCTTTAACTGAGGTCTGTAGAAAGGAAATTGCATACGCAATTGCTACTATAAGGACATATTTTTATCTTCATTATGTTAGGGACAATTTTATAACACATGGTATAGTTGAGGGAGAGCTAGTGTAATTTAGATAGCTCAAAAAAAGAGGGGAAGATCATTTTGAGTCTTAAATATTTCACTTTTTCTTCTTTCCAATTCAGGTAGTTAAGCCGTAAATTACACCGGTAGCTCATAATATTTTATTATTATCCTATTTTGGATCATAATCTCAAAACCGAGCATTGGACGTCTTCAACCTTAATGTTTTATCTCATTTTAAATATTTAACAGACAGAAATTGTTAAAATTAATTAAATTGGTCACATAGTATTCCAGCGTTGGCAATTTGCGTAGAGATGTTAGGATTAGAATATAAAAATTACCACAGAAAATGTGCAGGGTCTAGAGTGGATTAGAAGATTGATGTGATCGCTCGGTGAATTCTTCTTGTACCAGGTTTGATCGTTTGAAATGAAATCTAATGTTTGCTTGCGGATTAAAAAAATAGTCTTTTTAAATAAAAATAAATTTAATCTTCTTATCTAGTTTTAATACTATATAATAACTTTTATCTTCTTTCCACCATCTTATCTTGTAGGCTAATTTACTATTGCCTAATTTCCCTTTTTGAGGATGGATTATCTTAAGCCTATCTAATTTTAGTATTAATGCCTATCTAATTTTAGTATTAATCTCTTACTCTGCCTAAAGCTAGAAGATTTTATACTCAATTTTGTCTATTCAATCTCTTAAATATTTGGGTCTCTTGACCCTCAAGTTTATCTAGTTTCTCCCTATCTTCTAATACAAGTTTCTTTTCTCGAAGATATATTCATATCGAGAAATAAACCACCCTAGCAACAGAGTTTTCTTAATCACAAGAGAAAATTAACAAGAAATAGATGATAATTGAAGATAAAAATTAAGTAGGCATTAGAACCTCAACAAGATTCTCATATCCTGAAAGAGAGCAAAAGAATTTAGCTACTAAACATCATAAAACAAAGCTTCAAAACAAGCATCCAAAATTTAGACATTGAAAAGAAGTTAAAGAAAGAAGAAAAAAAAATAATTCTTCACTGAGAAAAATTGCTCTTCAACTGCCAGGTTAAATTTCTTTAGTCTTTTCTCTTACTATTTTGTCCCCTCATCAAGAAGTTTTTTGTCCTCAGCTGCCGCACAAAACCCTTGTGTCCTGCTTGAAATAGGGAGCTGAAAGTAATGTCATTTTGCTTAATTTTAGGGTTGATTTGTTTTGTCTATGGAATTTTACTTGATTCATTTATTGTCCAAATTGGCATCACTGTTGATGGGCTCGTGCGCTGCGATGCCAAGTTGGCGTCGATGCTTTCCTTCTTTGCCTCTTTTGCCTTTTTTCCACGCAACTTTCCAACATACGCCAACTTACAAAAAAAAAGCATAAATTACTATCAAAACTACCAACTAAATAACTAAAACTCATGAGAATGATACTAAAATTTACTCACTAAAAGAACTTTATCAAATACCACCAAACTCCAACATTTGCTCGTCTTCAAGCAAAAACAATCAAAGGCACTGCCTAATACTCTACATAAACTTAGCAACTATTTCCACATGCCAATTCTAGAACTTGAAACCCTAAAGATCATTACTTAATCAAGTAATTAAAGACAAAATACCCTCAAGCCAAGTTTCTCTGCTCAATCATCACCTTATCTCACCAAGATGCTTTTATGTGAGTGCGTGCTCTTTAAAAATTAAATTACCATACACCTTCAATCTCTACCAACTCCAAATATCTCACTTCCCTCATTTCTTTCTGCTTAGTTGATATACTTTATTTAAACAAGCTAGCCAATTTATTACAATTCCAACTTTTTCCCATTTGTTTAAGCTTATTCCCTTGCTTGCGCCTTCCACTGAGCATGCGTAATAAGAAGGGTTCTATCCTCCAGACACCTAAGTTACTAGTATAGCACAAATCAAGAATGCTTTGCATACTTATAATTTAAGCATCATTTTATGTGAAGAGTGAGTCTTAACTTAAAAGAAGATTCCCTATTACTAAGTACTTGAATCATTGGGGTAAATAACTTATTTTTTACTTCAATCTCTAGCCATAAAACATCAACCAAGCAGATATTTCAAGTTAATGATAGATTTCCAGCAATTACTAATCTACTTATTCAATAAGTATTCATAAAAAATATAGAGGCATCAAAGCAACACAAGGTTCCAACTAACCAATAACACAAAGGAATACCTAGAACATCAATGACTTAACTATGTTGTTTCATAATTTCTTATTATCAATTTGAAATTCTTACAAATTAGCATATGCACTCATATAAATAAACTCATGTAAATAAATAAAAAATAAAATAAAAAATAAAACTAATAAATGGCAAGCACTAAAACAAAACTACTTTACGTAACTCCAATGCTCCCCCAAAATCCAACGTTGTCCTTAATATAGCAAAAAGAAAGAATAAGAAATCATACATGGGAGGCAAGGAAACTAAAATCAAAGGTGTCAAACAGTTCAAAACACTTATCAAGTAGCACTCATCATCACTACCTTTCAGCCATGTTATGAATGGATCTTTTGAAATAATAGAAGGGAAAGATGGTACCACACATGAAGTTACCATATCAATTTGATTGTAGTTGGGGAGATTGTTTGGTTTCTAAAGAGTCTTAAACATGTTGAAAATTACCTTCTCATCTTCAACTTTCAGAATAACTTATCCTTGCTTTACATCAATCAAAGCTCCACCTATAGCCAAAAATGGTCTACCAAGAATGATAAGTATCTCATATATTCTTCTTCCATATAAAACCACAAAGTCTAAAGGGAAAACAAATGTATCAACTTTGATAAGTACATCCTCTACTATTCTTCTAGGATAAGTGAAACATCTATCAGCCAACTGAAGACAAATAGTAGATGGTTTCACTTTGCCTATTTCTAATTTCTTAAAAGTAGGTAATGGCATAAGATTAATACTTACTCCTTGATCACACAAAATTCTGCTAAAATATGAGTTTCCAATCACTCATGGAATAATAAAACTATTAGGGTCTTCCAACTTTTTTGCCAACTTCTTTTGTAAAAAATCTTTGCAATCCTCAGTTAAAAACACCCAATTTCAAAATCTCCAAATTTTCTTTTTCTAGAGACAATATCCTTGACAAACTAAGCATAATTAGGAATTTATTCAATACCATCAATCAAAGGAATATTAATCTCAAGTTTATTAAAAACTTACCCTAACTTTAAACCCTACCCTTAAACAGTAACCTAAACAAAAAATCATAACCCCCCAAATATAACCTAATCCATAAACACAAAACTCACACCCTAACATAAAACCTACACCCTAGAGTCCTAGACCGGTTACATGTTGGGTACTTAATTCAGTAACTGTCACCAGTGTTATTGCTCAATTTGAAAGTTATGCTATATGTTACTGTTAATCTATAAATTGTAATTTTTTGTAAGCAACTACAACCAAGGAGAGATCAGAGAAAAGAATCCAAACATATTTCAAGGGCCGCTATTAGCTTGTTTTGAGTTGTCCACAAGCAATGTTGAAGCGGGGCATGTGCAGTGCAAGGTGGCCTTCTTTGCTCTATACATAAATAAGCCTAACTACTGCTTCTGCCTTTCCCACGTACGTACCTAACATCACATACCCAAAACTGTTGGGACGAAATGAGGATATATATATAACCCGGATTGTTGAACCAAACTCGAGTCTATTGACGTTTTTCCTTCCCTTTGCTTAAACAGCGACCAACTGTAGCTCCACCTTCGTTCGACAGCCTTCCCCGTGACTATCAACATCTTCATATTTCCCACTAGATTACCTTGTTTGCGCATCTGAGCTCTAAACTCTATTAGCTCATCTCAGCTGGCTTTGGCACCATTTTATCCAAGGCATACAAAGAAGAAAAAAAACATGGTGGAGTATATATCTCCCATTTTTTCAATCATGATGAAGCTTAGTTCATTTCCGGAAAAAGACATTAAAACCTTGATATCTGCAAAAGGAGAGATGAACAAGTTGAAGAGTGATCTTGAGATCATCGAGCCTTTTATTGAGGATGCAGATAGATAGCATTTAGGCACCGACAGAGCTCTTCAAGTTTGGCTGTGTAATCTGAATCACATATGCTACAATATAGAAGATGCTGTGGATGAGTGGAATGCCAAAATTCCCAAAATGAAACTGGAGGGCAAAGAAGTAGAACAAAATGCATCCAAGCTAGAAAGGTACGACTTTCTATGCTTTTTGCTTCTCGTCGAGTTGGTTTATATGCTAAGATCTCTCATTGGATAAAAATTAGAAAAGAAGAGCTAGATAAGATTGATGAGCAAACAAAATGTTATATTACTCATTTGCAGCCAGTTAGGGCCGTTCAAAATAATCAACTTGATCAAGGAGAGACTACCCCTAACCACTCAAATATAGTGGTGCCTATTAGGGAAAGAGAAAAGGATTGACTCGTCAACATGTTGTTGGCTGAGAATAGACAACTGCCCACACCTAGAGTCGTTTCCATAATAGGGCCTGGGGGGATCGTCAAATCCACTGTTGCTAAAGAAGCTTACCATGATCATAGGGTCAATGGGGCTTTCGATAAAAGTGTATGGGTTTGGTTGTCAAAACATTTCGACATGGAAAGAATTGCTAAAGAGATAGTTGAAACCATTCAAGGTAGGACTCCAGAGGTTACTGGCTTAGCTTCATTACTGGAGAAACTTACGAAATGCGTTGATGGAAAAAAATGCTTCTTGTCTTCGACAATGTTTAGATAGAGCGTAGACATGATAATGAAACTTTCATTAGAAACACAAATGATACGAGAAGTTCAGTTCAATTGAGAAGCGATATAAATCATTGGTTACAACTAAAGAACTCTCTCACAAGTGCTGCATCCAAAAGTAAAATTTGATAACATGTAGCAGTGAAGTTGCGAAATGTTTAGGATCAAAGGCCACCAACATGCTCTCACTGAAGCCATTATTAAATCTTGAGTTAGAGAAACTTTTTGAGACTATAGCATTTGACGGGAGAACAATAGTTACAGTGAAGTTAAGAACAACTGAGAAAAAAATAGCCTTCAAATGCAATGGGTTGCCCCTCGCCATCAATTGTCTTGGCGGAGCTATGTCTTTGTTGGCCAGATAATGATTGGGAAACAATACTGGAAATTCCTTTGTGGAAGCAAGAGAACGTCGAACAAGAAGTCTTTCGCCTTCGTATGATAATTTATTGTAACCTAGAGCCACCTGTAAGGCGTTGACTCCTTTATTGCACAATATTTCCCAAAGGCAGTGATACACCGAAGTCTGAGATATACATATGTGTATATACACATACTAGATGATATTAGGAGGAAGAGAAACTCTTAGTGCACTACAACAAAAGGAATCATAGACGACATTTTTTGGGACCTTTACTGGCATTTTAAAATGCTGGGATATCTTTACCAACTATTTAGGAAACACAGGAAAAAAACACAGCAGAACACATTGGTAAAGGCTGTATGTATTCCCTGCATTTTATAGACGTAAGTAAAGCTCTATAATCGGTGACATTTTTATTTAAAAATGTGGGTAAAGTACCATATTTAGTAGCATTTTTGTCCAAAAAATGTCACCAATGTACTGCATTCAGTAGCTTTTTCTATAAAAAATCATCGAATGTACCTTATACTCTAAAATTTTTCAACATTTTTTGAACAAAAGGCAACTATTAAGGGGTAAATAAAATATTAACTTTCCCTTTTTAGCATATCATTGTCCACCTGTTTTTTAACATGGGATAAAAAAAAACTATATTACTATCATTAACGTAAATTGCAATAAAATCCATTTTGAAGCTGAAGACATCAAATAATGAAATTTTTGTATTAATAGAAATTACAACATATTCATACATATAGAAATTTTAGATATGGAAATATGAATTTTTCAGTGTTATATTCATGCCAATTCCTATTAAGAAACTCAGACAATTACTAAGAAATAAAAGTAAAACTAGAAGTTGGAGCTCCACAAGTACAGATTCTCCAAAAGTTGCCAATCCTACTGCATCAACACGCAAATCTACAAAAAAAAAATGGAAAGAGTCAAGTAAATAGATCAAACACAAATAATGATGATTTAGAAGTTTAGAGGTTTTCAACTTGCTAAAAGAATAGCAGAAGCAACTTCCAAACAAAAATATTATAATTTCTTTTACATCAAACTAAGATAAGTATAAGATGATTCAATTTGACAGCAGTAAATACATAAACCACAATAAAAGTAACAAACAAATAGCCAACATACAACCATTCATTAATAGGTAGCATAAGCCAACATACATTTATCATTTTTTACGTAATTATCAT
>SMDT01001060.1:0-114274 GCA_005392925.1 Aquilaria sinensis | reverse complement strand
ATTCACAACTAGTTTGGAATGAAATGGAAACATTCACAACTAGTTTGGAATGAAATGGAAACATTCACAACCTAGTTTGGAATGAAATGGAAACATTCACAACTAGTTTGGAATGAAATGGAAACATTCACAACTAAGTTTGGAATGAAATGGAAACATTCACAACTAGTTTGGAATGAAATGGAAACATTCACAACTAGTTTGGAATGAAATGGAAACATTCACAACTAATTTGGAATGAAATGGAAACATTCACAACTAGTTTGTAATGAAATGGAAACATTCACAACTTGTTTGGAATGAAATGGAAACATTCACAACTTGTTTGGAATGAAATGGAAACATTCACAACTAGTTTGGAATGAAATGGAAACATTCACAACTTGTTTGGAATGAAATGGAAACATTCACAACTAGTTTGGAATGAAATGGAAACATTCACAACTAGTTTGGAATGAAATGGAAACATTCACAACTAGTTTGGAATGAAATGGAAACATTCACAACTAGTTTGGAATGAAATGGAAACATTCACAACTAGTTTGGAATGAAATGGAAACATTCACAACTAGTTTGGAATGAAATGGAAACATTCACAACTTGTTTGGAATGAAATGGAAACATTCACAACTAGTTTGGAATGAAATGGAAACATTCACAACTAGTTTGGAATGAAATGGAAACATTCACAACTAGTTTGGAATGAAATGGAAACATTCACAACTAGTTTGGAATGGAATGAAATGGAAACATTCACAACTAGTTTGGAATGAAATGGAAACATTCACAACTAGTTTGGAATGAAATGGAAACATTCACAACTAGTTTGGAATGAAATGGAAACATTCACAACTTGTTTGGAATGAAATGGAAACATTCACAACTAGTTTGGAATGAAATGGAAACATTCACAACTAGTTTGGAATGAAATGGAAACATTCACAACTTGTTTGGAATGAAATGGAAACATTCACAACTTGTTTGGAATGAAATGGAAACATTCACAACTTGTTTGGAATGAAATGGAAACATTCACAACTAGTTTGGAATGAAATGGAAACATTCACAACTAGTTTGGAATGAAATGGAAACATTCACAACTTGTTTGGAATGAAATGGAAACATTCACAACTTGTTTGGAATGAAATGGAAACATTCACAACTAGTTTGGAATGAAATGGAAACATTCACAACTAGTTTGGAATGAAATGGAAACATTCACAACTTGTTTGGAATGAAATGGAAACATTCACAACTAGTTTGGAATGAAATGGAAACATTCACAACTAGTTTGGAATGAAATGGAAACATTCACAACTAGTTTGGAATGAAATGGAAACATTCACAACTAGTTTGGAATGAAATGGAAACATTCACAACTTGTTTGGAATGAAATGGAAACATTCACAACTTGTTTGGAATGAAATGGAAACATTCACAACTAGTTTGGAATGAAATGGAAACATTCACAACTAGTTTGGAATGAAATGGAAACATTCACAACTAGTTTGGAAAGAAATGGAAACATTCACAACTTGTTTGGAATGAAATGGAAACATTCACAACTAGTTTGGAATGAAATGGAAACATTCACAACTAGTTTGGAATGAAATGGAAACATTCACAACTTGTTTGGAATGAAATGGAAACATTCACAACTAGTTTGGAATGAAATGGAAACATTCACAACTTGTTTGGAATGAAATGGAAAATGAAATGGACAACTCACAACTTGTTTGGAATGAAATTTTGGAATGAAATGGAAACATTCACAACTAGTTTGGAATGAAATGGAAACATTCACAACTTGTTTGGAATGAAATGGAAACATTCACAACTAGTTTGGAATGAAATGGAAACATTCACAACTTGTTTGGAATGAAATGGAAACATTCACAACTTGTTTGGAATGAAATGGAAACATTCACAACTAGTTTGGAATGAAATGGAAACATTCACAACTAGTTTGGAATGAAATGGAAACATTCACAACTTGTTTGGAATGAAATGGAAACATTCACAACTAGTTTGGAATGAAATGGAAACATTCACAACTTGTTTGGAATGAAATGGAAACATTCACAACTTGTTTGGAATGAAATGGAAAGATTCACAACTAGTTTGGAATGAAATGGAAACATTCACAACAAATCAATTCCTCTATACTAGTGTTCTCTCTCCCCTATTACATCATTCTAATTACACAACTTATTTTGTGATAACGAATATAGAATTACAACAAGTTGGAATGAATGGAACATACGGATTGTGGAATGAAATGGAATCTCTTCTACTAAGTTCTTTCGAATAAAATGGAAACATTCACAACCTAGTTTGGAATGAAATGGAAAGAATTTACAACTTCAATCTTGGTAATGAAATGGAAAAGTTCAAAAGCTTGATTTGGAATGATATGGAAACGCTTCACAACTAGAGTTTGGAATCTCTTTGTAATCCACCCACAGATGCTCTTCAAGTGAGATGTTTACATATTTCGGCCTAATGAAGGGAAACATTCAGAACAATTTGGGGGGAAAGAAAATGGAAACATTAAGTGCCTAGTTTGGTGAATGAAATGGACAACCTTCCCAACTTTAGTCTGGAATGAAATGAAAAAAAGGCAAAACTTGTATTGGCGAATGAAAGGTGAAACATTTCGTCACAGTAATATGTGGGCCCAAGATTGAATTTAGTGAACGTGTATCATCTTAATGTCTTTCCTTTTAGCTTCAACTACTTAGGTCAATGAGTTAACATGATTACCCAAAAGGAGGATACTCCAGTCTCATTTCTCTAAGACCTTCGACAACCAATCAAAGTAATCATAATTAACTCAACTTCCTAATAGCAAGCCATAGTCACTAAGAGTCTGATTCGAAGAATCTCACACTAAGCAAGAATAGAGACAACTTGCTTAAATTCTTCTCTGGTCGTATTTCATGGTCATGGAACACTTGGAAACACATCCATTAAAGTTCCATAATACACTTCTAAGGTGTTTTACTCATGTCACTCCCACTTGGAGTGATCTCCATTCCAATTGAGGAGTGTGTCATTTCTCCCTCTTAAAACACCATGAAGTGTACTCCTCTTAACACATAAAAGGAGGACATGTCAATAACCATGAAATTTCTCCATGTAAGCCTTAGCTTACATCTAACATAGGCTAGGATGTATGAATGGTCATACAAACTGAATGCACCAAAGCATTGAATCTTGATTACTCATAATCAAGGCGACCATAAAAGCTAAAGTGTCATGTGTTGGAGCATGACTCCCACTTAAATGTATCATTCACTTAAGTTTCATTTAAGTCTTTAGCCAGTCTCATCCTTAATCTTACACAAAGATCAAGGGCGAATGACTTGTGTGAGAAAGTCATCCTCTGCCTATGTTTGACATGTTCATTTGTTCGTTGTGATTCATAAAATTGAACTGAGTATTTCATAAAATAATCTGTATTATTTCAAAGAAATACATAACATGTGTGACACCAAAGAGGTGAAGTACATCCAACATTTACATTCTTCTAAGACCCATTGCTCTAACATGTCGAGCAAATACAAGTGGTGGCAATGGCTTAGTGAGAGGATCTGCCACCATCAGGTCTGTAGAAATGTACTCAATCCTAACTTCACCCTCTTCAATTGCATCCCGCACAAAGTTATATTTCATGCTAATGTGCTTGGTCTTTCCATGGTATTTGGGGTCCTTGGTATAAGCCATGGCTGCCATACTATCACTGTAGATAGTAATAGGTTTCTCAATAGAAACCCTGGACTCCAAATTCTTAAGGAAATAACCTAGCCAAAGGGCTTCTTGTACAGCTGAGGCACATGAAACAAATTCAGCCTCCATTGTGGACAATGCTGTACAAGTTTGCTTCTTACTACACCAAGTAGTAGCCCCACCATTTAGCATGAAAAGATAACCAGATGTAGACTTGCTGGAGTCTCTATCTCCTCCCCAATCAGCATCAGAATAGCCACGTAAACCAAGGTCTTTACCTTGGTAACAAAGCCAATAATCCTTAGTACCCTTGAGGTACCTTAGGATCCTCTTGACACTCTTCCAATGCTCCAGACCAGGGTTGGAAGAATATCTTGCTAGAAGTCCAACCGCTTGGCTGATGTCTGGCCTTGTACATAACATGGCGTACATCAAGCTACCAATGGCACTTAGGTAGGGGATCTGAGCCATCTCTTCCTTCTCCTTTGGAGTCTTAGGACACAAGTCCTCTCCAATCTTGCAACCATATGCAAGAGGTGTACTCATGGGCTTTGCATTTGTTAAGTTGAACCTTGCAAGAATCTTATCAATATAAGGCTCTTGAGAAAGGGCCAATAGCCTTGCCTTTCTATCCCTCAGGATTTTAACCCCTAGGATAAAGGCAGCCTCTCCCATGTCCTTCATGTCAAAGGTGGAAGACAACCATCCCTTGATGGTACTTAACAATGCAAGCCCATTACTTGCAATCAGTATATCATCTACATATAGAGTCAATACTGCAAAACTAGACCCAGAAGAGTACAAGTATACACAATGGTCTTCATGCATCATCACAAAGCCATAGCTTGTGATTGCATGGTGAAACTTCAAGTACCACTGTCTTGAAGCTTGCTTAAGACCATAGATAGACTTCTTTAGTCTACATACCTTGTCCTCTTGACCCTTTTGGACAAACCCCTCAGGTTGTCTCATATATATCTCCTCACTCAAATCACCATTGAGAAAGGCGGTCTTTACATCCATCTGATGTAACTCTAGGTCTAGATTTGCCACGATGGCAAGTAATATCCTGATGGAAGTGAATTTTACAACAGGAGAGAAGGTGTCTTTGAAATCAACACCCTCCTTCTGTGTAAAACCCTTGGCCACCAAACGGGCCTTGTATCTTTCGATACTTCCATCAGAGTTCACCTTGATCTTGAGAACCCACTTGTTCCCAATTGCCTTACGGCCTGGAGGAAGATCACTTAGCTCCCAAACCCCATTGAGATGCATTGAATGCAACTCATCCTTCATTGCATTTAGCCACTCTTCCCTCTGTGCACCCTCAAGAGCCTCCTTAATGTTACTTGGCTCATCTATCTCAGATGCAACCAAATTTGCCTCACTATCCAAGATCCACCATTCTTTAGGTGGTCCAAATTTCCTCATTGATCTTCTCAATGTAGGCTGAGATGGAGGCAACTCATGCTCCATCTCTTGAGGCTCAACATTTTGCTCTTGAGTATCCTCAACTCCCTCTTGAACAAAACCTTCCTCTTGGAGGTCTTGCTCATGTTGGTCCACAACAACAGGCATTTCTGGAGCCATTGCTCCATGTGGTTGAGGTACTCCCTCTAGAGTAGGTGCATGTGTCCCAGGTGTCCTTATGACACTTGGTTGATCCTCATCTAGGATCTGGCTTAATGAGGTTAAGTCACCACGCTCACCAACTTTGGGGAACTCATCCTCCACAAAGTTAGCATTCCTTGCATCAAAGATGTTCCCAGTTTTGTGACTTATATCCAAGAACACATAACCCCTAGATTGTTCAGCATAACCAAGGAAGGCACACCTCCTCCCTCTTGGACCCAACTTTCCCAAAGGGTGGTCCGTTATGTGAACATAAGCTAAACAACCCCAAGGGCGTAAATAGCTTAGGTTAGGAGTTTTCTTCTTCCATAACTCATATGGAGAAGAGTTCACATTCTTGGTGGGTACTCTGTTAAGGACATGAACTGCACACAGCAGTGCATCACTCCAATAAGTGATGTCTAAGTTGGCCTTTGCCATCATGGAACGTACCATGTCCATAAGAGTTCTATTCTTCCTCTCAGACACTCCATTCTGTTGGGGTGTCCAAGGAAGAGTGAACTCCCTCTCAATACCCTTCAAGTCACAAAATGCCTTGAATGCATTTGATGTATACTCTCCACCCCTATCTGTCCTCAAGGACTTAACCTTCTTACCTACTTGGTTCTCAACCAAGTGTACATACTTCTCAAAGCATGTGAAGGCAACTGCCTTGTTTCTTAGTAAACAAAGATGTTGATGTGAATTTTAAACTTGAATCATTTCAATGAAAGAATGAATACCATTTAATCCATTTGCTGGATTCAATGACATCATTGGCCCTAACACAGGTCAGATGTGTTTGTATGTGCACTTAGTTAACCCTCACCTAATGAGTTGCTTCAAAAGAAATGTTGTCACTCTGTTGCTTTGCCCTATTATCCTTGATTAGAATGTTGGAAGGACTATGAAATGGTTGGATTCACCTGACAAAGTCTTGGCTAGCTTGTTGGCCAATCTATCTTGGGTCCAATATCAAGTGAAGACTGATTTTACCCATTCATGTGACGTTAACATTAGGTACTCATTTATATGCAAGTCGACGAGTTTAAGTCCAAGTTATCTTGGGAGACATCACAAGTTCCCCAATCCCCAAAGATAAACCTACTTTGCCCTTACCTTTCTTTGAGTTATCTTGTATTTGGTTTCCTAGGTGAGACACATTGATTATCCTGGGCCATTTATCTTAAAGCAATAATTGACCCTAACATAGAAGCCTCATAGAAATCAAATTTCTAGTCGAAATGTCTGATAGATACAATGGGTTCACATTGATCTTTGAGGGACATATCTTTGGTATTCTTCATGGCCAACCTTGCATTCCACAAGTGAGCTTGTAGCTTGATTTCTTATACATTCTGTGAAACTTCAAGTACCACTGTCTTGAAGCTTGCTTAAGACCATAGATAGACTTCTGGAGTCTACATACCTTGTCCTCTTGACCCTTTTGGACATACCCCTCAGGTTGTCTCATATATATCTCCTCACTCAAATCACCATTGAGAAAGGCGGTCTTTACATCCATTTGATGTAACTCTAGGTCTAGATTTGCCACGATGGCAAGTAATATCCTGATGGAAGTGAATTTTACAACAGGAGAGAAGGTGTCTTTGAAATCAACACCCTCATTCTGTGTAAAACCCTTGGCCACCAAACGGGCCTTGTATCTTTCGATACTTCCATCAGAGTTCACCTTGATCTTGAGAACCCACTTGTTCCCAATTGCCTTACGGCCTGGAGGAAGATCACTTAGCTCCCAAACCCCATTGAGATGCATTGAATGCAACTCATCCTTCATTGCATTTAGCCACTCTTCCCTCTGTGCACCCTCAAGAGCCTCCTTAATGTTACTTGGCTCATCTATCTCAGATGCAACCAAATTTGCCTCACTATCCAAGATCCACCATTCTTTAGGTGGTCCAAATTTCCTCATTGATCTTCTCAATGTAGGCTGAGATGGAGGCAACTCATGCTCCATCTCTTGAGGCTCAACATTTTGCTCTTGAGTATCCTCAACTCCCTCTTGAACAAAACCTTCCTCTTGGAGGTCTTGCTCATGTTGGTCCACAACAACAGGCATTTCTGGAGCCATTGCTCCATGTGGTTGAGGTACTCCCTCTAGAGTAGGTGCATGTGTCCCAGGTGTCCTTATGACACTTGGTTGATCCTCATCTAGGATCTGGCTTAATGAGGTTAAGTCACCACGCTCACCAACTTTGGGGAACTCATCCTCCACAAAGTTAGCATTCCTTGCATCAAAGATGTTCCCAGTTTTGTGACTTATATCCAAGAACACATAACCCCTAGATTGTTCAGCATAACCAAGGAAGGCACACCTCCTCCCTCTTGGACCCAACTTTCCCAAAGGATGGTCCGTTATGTGAACATAAGCTAAACAACCCCAAGGGCGTAAATAGCTTAGGTTAGGAGTTTTCTTCTTCCATAACTCATATGGAGAAGAGTTCACATTCTTGGTGGGTACTCTGTTAAGGACATGAACTGCACACAGCAGTGCATCACTCCAATAAGTGATGTCTAAATTGGCCTTTGCCATCATGGAACGTACCATGTCCATAAGAGTTCTATTCTTCCTCTCAGACACTCCATTCTGTTGGGGTGTCCAAGGAAGAGTGAACTCCCTCTCAATACCCTTCAAGTCACAAAATGCCTTGAATGCATTTGATGTATACTCTCCACCCCTATCTGTCCTCAAGGACTTAACCTTCTTACCTACTTGGTTCTCAACCAAGTGTACATACTTCTCAAAGCATGCCAAGGCCTCTGCCTTGTTTCTCAGTAGGTAGATGTGGGTGAATCGAGTATAATCATCTGTGAATGTGATGAAGTACTTGAATCCATTTCTGGATTCAACCCTCATTGGCCCACACAGGTCAGAGTGAACTAAACTTAGTGCCTCACTTCTCCTAGTTGCTTTGCCAAAAGGCTTTCTTGTGGCTTTGCCCTCTAGGCATGATTGGCAACTTGGAAGGACAACCTTGGTCAAGGAACCTAGCAAGCCACTCTTGGCTAGCTTGTCCATTCTATCTTGACCAATATGACCCAACCTTTCATGCCATCTCATTTCATTTGTGACCTCTGTCACATAGCAACTAGGACTTGCAACAGAATGGTCAGTTGGCTTTAACTCATAAAGCCCATTATTAACTGAACAAGTGCACACTATCTGATTATCTTTAATAATAGACACACTATTATTAAAGAAATTAAAGCAATAATTGTACTTCAACATACAACTTATAGAAATCAAATTTCTACAAATGTTTGGTACATACAATACATCTATTAGATACAAATATCCAATATCTATAGGAATCCTACATGTTCCTATGCCTTCCACTTCCAGCCTGGCATCATTTCCTACTGAAACGTGCTTAGCTCCTTTTGAGAGCTTCCTGTAGGCCACAAACCAGGACCTGTCCCGGGCTATGTGGTCTGTTGCTCCCGAGTCTACAATCCACAAAGAATTGCACTCAGTTAGTAATGTACATGACACAACATGTACAATGGAAGTAGAAGGGTATGTATGTACCTTGGGTGGACCCTTGCAATCTTTTGCAAAGTGTCCTTTATGCCCACAGTTGAAGCACTTCAGCTTGCTTATGTCCCGCTTCTTCTTGAACTTTTTCTTGGAAGCAGGACCTTTTCCCTTGCCCTTCCCTGGCCCTCCTTTGCCACCATTCTTCTTCCATCCCTTCTGGATAGAGGATGAGGCAACATATGCCTTAGAATGGTCCTTGAGGGCCATCACCTCAGCCTCAAGCAGGAGGTGACGAGCAATGTCATCAAATGACATTATTTGAGGGTTATGGCGTAAGTTGACCTTCATCAACTGCCATTCCTCATCGGGCAAGGAACGGATTATTGCTTGCACTTGTTGCTCATCAGTGAGCACATGCCCTGCTGTCTTGAGTTGGTGGATCATGCGTGACATCTCACGCAAGTGAGCACTCATAGAGTGATCAGCACGCTTCACATAATTCTCAAACCTGAGAATCATTGAGCGTTGTTTCTCTACAGAAACATCTCCATACTTGGCCTTGACTGAGTCCCATATGGCCTTAGCCCCCTCAAGCATGGAGAATTCCACCATAATCTCATCCACCATAGTGGAGAGGAGAGTGACTCTACACATAGAGTTCTTCTTTAGGAATGCCTCATAGGCAGTCCTATCCTGTCCCTCAGCAGGAGGCATGATCTCTTGAGTGAGCACATCAAGAGTATCTTGCTCAGTTAAAATGAATTTGACCTTCTGTTGCCAAATTGAATAGTTTTCACCATCCAATTTGAGGTCACGGTTTAATTCTGCAACTATATTCTTACAAGCCATCTACATTGATGCAATTCACATGTTTTAGTTCAATTTACACAACAAGACTCAACAAAGCAACATGTGTATGAAACAACTTCTAACATGCTCATATATGGCAAAAGAGATGCATATAGCATTCAATCAGAAATACACAAACATGCCTTCATTGCTTCATACACATATCCTTCATTAGCCTTTATCAAAATCATACACATATGTATGATCCTAAATCATGCTTACTACATGCAACATATACATATTCATGACCTAGGCTCTGATACCAATTGAAGATTTCAGGATCTTATGATAACATACTTTTATGTTATCTTTCTTCTTGTATATGCCACATGCATATTTGTTCATTTGAATTCAACATGGATATAGGCATGCATAACATGTTATATAACATATCAAGATCATATACATGTTGTGTTAAATAAATCCTAGCATGCTACTAAGAACATACATAAGAAATGAAACCTAACATGCTACTAAACCAAGAAAAGATGTGCACCTTTCTTCTTGGTTATCTTTGGCAAAAACTTGAGGGAGAACTTGATCTTAGAGGAGCACCTTGAAGCTTGAAATAGAGATGAACAATCTCTATGTAAATCCACCCACAATGCTCTCAAAAAGTGTTTAATATTTCAGCCTCTAAAGGAAATAGGAGGAGAATAATTTTCTCTCAAGAAAATGGAGCAAATGGAGTGCCAAATTCGTGCTTAAAATGGCTGGCCACTAAAGGCTATTTATAGATGACCAAAAGGCACACCTTTACACCAAGAAAGGTGTCTTTTAAGCCAAAGAACACTTCCTTTGGCTAAGGGTCATGTATGGTGGCGAAAATATGTATGGTGGCGAAAATACATGTCTTTTAGCCAAGGAACACTTCCTTTGGCCTATAACCACCCCATAACTACCTTATGGCGAAAATACATGTCTTTTAGCCAAGGAACACTTCCTTTGGCCTATAACCACCCCATAACTACCTTATGGGCGAATATACATGTCTCTTGATGTCAAAAGACATCATTCTTGGTGCAATAACCACCCCAACCACCCTCATGGCCGAATATACATGTCTATTCACTCAAGGAACACTTCCTTTGGATGAAAGGACATGTTCTTTTAGCCAATAGTCATCTCTTTTGATGAAGAGACATACCTTTACACAAAAGATGTGTCTCTTGGTGGTTTTGAGCTAAAAGCAAGGTGAGCTGGCACAAAGCTAGCTCACTATGCTACTTATGCACCATTGAGCTCCTTTGAGCTCCAATCAAGCTCCATGAACTAAGGTCTAGTTCCTAGAACTGACCTTGAGCTGGAGTTAGCTACTCTCAGCTGAAGTGAACTGAAGTCCAGCTACATTCAGCTACCAAAAGCTGAAGTGAGCTGACTTGAGCTGACTTGAGCTAACTTGAGCTGAAGTCCTGCTACTTTGAGCTACTTATAGCTGAAGTGAGCTGACTTGAGCTGAAGTTGAGCTGACATTCAGCTAACTTGAGCTGAAGTCCAGCTACTTTGAGCTACTTAACTAGCTGAAGTGAGCTTGAGCTACCATAAGCTAAATTGAGCTAACTTGAGCTGAAGTCCAGCTACTTTGAGCTACTTATAGCTGAAGTGAGCTGACTTGAGCTTGAGCTAAGTCTAGCTACTTTTAGCTGCCTTAGAAGCTGTTCAAGCTACAAGTTAGAATGAGCTAAATCTTGAGCTAAAACTAGTTCTAGAAGAATGCCTTAGATAGCAATCACAACTAGAGTTAGCTCAATGAGCTCAAATCATACCTTAACTGGTTTGGAATGCACCAAGAATTCCATTCTCATTCCATTTCCTCCAAACAAGTGGAAATGTTTCCATTTCATTCCAAACAAATTGTGAATGTTCCATTTCATTCAAACTAGTTATGAAAATTTCCATTTCATTCAAAACAAGTTTGAATGTTTCTTTTTCCAAACTAGTTGTGAATGTTTCCATTTCATTCCAACCTCACTTTGTGAATGTTTCTATTTCATTCAAAACTTGTTTGGAATGAAATCCATTTCATTCACAACTAGTTTTGAATGTTTCCATTTGATTCTAAACAAGTTGTGAATGTTTCCATTTCATTCTAAACAAGTTGTGAATGTTAAAACTTCATTCTTAACTAGTTGTGAATGTTTCCATTTCATTCAAACTACTTGTGAATGTTTCCATTTCATTCCAAACTAGTTGTGAATGTTTCCATTTCATGCACAAACAAGTTGGAATGTTTCAATTTCATTCCCAACTTATTTGTGAATGAAATGAAACATTCCAAACTAGTTGTGAATGTTTGGATTTCATTCCAAACTTGTTGTGAATGAAATGGAAACATTCACAACAAGTTGTGAATGTTTCCAAACATTCCAAACTTAGTTGTGAATGTTTCCAAACATTCCAAAACTAGTTGTGAATGTTTCCATTTCATTCACAACAAGTTGTGAATGTTTCCATTTCATTCCAAACTAGTTGTGAATGTTTCCATTTAACATTCACAACTTGTTGTGAATGTTTCCATTTCATTCCAAAACATGTTGTGAATGTTTCCATTTCATTCCAAACATAATTAGTGAATGTTTCCATTTCATTCCAAACAAGTTGTGAATGTTTCCATTTCATTCCAAACTAGTTGTGAATGAAAAATGATTTCATTCCAAACAAGTTGTGAATGAAATTTCATTCCAAACTAGTTGTGAATGTTTCCAATGAAATCCAAACAGTTCACAACTTTCCATTTCATTCCAAACAAGTTGTGAATGTTTCCATTTTATTCCAAACTTGTTGTGAATGATTCCATTTCATTCACAACTAGTTGTGAATGAAATCATTCCATTCACAACTAGTTGTGAATGTTTCCATTTCATTCACAAACAAGTTGTGAATGTTTTCATTTCATTCCAAACTAGTTGTGAATGTTTCCATTCATTCCAAACAAGTTGTGAATGTTTGGAACTAAGAAACTAGTTGTAATGTTTGATTTGATTCCAAACTAGTTGTAAATGTTTTGGAATTGAATTCCAAACTAGTCCTGAATGTTTCCATTTCGATCCAAAAAGTTGTGAATGTTCCATTTCATTCCAAACTAGTTGTGAAAGTTTCCAAACATTCAAAACAATAAGTGAATGTTTCCAACATTCACAAACAAGTTGTGAATGTTTCAAAACATTCACAAACAAGTTTAGAATGAATAAGAAATTTTGATTCCAAACTAGTTGTGAATGTTTCCATTTCATTCAAAAGTAGCTGTGAATGTTTCCAAACATTCCAACTTGTTGTGAATGTTTCCTGGAAACATTCAAACAAGTTTTGAATGTTTCCACTTCAGTCATTTCAACAAATGTTTTGGATTTCATTCAAACAAGTTAGTCAATGTTTCCATTTCATTTCAAAGTATAGTTGTGAATGGAATTTCATTTCATTCACAACAAGTTTTGAATGAAATGCAGCCAAACATTCCAAACAAGTTTGGAATCTTCATTTCATTCATAACATGTGAGGAATGTTTCCATTGACAAACATTCAAACTTTCAATTTTGGAATGCTGAAACTTTCCATTTCATTTCAAAACTTTTGTGAATGTTTCCATTTCATTCCAAACAAGTTGTGAATGTTTCCATTCATTCAAAACTAGTTTTGGAATGATTCCATGATTCCAAAAGTTGTTTAGTGAATAGATTCTTTTCCAAACAATGAAAACAAATGTTTTAGTTGTAAATGTTTCCACTTCATTCCAAAAAAAATTGTGAATCATTCGTTTCCATTTCAATCTAAACAAGTTGTGAATGTTTCCAATTTTCTAGAATATTTATTGAATGTTTCACAAACAATTTTGTGAATGGAAGCATTTGTTTCCAAACAAAGTTGCATATGAATACATTCAAGGAAGAAACTAGTTGACTGAAACATGATTTCATTCCAAACAAACTTGTGAATGATTCCATTTCAAACAATAACTGATTTGAAAAGAATTCCATTGTAAACAATCAAACAACTTGTGATGAGATGAAATGGAAAACAGTCCAAACTTGTTTGGAAATGAATGATGCGAACCCCTATGGTATAAAGACCATGAAACGCGCCCAAGATGTGATTCAAGCTCCACAAGACATCAAAAAGACTAGGTTTGAAACCCCCACCCCTAATCAACCTGTGATTAGAAACGAGAAGTATAGAACTCCAAGAACACAAGCACACTTGTGCACCAAGGCAGTCCACCAAGAACCAAAGAGAAAACCTCTCCAAAGAGCAATATTATTTTGGCATTAATCTGTGTGTTTACATCTAGAATATGTGCCTTTATATAGGCCTAAACTAGGTTAAAAATCTGGGCAGAATTCGCAGCCCAAGTCACCTAGGAAACCTAGTTACAAAGGACTCAAGAAAACCTAGTCCAATTAGGACTCCTAAACCCTTTCTAACTTGTTTTGTGTATGCAGCGTATGCCACCTGTCCTAAGCGACCTGAATTAATTTCATAGCCTAAATAACATCCTAAATAATGTATCTAAATAGGAATTGAACGAAAATAAAATGCAAATACAAGATTAAACCCGAAAACCCCCAAATAGCCTTTTCGGGTGCATTTTTGGGCACTTTAGGGCTTTCACTTGTATCTTCAGCTCCCAGCTTGAATCTTTGAGTTCCAATGACATGAATCTTCCTCTTAGATGTGGAAAAAGAGGTCTGGAAAGTTAGAGCTCAAAAATCCAGCTTATGGGCACAAAATGCATCAAGAACACTTAAGGTGGCTCAAATGGTGCACTTTGAGTGATGTCCTTGGTGTCCTTATTTTGTGACTTGTCTAAGCACTCCAAAACTGAGTACCAAGCATATCCATCATCTCCATATGGTGTCTTGAAAGTTCCAGCAGCTCCTTGTGAAGTTTCATGTCCATTCTCCATGAAGAAACTTAAAACAAAGGCTTGTAGTGCACTTGAGAGCTCCTTAGCTTTCTTCCTTGTCATAGGTCCACTAGAAACCTTCAATGGGTCCTTGCCTTCTCCATGTGTGCCTTCCTTGATCATATCAAATCCCCCCTCCTTAGAAGGATTCGTCCATGAATCTGCATGTTCAAACAAAGATAAATCAGAAACATTAAAAGTAGCACTCACATTGTACTCACCCGGCAAGTCTAGCATGTATGCATTGTCATTGATCTTCTTAATGACTTGGAATGGTCCATCTCCTCTTGGATGAAGCTTAGTCCTTCTTGCAGCTAGAAATCTTTCTTTTCTCATGTATAACCAAACCCAATCTCCAGGCTCAAACACAACTCTCCTTCGGCCTTGATTGGCTTTCTTAGCAACTTGTTGATTTTTGAGTTCAATTTGTTGCTTAACCTTCTCATGCAACCTCTTGATGCTCTCGGCCTTCTTACTACCATCCAAACTAGATACCTCATGAGTAGGTAATGGCAAAAGATCCAATGGAGTTAAAGGATTAAAACCATAAACAATCTCAAAAGGTGACAAATTAGTAGTAGAATGCATGGACCTATTATAAGCAAATTCTACATGAGGCAAACAATCTTCCCAAGCTTTCAAATTTTTACCAATGATAGCTCTAAGCATGGAACCTAAAGTCCTATTAGTTACCTCAGTTTGCCCATCAGTTTGTGGGTGACAAGATGTAGAAAACAAAAGCTTAGTTCCTAACTTACCCCACAAAGTCCTCCAAAAGTGGCTTAGAAACTTAGTATCTCTATCCGAAACTATAGTTCTAGGAACACCATGAAGTCTAACAATCTCTTTGAAAAACAATTCAGCCACATGAATAGCATCATCAGTCTTATTGCATGGAATAAAATGAGCCATCTTAGAAAATCTATCAACTATGACAAAGATTGAGTCACGGTTTCCCTTAGTCCTAGGCAATCCAACAATGAAGTCCATAGAAATATCTACCCATGGATGACTAGGTGTAGGAAGTGGTGTGTATAATCCATGTGAAGTGTGAGTGGATTTTGCCTTCCTACATGCAATGCATTGCTCACATACCTTCTTCACATCCTTTACCATATTCGGCCAATGGTAATGTTCCTTCAAAGTATGCAAAGTCTTGGCTTGTCCAAAGTGCCCCATAAGTCCTCCACAATGAGCTTCCTTTGTGAGCAATTCCCTCAAAGATGTCTTTGGTATGCACAACCTGTTTTCTTTGAAAAGAAAGCCATTAACTTGGTAGAACTTCTCAAAAGCAAACTTAGAACACTTAGAATAAATCTCACCGAAATCATCATCACTAGCATATAAATCCTTCAAGTGTTCAAAACCCAAAACTTTTGCATCTAAAGCCGAAAGTAAAGCATACCTTCTTGAAAGTGCATCCGCCACTACATTATCCTTACCTTGCTTGTATTTGATAACATATGGGAATGACTCAATGAATTCTACCCATTTAGCATGCCTCCTATTCAACTTACCTTGCCCACTAAGAAACTTAAGGGCTTGGTGATCAGTGTGAATCACAAACTCTCTTGGCCACAAATAATGTTGCCAAGTCTCCAAAGCTCTTACCAAAGCATAGAGCTCCTTGTCATATGTGGGATAGTTCAAGCTAGCACCATTCAACTTCTCACTAAAGTATGCAATGGGGCGGCCTCCTTGCATCAATACAGCTCCAATGCCTATACCTGAAGCATCACACTCAACTTCAAAAGTATTAGCAAAGTTAGGCAAAGCTAAAAGTGGTGCATGGCATAACTTTTCTTTTAACAACCCGAAAGCATCTTCTTGAGCTTTTCCCCACTTAAATCCCACATTCTTCTTTATAACTTCAGTTAGAGGTGCAGCAATGGTAGAAAAATTCCTAACAAACCTCCTATAGAAGCTAGCTAACCCATGGAATGATCTCACCTCAGTAATGGATGTTGGCGTCGGCCATTCTTGTATGGCTCTCACCTTCTCTTGATCTACCTCAATTCCATGTGAACTCACAACAAATCCAAGGAAAACAACTTTATCAACACAAAAAGAGCACTTCTTTAAGTTAGCATACAACTTTTGTCCTCTTAAAGTGCTTAGTACTTGTGTGAGGTGTCCAACATGCTCTTCTAAGTTCTTGCTATATACTAAGATATCATCAAAGTACACAACAACAAACTTACCAATGAAGTCACGCAAGACATGATTCATAAGTCTCATGAAAGTACTAGGAGCATTAGTTAGTCCAAAAGGCATAACTAACCATTCATAAAGTCCAAACTTTGTTTTAAAAGCAGTTTTCCATTCATCCCCTTCCCTCATTCGAATTTGATGGTACCCACTTTTTAAATCAATTTTTGAAAACAAAGTAGAACCATGCAACTCATCAAGCATATCATCAAGTCTAGGAATAGGATGTCTATACTTTACAGTGATCTTGTTGACAGGCCTACAATCCATGCACATGCGCCATGAACCATCCTCCTTTGGCACCAAAAGTACAGGTACGGCACAAGGACTCAAACTTTCCCTCACAAGGCCTTTGTCCAACAACTCCTTTACTTGCTTCTCAATCTCCTTAGTCTCCTCGGGATTGGTTCTATAAGCTGGCCGATTTGGAATTGGTGTTCCCGGGACTAGGTCTATTTGATGCTCAATGCCTCTAATTGGAGGCAAACCTTTCGGATCTTCAGGGAAAACATCTTCAAAGTCCTGCAACAAAGACACAACAACACTAGGAAGATGTGTTAGATCATTGACAACAAGTAGAGATTCTTTGTAAATTAAAAGAAGCACTGGTCTTTGTGCTTGAATGGCTTTCCTCACATCACTCATTTTAGCAATATAGCACTCTTTTTTGCCACTCAACTTCCTCTCATTCTTTTCTCTCGGGAACTCTCCACTCTTCTTCCCCTCATGGTCACTCATCTCACTTGATCTCTCATTTTGTCTCTCGGCTTTCCCCTCTTCACTCTTGCCCTCAACTTTCCCCTCATTTATTTTTCTCTCAACCTTACTTTGAAGTTTCCTTTGATCCTCCAAAACTTGTTGTGGTGAAAGTAGACTAAGTGTGACTGGCCTTCCTTCATGGACAAATGAGTACAAGTTTTTCTCTCCATTATGTGTGACTTTCTTATCAAATTGCCACGGCCTTCCAAGCAAAATGTGGCAAGCATGCATAGGAACAACATCACAAAGAATTTTATCATGGTAAGTACCAATTTTGAATTTAACTGAAACTTGCTTTACCACTTTTACCTCCCCGGCATCATTCAACCATTGAAGCCTATATGGTTGTGGGTGCTTTTGAGTTGGAAGCTTCAACTTCTCAACCATGGTTGAACTTGCTACATTGGTGCAACTTCCTCCATCAACAATGAGGCTGCACACTTGATCTTTGATTCGGCATCTAGTGCGGAATATGCACTCCCTTTGATTGGCCTCCTCCTTGGCTTGTACACTTAGAGCTCTCCTAGCAACAAAAGCAAAGTCACCTTCCTCGGGCTCAAGTGTGTTTTGGTCATCAACCTCCAAAGGTGGTGTATCCTCCATGGCATCCTCTTCCTCGGATGTGATCTCACCATCATCTTTGAGAATCATCACCTTTTTGTTAGGACAATCTCTCATGTAGTGCCCCTTGCCTCTACACTTGAAGCATTCAATCTCCCTTGACTTGGGCACATCTTTGGGTGGCACCTTGGGTTTGTCTTGTTGAGGCCGAGACATGCCTCCTCTGGTAGCCTCCATTCTTGGCTTTGGTGCCTCCTTACTCCATGTTCCCCTCCATGTGGAACTCCCTCCTTGAGCCATCTTGGATGCCTTAGACCTCTTGATGATTCTTTCGGCCTTGGTGGCATGGTGAAGCAAATCCTCCATGTTGACATATGGCACCATCTCCACTTTGTTGGCAATCTCATGGTTAAGGCCATTGATGAATCTAGCAATGGTAGCCTCCTCATCTTCAATGATATTGGCTCGGCTTAGTGTCATCTCCAAGTCCTTATGATAGTCCTCCACACTCCTTTGGCCTTGCACAAGCCTTTGAAGTTTGAGGTGTTGATCTCTATAGTAGTAACTTGGGACAAATCTCCTTCTCATCATGGCTTTAAGAGCTCTCCATGTATTGATGGGTTCCTCCTCATTCCTCCTCCTAGAAGTGACAACCTGGTTCCACCATACAAGAGCATAATCAGTGAATTCAATAGTAGCCACTTTAACTTTCTTTTCCTCAGAATAGTGATGGCACTCAAACACCATCTCAATCTTTTGCTCCCACTCCCAATAAGCATCCGGATCACTCCTCCCTTGAAAAGGTGGAATGGACAATTTGATGGAGCTTAGATTGTTGTCCTCCCTTGGCTCCCCCCTCCTTGGAAGCCCATGGTCATGCCAATGCCCTTCTTCCTCCTCGGGCTCTTCTCTCCTTGGACCTCTCCTTGGTTGCAAGATGGGATTTGGTCTCCTTGGCAACCTCAAGTCAATGTCCTCAATCCTCCCAACAAGTCTATTGAGAGTTTCTTGAAGCTCTCTCATGGTTGGCTCATCATTGTTCCTCACTTCCATCCTCCTATCCTCCTGGCCCTCCATACTCCTGAAAATAACAAAGATCCTCACAAACACTCACTTCACGTGTTTCACTCAAAAGATGAACACTCAAACACTCAATTTGTTAGTGAGATATTGCTATTCAAAGAGTTCTCAAAAGTTCTAAGAAAATTATCCTCAAAGCACACAAGAAAACTTGAATTTTTGAAGAACTATTTTGACTCCAAAAGAGGTGGGCTAAACAAGCTTTAAAAGACTCTAGGAAGCTCTTGCAATTGATGATCACAAGAACCACAAAGAAAGCTTTTTGGCTAAAAAACAATGGGATAGGTTTTGGGGCTCAAAACTTTCAACACTTTGAGAAAACTTCTTTTTGCAAGCTCTTTTCTTTGTTCTTTTCTTTTTTTTCTTTTCTTTCTTCTTTCTTTTTTTTTTCTTTTTTTTTCCTTTTTTTTTTTTTTTTATTTTTTGCTTGCTGTTTTGATGCTAAAACAACTTTCTCCTTGAAGTTCCTTGCTGCCAAAGACAAAAAGTCAGTTTTCTATTCGGCCAAAACAAGAAACTATTGAAACTTGCACAATTTGAAACAACTTTTGTTGTACCGAAACTTCCTCAACTTGGATCCTTCTTTTTTTGGTGTTTTCTTGACTCTAGGATGCTAGAAACAATGAAAACAAGAGAGATTAATAGGGCTGGACACGAAACAGAAAGATAAGAAACAAACAAGAACAATTGAATTGAAACCGAGAACACTAGACAACACGGATTGACTTCTTTTTGTTGTTTTTGTGATTTTCGGACTTGAACAAGGATGGAATAAAAAGGACAGACCTGAAACAAGAAGAAAAAGGATTAAAATAGAGAATTAAGACGTGAAATTACTGGAAAAAATTGAAAGAAAACCAAAGATAAACAAGAACACAAAGATATGTCCTTCAATGGAACTTGTGGCTCTGATACCAACTGATGCGAACCCCGATGGTATAAAGACCATGAAACGCGCCCAAGATGTGATTCAAGCTCCACAAGACATCAAAGAGACTGGGTTTAAAGACCCCCACCCCTAATCAACCTGTGACTAGAAACGAGAAGTATAGAACTCCAAGAACACAAGCACACTTGTGCACCAAGGCAGTCCACAAAGAACCAAAGAGAAAACCTCTCCAAAGAGCAATATTATTTTGGCATTAATCTGTGTGTTTACATCTAGAATATGTGCCTTTATATAGGCCTAAACTAGGGTAAAAATCTGGGCAAAATTCGCAGCCCAAGTCACCTAGAAAACCTAGTTACAAAGGACTCAAGAAAACCTAGTCCAATTAGGACTCCTAAACCCTTTCTAACTTGTTTTGTGTATGCAGCGCATGCCACCTATCCTAAGCGACCTGAATTAATTTCATAGCCTAAATAACATCCTAAATAATGTATCTAAACAGTAATTGAACAAAAATAAAATGCAAATACAAGATTAAACCCGAAAACCCCCAAATAGCCTTTTTCGGGTGCATTTTTGGGCACTTTAGGGCTTTCACTTGTATCTTCAGCTCCCAGCTTGAATCTTTGAGTTCCAATGACATGAATCTTCCTCTTAGATGTGCAAAAATAGGTCTAGAAAGTTAGAGCTCAAAATCCAGCTTATGGGCACAAAATGCATCAAGAACACTTAAGGTGGCTCAAATGGTGCACTTTGAGTGATGTCCTTGGTGTCCTTATTTTGTGACTTGTCTAACCACTCCAGAAATGAGTACCAAGAATATCCATCATCTCCATATGGTGTCTTGAAAGTTCCAGCAGCTCCTTGTGAAGTTTCATGTCCATTCTCCATGAAGAAACTTGAAACAAAAGCTTGTAGTGCACTTGAGAGCTCCTTAGCTTTCTTCCTTGTCATAGGTCCACTAGAAACCTTCAATGGGTCCTTGCCTTCTCCATGTGTGCCTTCCTTGTTCCATACTTGTTCTAAAAGTTTTCATTTCGTTTTTTTCCAAACGACTTGGCTTTTTGAATGTTTCCATTTCTTTCAGTACAAGTTGTGATTAGTTCCATTTCATTCCATAACTATTTTTGAAGGTTTCTATTTAATTCAAACCTTGTTTGGAATGTTTTCCATTTCATTCCAAACTAGTTTGTGAATGTTTCCATTTCTTTTCCAAACTAGTTTGTGAATCCACGTTTTCCCATGTCATTTCGCAAACTAGTGGTGAATGTTTCCAGTGTTCTTTCCAAACAAGTTGGTGAATGTTTCCATTTCTTTTCCAAACTACGTTGTGAATATGTCCATTTCATAATCCATACATGTTTGTGAATGTTTCCATTTTATTCCAAAACTATGTTTTGGGAATGTTTCAATTTCATTTCCAAAACAAGTTGTGAGAGTTTTTCCATTTTATTCTAACAAGAATTTTGAATGTTTTTCCGTGTTATTCTAACCACTTGTGAATGTGTTAAAAAAACGACTATCATTCCACAAATGTGTTGTGAATGTTTCCCTTCCATTCCAAACATTCTTGTGAATGTTTCACATGTTCTTTTCCAAACAAGTTGTGAATGCTTGCCTTTAATTCCAAACAAGTTGTGAATGTTTCCATTTCTTTCTTCCAACTAGTTTGTGAATGTTCCCATTTTCCTTTCCAAACTAGTTGGAACTGTTTTCCATTTCTTTCTTTCCAAACAAGTTTGTGAAGGTTTCCTTTTTCCTTTCCTACAAGTTGTGAAGGTTGTCCATTTCATTCCATACAAGTTGTGTGAATGTTTCCATTTAATTCCAACCTAGTTGTGAATTTTTCCATTTCATTCCAAACTAGTGGTGAATGTTTCTATTTCATTCCAACATTAGTTGTGAATGTTTCCATTTTATTCCATACTACTTGTGAATTGTTTCCATTTCAATTACAAACAAGTTTTGATTGTTTAAATTTGATTCCATCACAAGTTGTGAAATGTTTCCATTTATTTCCAAACAAGATTGTGAATGTTTTCCATTTATATCTCTAAACTAGTTGTTGAAAATGTTTTCGATTATCATTTGCAAACTAGTTTTTAATTTTTTCCATTTCCTTCCAAACTTCTTGTGAATGGTTCAATTTCATTCCCAAGAAGTTTTGAAAGTTTCCACACCTTTCTATACTGTTTTTTAAATGTTTTCCATTTCAATACCAAACTAGTTGTGAATGTTTCATTTTCTTTTCCAAACTTGTTCTGAATGGTTCAATTTTCTTTCAAACTAGTTGTGAATGTTTCAATTTCTTTCCAAACAGTTTGTGAACGTTTTCATTCTCATTCCCTACAAGGTGTGAATGTTTCCATTTTAATTCCAACTTGTTGTGAAGGTTTTTTCCGTTTCATTCCAAACAAGTTTTGACTGTTGCCAGTTCATTCATTCCAACAAGTTGTGGAACGTTTCCATTTACCTTTCCAACTTGTTGTGAATGTTTTCGTATCATTCCCAAAACTAATTGTGAATGTTTACATTTCTTTCCCAAAACGTCGCAGTGAATTTTTCCATTTCTTTCCAAACTAGTTGTGAATGTTTTCCATTTTCTCATTCCATACAAGTTGTGACTGTTTCCATTTCTTTCCAAACTAGTTGTGAATGTTTTCCATTTCATTCCAACCAAGTTGCAAATGTTTTCCATTTCTTTCGCAAACAAGTTTTCACTGAATGTTTTTACTTTTATTTTACACTACTTGTGAATGTTTCCTTTTCATTACAAACAAGTTGTGATTGTTTAAATTTCATTCCAAACAAGTTGTGAATGTTTCCATTTCATTCCATTCAAGGTATGAATGTTTCCATTTCATTCCAAACTATTTGTGAATGTTTTCCATTTCATTCCAAACTAGTTTGGGACTTTTTTCATTTATTTCCTTCCAAACTTGTTGTGAATGTTTCCATTTCCATTTCCAACAACTAGTTGGTGAATAGTTTCCATTTCTTTCCAAACTATTTGTGAAAGTTTTCAATTTCATCATTCCATACAAGTTGTGAATGTTTCCATTTCCTTCCGGAACGTCTTGTGAATGTTTTCCATTTCATTCCAACTTGTTGTGAATATTTTCACTTCTTGCCAAACAAGGTTTGTGAATGTGTTCATTTCTTTCTTTCCAAACTAGTTGTGAAAGGTCTCCATTTTCTTTCAAACTTGTTGTGAATGTCTCCAGTTCATTCCATAACAAGTTTGTGAATGATTTCCATTTCAGTCAACACTTGTTGTGATTTTTTTTCCATTTCATTCCAACCTAAGTTGTTAATGTTTCCATTTTTTCCAAACAATTTTTGAATGTTTTCAATTTTATTCTAAACTAGTTGTGATGTTTCCATTTCTTTTCACAACAAGTTGTGATTATTTCCATTTCATTGCATTCAATTTTTGTGACTGTTTCCATTCCATTCCAAACTCGTTGTTAATTGTTTCTATTTCCTTCAAACTAGTTGTGGATTTTTTCCATCTCATTTCTTCCAAACTAGTTGTGAATGTTTACATTTTCTTTCTAAACTAAGTTATGAATGTTTTCGTTTCTTTCCACACAAGGTTTGAATGTTACCATTTCATTGCGTACTAGTTGTGAATGTTTCCATTTCATTACAAAGTTGTTGTGAATGTTTCCATTTCATTCCAAACTAGTTGTGAATGTTTCCATTTCATTCCAAACAAGTTGTGAATGTTTCCATTTCATTCCAAACTAGTTGTGAATGTTTCCATTTCATTCCAAACTAGTTGTGAATGTTTCCATTTCATTCCAAACAAGTTGTGAATGTTTCCATTTTCCATTCATTCAAAACAAGTTGTGAATGTTTCCATTTCATTCCAAACAAGTTGTGAATGTTTCCATTTCATTCCAAACTAGTTGTGAATGTTTCCATTTCATTCCAAACAAGTTGTGAATGTTTCCATTTCATTCCAAACTAGTTGTGAATGTTTCCATTTCATTCCAAACTAGTTGTGAATGTTTCCATTTCATTCCAAACAAGTTGTGAATGTTTCCATTTCATTTCATTCCATTCCAAAGTTTGTGAATGTTTCCATTTCATTCCAAACTAGTTGTGAATGTTTCCATTTCATTCCAAACACTGTTGTGAATGTTTCCATTTCATTCCAAACAAGTTGTGAATGTTTCCATTTCATTCCAAACAAGTTGTGAATGTTTCCATTTCATTCCAAACAAGTTGTGAATGTTTCCATTTCATTCCAAACTAGTTGTGAATGTTTCCATTTCATTCCAAACTAGTTGTGAATGTTTCCATTTCATTCCAAACTAGTTGTGAATGTTTCCATTTCATTCCAAAAACTTGTTGTGAATGTTTCCATTTCATTCCAAACTAGTTGTGAATGTTTCCATTTCATTCCAAACTAGTTGTGAATGTTTCCATTTCATTCCAAACTAGTTGTGAATGTTTCCATTTCATTCCAAACTTGTTGTGAATGTTTCCATTTCATTCCAAACAAGTTGTGAATGTTTCCATTTCATTCCAAACTAGTTGTGAATGTTTCCATTTCATTCCAAACTAGTTGTGAATGTTTCCATTTCATTCCAAACAAGTTGTGAATGTTTCCATTTCATTCCAAACTTGTTGTGAATGTTTCCATTTCATTCCAAACTAGTTGTGAATGTTTCCATTTCATTCCAAACTAGTTGTGAATGTTTCCATTTCATTCCAAACAAGTTGTGAATGTTTCCATTTCATTCCAAACTAGTTGTGAATGTTTCCATTTCATTCCAAACTAGTTGTGAATGTTTCCATTTCATTCCAAACAAGTTGTGAATGTTTCCATTTTCATTCCAAACTAGTTGTGAATGTTTCCATTTCATTCCAAACAAGTTGTGAATGTTTCCATTTCATTCCAAACTAGTTGTGAATGTTTCCATTTCATTCCAAACAAGTTGTGAATGTTTCCATTTCATTCCAAACTTGTTGTGAATGTTTCCATTTCATTCCAAACAAGTTGTGAATGTTTCCATTTCATTCCAAACAAGTTGTGAATGTTTCCATTTCATTCCAAACTAAGTTGTGAATGTTTCCATTTCATTCCAAACAAGTTGTGAATGTTTCCATTTCATTCCAAACAAGTTGTGAATGTTTCCATTTCATTCCAAACTTGTTGTGAATGTTTCCATTTCATTCCAAACAAGTTGTGAATGTTTCCATTTCATTCCAAACTAGTTGTGAATGTTTCCATTTCATTCCAAACTAGTTGTGAATGTTTCCATTTCATTCCAAACTAGTTGTGAATGTTTCCATTTCATTCCAAACAAGTTGTGAATGTTTCCATTTCATTCCAAACTTGTTGTGAATGTTTCCATTTCATTCCAAACTAGTTGTGAATGTTTCCATTTCATTCCAAACTAGTTGTGAATGTTTCCATTTCATTCCAAACAAGTTGTGAATGTTTCCATTTCATTCCAAACAAGTTGTGAATGTTTCCATTTCATTCCAAACTAGTTGTGAATGTTTCCATTTCATTCCAAACTAGTTGTGAATGTTTCCATTTCATTCCAAACTAGTTGTGAATGTTTCCATTTCATTCCAAACTAGTTGTGAATGTTTCCATTTCATTCCAAACTAGTTGTGAATGTTTCCATTTCATTCCAAACTAGTTGTGAATGTTTTCCATTTCATTCCAAACTAGTTGTGAATGTTTCCATTTCATTCCAAACTAGTTGTGAATGTTTCCATTTCATTCCAAACTTGTTGTGAATGTTTCCATTTCATTCCAAACTAGTTGTGAATGTTTCCATTTCATTCCAAACTAGTTGTGAATGTTTCCATTTCATTCCAAACAAGTTGTGAATGTTTCCATTTCATTCCAAACAAGTTGTGAATGTTTCCATTTCATTCCAAACAAGTTGTGAATGTTTCCATTTCATTCCAAAACTAGTTGTGAATGTTTCCATTTCATTCCAAACTAGTTGTGAATGTTTCCATTTCATTCCAAACAAGTTGTGAATGTTTCCATTTCATTCCAAACAAGTTGTGAATGTTTCCATTTCATTCCAAACTAGTTGTGAATGTTTCCATTTCATTCCAAAACTAGTTGTGAATGTTTCCATTTCATTCCAAACTAGTTGTGAATGTTTTTCCATTTCATTCCAAACTAGTTGTGAATGTTTCCATTTCATTCCAAACAAGTTGTGAATGTTTCCATTTCATTCCAAACTAGTTGTGAATGTTTCCATTTCATTCCAAACAAGTTGTGAATGTTTCCATTTCATTCCAAACAAGTTGTGAATGTTTCCATTTCATTCCAAACAAGTTGTGAATGTTTCCATTTCATTCCAAACTAGTTGTGAATGTTTCCATTTCATTCCAAACTAGTTGTGAATGTTTCCATTTCATTCCAAACAAGTTGTGAATGTTTCCATTTCATTCCAAACAAGTTGTGAATGTTTCCATTTCATTCCAAACTAGTTGTGAATGTTTCCATTTCATTCCAAAACTTGTTGTGAATGTTTCCATTTCATTCCAAACAAGTTGTGAATGTTTCCATTTCATTCCAAACAAGTTGTGAATGTTTCCATTTCATTCCAAACTAGTTGTGAATGTTTCCATTTCATTCCAAACTAGTTGTGAATGTTTCCATTTCATTCCAAACTAGTTGTGAATGTTTCCATTTCATTCCAAACTAGTTGTGAATGTTTCCATTTCATTCCATTGAAGTTGTGAATGTTTCCATTTCATTCCAAACTAGTTGTGAATGTTTCCATTTCATTCCAAACTAGTTGTGAATGTTTCCATTTCATTCCAAACAAGTTGTGAATGTTTCCATTTCATTCCAAACAAGTTGTGAATGTTTCCATTTCATTCCAAACTAGTTGTGAATGTTTCCATTTCATTCCAAACAAGTTGTGAATGTTTCCATTTCATTCCAAACAAGTTGTGAATGTTTCCATTTCATTCCAAAACTAGTTGTGAATGTTTCCATTTCATTCCAAACTAGTTGTGAATGTTTCCATTTCATTCCAAACAAGTTGTGAATGTTTCCATTTCATTCCAAACAAGTTGTGAATGTTTCCATTTCATTCCAAACTAGTTGTGAATGTTTCCATTTCATTCCAAACTAGTTGTGAATGTTTCCATTTCATTCCAAACAAGTTGTGAATGTTTCCATTTCATTCCAAACAAGTTGTGAATGTTTCCATTTCATTCCAAACAAGTTGTGAATGTTTCCATTTCATTCCAAAACTTGTTGTGAATGTTTCCATTTCATTCCAAACTAGTTGTGAATGTTTCCATTTCATTCCAAACAAGTTGTGAATGTTTCCATTTCATTCCAAACTAGTTGTGAATGTTTCCATTTCATTCCAAACAAGTTGTGAATGTTTCCATTTCATTCCAAACAAGTTGTGAATGTTTCCATTTCATTCCAAACTTGTTGTGAATGTTTCCATTTCATTCCAAACAAGTTGTGAATGTTTCCATTTCATTCCAAACTAGTTGTGAATGTTTCCATTTCATTCCAAACAAGTTGTGAATGTTTCCATTTCATTCCAAACAAGTTGTGAATGTTTCCATTTCATTCCAAACAAGTTGTGAATGTTTCCATTTCATTCCAAAAAAGTTGTGAATGTTTCCATTTCATTCCAAACTAGTTGTGAATGTTTCCATTTCATTCCAAACTTGTTGTGAATGTTTCCATTTCATTCCAAACTAGTTGTGAATGTTTCCATTTCTGTCCAAAGTAGTTGTGAATGTTTCCATTTCATTCCAAACTAGTTGTGAATGTTTCCATTTCATTCCAAACAAGTTGTGAATGTTTCCATTTCATTCCAAACAAGTTGTGAATGTTTCCATTTCATTCCAAACTAGTTGTGAATGTTTCCATTTCATTCCAAACTAGTTGTGAATGTTTCCATTTCATTCCAAACTAGTTGTGAATGTTTCCATTTCATTCCAAACTTGTTGTGAATGTTTCCATTTCATTCCAAACTAAGTTGTGAATGTTTCCATTTCATTCCAAAACAAGTTGTGAATGTTTCCATTTCATTCCAAACTAGTTGTGAATGTTTCCATTTCATTCCAAACTAGTTGTGAATGTTTCCATTTCATTCCAAACAAGTTGTGAATGTTTCCATTTCATTCCAAACTAGTTGTGAATGTTTCCATTTCATTCCAAACAAGTTGTGAATGTTTCCATTTCATTCCAAACAAGTTGTGAATGTTTCCATTTCATTCCAAACTAGTTGTGAATGTTTCCATTTCATTCCAAACTAAGTTGTGAATGTTTCCATTTCATTCCAAACAAGTTGTGAATGTTTCCATTTCATTCCAAACTAGTTGTGAATGTTTCCATTTCATTCCAAACAAGTTGTGAATGTTTCCATTTCATTCCAAAAACAAGTTGTGAATGTTTCCATTTCATTCCAAACAAGTTGTGAATGTTTCCATTTCATTCCAAACTAGTTGTGAATGTTTCCATTTCATTCCAAACTAGTTGTGAATGTTTCCATTTCATTCCAAACAAGTTGTGAATGTTTCATTTCATTCCAAACTAGTTGTGAATGTTTCCATTTCATTCCAAACTAGTTGTGAATGTTTCCATTTCATTCCAAACAAGTTGTGAATGTTTCCATTTCATTCCAAACTAGTTGTGAATGTTTCCATTTCATTCCAAACTAGTTGTGAATGTTTCCATTTCATTCCAAACTGTGTTGTGAATGTTTCCATTTCATTCCAAACAAGTTGTGAATGTTTCCATTTCATTCCAAACAAGTTGTGAATGTTTCCATTTCATTCCAAACAAGTTGTGAATGTTTCCATTTCATTCCAAACTAAACTAGTTGTGAATGTTTCCATTTCATTCCAAACTAGTTGTGAATGTTTCCATTTCATTCCAAACTAGTTTGTGAATGTTTCCATTTCATTCCAAACAAGTTGTGAATGTTTCCATTTCATTCCAAACTAGTTGTGAATGTTTCCATTTCATTCCAAACAAGTTGTGAATGTTTCCATTTCATTCCAAACTAGTTGTGAATGTTTCCATTTCATTCCAAACTAGTTGTGAATGTTTCCATTTCATTCCAAACAAGTTGTGAATGTTTCCATTTCATTCCAAACTTGTTGTGAATGTTTCCATTTCATTCCAAACTAGTTGTGAATGTTTCCATTTCATTCCAAACAAGTTGTGAATGTTTCCATTTCATTCCAAACTAGTTGTGAATGTTTCCATTTCATTCCAAACTAGTTGTGAATGTTTCCATTTCATTCCAAACAAGTTGTGAATGTTTCCATTTCATTCCAAACAAGTTGTGAATGTTTCCATTTCATTCCAAACAAGTTGTGAATGTTTCCATTTCATTCCAAACTAGTTGTGAATGTTTCCATTTCATTCCAAACAAGTTGTGAATGTTTCCATTTCATTCCAAACTAGTTGTGAATGTTTCCATTTCATTCCAAACTACAAGTTGTGAATGTTTCCATTTCATTCCAAACTAGTTGTGAATGTTTCCATTTCATTCCAAACTAGTTGTGAATGTTTCCATTTCATTCCAAACAAGTTGTGAATGTTTCCATTTCATTCCAAACAAGTTGTGAATGTTTCCATTTCATTCCAAACTAGTTGTGAATGTTTCCATTTCATTCCAAACTAGTATTTTTTTTTTATCAAATTCAATTTACCTTATTTGTTTAGCTAAAGTTCCACTCCAATCGCACTTTACATGATGAAATTGCTGGAAAAAATTGAAAGAAAAATGAAGAGAAATGAGAGCACAAAGATATGTCATTTGGATGGAACTTGTGGCTTTGATTCCAACTGATGCGTACCCCTTTGGTATAATGACCAAGAAACCTGCCCAAGATTTTTTCAAGCTCCATAAGACATCAAAGAGACTAGATTTCAACCCCCAGCCTTAATCAACTTGTGATTACAAACAAGAAGTATAAGAAAACCAAGAACACAAACAACTTGTGCACCAAGGTAGTCCTCAAAGAACGAAAGAGAATTTCTCTTCAAAGTAGCAGTATTATTTCATATAAAGGCTAAGTATTATTTCATATAAAGGCTATGTTTTACAATCAGAATATGTGCCTATTTATAGGCCAAACCTAGGGTAAAGTACAAGCCAAAATTCGTAGCCAAAGTCAAATAGGAAAACTAGGTACAAAAGACTTAAGAAAACCCAGTCAAACTAGGATTCTATTACCCTTTTAACACATGTTTAAGGTGTGTAGCGTATGTCACTTATCCTATATAACCTAAATTAATTCCATAGCCTAACTAACATCCTAAATAATGTAAATAATCAATAAAATAAAGAAAATAAAGTGCAAATACAAGTTTGGCCCTAAAAACGCCAAAATGGTCTTCTCGGGTGCACTTATCGGCTCTTTAGGGTTTTTGCTTGTATTTTCAACATCAAACTTCAATATTTGACTTCCATTGACTTGATACTTCCTCTTAAATGTTGGAAACTGGTCTTGAAATGTTAGAGCTCAAAGATCCAACTTGTAGAAGAAAAATGGCCTTGAAACACTTCAAGGAGGCTCCAAGGGTGCAGTTGATAGGTGCCCTTGTTGTTCCTTACCTTGTGACTTGTCTTGGCACTCTAGAATGGAGCACCAAGCTTGAGCATCATCTCCACATAATTTCTTGAATGTTCCGACAGCCCCTTGTGAAATTCCAAGCCAATTCTCCATGAAGAAGCTTGAGACAAAAGCTTTAAGTACACTAATGGGCTCCTTAGCCTTCTTTCCTGTCAAAGGTTCACTAGTTATCAACAATGGGTCCTTACCATCCATGGTTGTACCTTTCGTGATCATATCAAGTTCAAAATGTTTCCATTTCATTCCAAACAAGTTTTGAATATTCCACATCATTCCAAACTAGTTGTGAATGTTAGCATTTCATTCCAAACAACTTGTGAATGTTTTCATTTCATTCCAAACAAGTTGTGACTATTTCCAATTCATTCCAAACTAGTTGTGAATGTTTCCATTTCATTTTAAATAAGTTCTTATTGTTTCCATTTCTTTCCAAACAAGTTGTGAATGTTCTAATTTCATTCCAAACTAGTTCTAAATGTTTCCATTTCCTTCCAAACTAGTTGTGAATGTTTCCACTTCATTTCAAACAACTTGTGAATGTTTCCAATTCATTCCAAACAAGTTGTGAGTGTTTCCATTTCATTCCAAACTAGTTGTGAATGTTTCCAATCTAAACAAGTTGTGAACATTTTAATTTCATTCTAAACTAGTTGTGAATGTTTTGATTTCATTCTAATTTACTTGTGAATCTTTCCATTTCATTCAAGTCGTCAATGTTTCCATTTCATTCCAAACTAGTTATGAATGTTTCCATTCTAAACAAGTTGTGAACATTTTCATTTCATTCTAAACGAGTTGTGAATGTTTTGATTTCATTCTAAACTACTTGTGAATCTTTCCATTTCATTCCAAACCAGTTGTGAATGTTTCCATTTCATTCCAAACTAGTTGTGAATGTTTCCATTTCATTCAAAACTAGTTGTGAACGTTTCCATTTCATTCGAAACTAGTTGTGAATGTTTCCATTTTATTCCAAACAAGTTGTGAATGTTTACATTTCAATCCAGACTAGTTGTGAATATTTCCATTTCATTCCACAATAGTTGTGAATGTTTCCATTTCATTCTAAACTAGTTATGAATGTATCCATTCTAAACAAGATGTGATCCCATAGCCTATCCTATAATTATGGGATACTATTTCCATCCAGGGTGAAGTTCCCTTGTGAGTTTATTTAGGGCCCCCAGCAGGAGCTCTTTATTAGTTTTGGGCCCTAAATTTGGGCCTATTTCCTATAGGCAGTCTACTCGATTTGTTGCAGAATGACTTGTATACTCTTTCCATTTTTGAGTCTTATGCTTGTTGGTTTGCCCTTAAGCAGTTTGATAATGTCTCTTGATTTACTAAACTTATGATTCTTTATTGTCGAGTAGCTTCACGTAACTATAAAATGAATTTTTTTTTAATTTTTTTTTTCGCTTCTAGCAGGGATATAAGTTGACTAAGCAGGGCAAGAGCATATATAGAATGTAGTGGAAGCAAGTTAGTTTTGAAATGCAAGGTAGGAAAATGTTATATTCAATGGAAATGGACATAGATTCAGTTGCAATAATGGGGACTGATGCATCAACTACCTTTCATTGTTCAAGAGAGAAGTGTGTTGGTCTTCCTAAACTATGAAAGAAAATGGAGGTTTCATGGACAATTTGTTGGGTTTCGGGAGCCAAACAGCGCAGCGGAATTTAACCGAAACCCTCCAGGATCCAAGTGAAACTGGGTAAACCGGGTGTTCAAAAATTTTCATACCTAATTTTCGGTTGAGATCTCTCACTCAACTGTAGAGTCGAATCAGAAAACCTGAACAGTTGACGTGTTCAAGCTCTCTATGGTATCCACATGAGCCTATCGGGATCACTAAACTTTTGAGCCTATCGATGACTGATGCGTTTCTCTTGCGCTCGCAGTGCTAGCTTGCGTCCTCCAAGGAATTGCAAGAGAAGAGTGCGACTGTCCTTTTGGAGGCTAGGGCAAGGAGACCTGCGAATTTCTCACTTAAAAGTTGTATTTATAGTGAGACTCAACTTCTAGGCCTAATAGGTTTCAAAGCCCTAATCCAATTAGGATTTAATTTCGGGCTTAATAATGGCTCAACTTTTGGGCCCATTATTAATACGAAATTAAAGTGAAACCATAACCCAAATAATTAGCCCATGCACTCTAATGATCCAAATTGCTCTATGTGTGTGACCCAATAGGCTCTTATCACGTTGGCAATGATCATAAATCACATTTATGATCATAAGCAATGAGCGGTGTCTAGCAACACATCATTGCTACCCAAGTGACAAGATTGTCGATGATTCGACTAAACCTTTATGATCATCATCGATATATGCCATTGTCCCTTTGTCCAAGATATCAAGACTAAGCACGAGACATGGAATGTGTCACTCTCGTATAGCCCAATCTTTGGTTTCTTGATTACCGAGTAGACTAACTTAAACTGATGACATTGATATCGTATATCAACTCATCCGAGCATGGCCATGCATTTTCTAAGTCTCACTCTATCAAGGGGCCCGAAGATATCGCTCCCGTTACATAGGAGGGACAAATCCCATCTTGATCATACAAATCCCTCCGCATGATATGTGACATACCCAATGACCTCCTTCAAGTTCACTCAGTTACGAGCAACAAAGGAAAGTATCAAAGTATGTGACTCACATGTAGGGAACCTTGATGATCTTAGGTCGAAGGACTACATATACCCTGATCACTATGGGAATCACTTATGACACTCATATAACGATCCATGTAGTGTTCTCATGGTGGGTCGGTCCAGTACACAAGTTCTCCAACTTGTACCCATATGTAGACTACATATCTCATATTAGTCTCCACATATGCTAGTCGTTATGTATTATTGCAACCCGCTCCATAATAATACTAGACCAGGGACTTTTAAGAATATCATTATTCTAGGGTTACAATTATGTTTGTTAAGTTACGCAGGAACAAAACAACAAACATAATTGCTGGATTAATGCCTTAATAAAACATCATGACTCAATGTGCAAAAATACAATTATCTCATGATTGGCTTTTGGGCACAACACTAACACAATTGCCATATTTGGTCTTCACCACATCCACTTCTTACTTGGATGCATCATTTCAGCTATTTGCAATTGTGTTACCTAATAATCTTTTGTTATAATATATTGTTATGTGTTATTGAGAGTTATTTTTGGAAGAGGGCAAAGTGTTACATACGAAGGGGGAAGGAGATGATTAGGAGCCAACAAGGAGGATGAGCAAATAACCTGTCAAACTCAAAGGAACTGGTAAGAGAAAAGATATCAAGCGAAATAAGAAATAATAGCCAGAGCAAAAAATGAAAAGCCAGGCAAAACAAAATATTAACTTATATCAAATGAAAAACCTAGCAGAAGCAAATAAGAATGTGGAAGAGAAATGAAATAGTATGAGAGCTCTAAATGGTAGGGTGATTGCAAAAAATGGCCTCCTCTCCACAAGAAAGTAAAGGCTATTTATGGGGAAGTCAAGTGCATAGGATTACATCACTTGTCTTAGATCAACGGTAAAGAAAAGTGTAACGATCATATTTAGGTAAAGGATATTTTTCTTTGGGCTTTTGGATATACTGAGTCGATTGGAAAATCTAATAGGCCTTGCTCCGACCCCACCAAACCAGAACTCCCTGAAATAATTTCCTTACGATGTTGGACTAAAATTCCTACCAAACATTTTAAATCTGACATTTCTAACATGGAACAATCAAACAATTAGTAAAATTTTTTTAATAAATAATAAATAAATAGACAAATATAAAATTACCGAATCTCACTACTACATTTTGCTTCACCGGATATAGAGCATTAAATGATTCATATACATTAAAGGTATAAGATAGATGTTACCATTTAATTGTTGCATTGACATGAGATAACTTTAATAGTTCCAAAAGTAATGGTTGAAACTTGCATCATTATAAATAAAAATAGCAAAATCCAAGATTTTGTACTTTAATTTTGTTAGAATGGTATCTATAAGGATAAATAACAAATCACAATATAAAGGGAAAATAAATAACATTAATTTAAAAAAAATTCTTTCTTTATGTATAATTTTTTTTAATGAACCAAATCCTATGTTAATGGTGTTTCCTTAGCTGAATAAGCAAAAAAGGAAGGAAAGATATTTCCCTTATTTTTGTGCACACCCGCACATGGTTAAAAGGTCATAAGACCAATTCCCTTTCACTTCCAACTTTTTTTCATCTTATTTTCTCTCTATTTCTTTCATTTTGTTTTTCTCTCTTTCAAGCTTTTCAGCTTTTCAACTTTTTCCTTTAAAGTTTCAACTTTTCTCTTCTTCAGTTGTTAGATAGCAAATCGAGCTCGCCTTGTTATCCACATTGGCTACAAAAAATTTGGGAGCCACAAGCAATTGTGAGCTAACTGTTAATCAAACCTGTAAGACAACTCCTTTGTCTTTCTTTTCTAATTTTTACAAAAGCTATAATTGCAAAATATGTTAGTTTCTCGCAACTGGAATAACAATTAGACATGCAATAGTGTATATTGTTTGGTATAATTGTTAAACTTATTACTTTCCCTAAATTTATAGATCATCAATAATTTAGATTTTTTGCCTACTTGATTGTAGCTATCACCATGGTTTAATCTAAAGAGGAATAGCCACGTATCTAGTCAGGCAAAAGGAAAAAAGAGATGGACAAAGAAGCCTGGATGAATTTGCCCAAACCATTTACTCATCGTAATGGGCATTTACCATTACTAGTAGATGAGAAAAATTGGATTGACCCAATGTTTTGTGAAGATAACTTCTGACTTAGCTAGAAGAAGGATAGAGAAATTCTATCTCTAAGCTCTTGGAAATTTGTAGTGCAGTATAGTTTGGACCAATGTAAATTCATTCCACCAGAGTTAGTGTTACGATTAAAGAATGAAAGAAAAAAAGAACCTTTCTCGAACACTGGGCTTAGTGTGCCAGATAGATATGTCGATGGTTTATTGGAATGGGTCAACAAAATTCTTCACAACAAGAAGAACTATGGCACTTTGAAAGATGCCTATGTTGTTTGTGCCATCAGAATATCATGGAACTTGAATTGCCATTTTTCCAAGAATGTCTCAAAATGGAGGAATCTCTTCAAGAGGTGGAGTACTGATACTCATAGCTTTATCATAGCCTGGGGGGAATTCACTCCAACTTTAGAAGATGTAAAAGTTCTCTTGGCTTGAGTACTTTTAGCACAAAACCCATGTTGGATGAGTTGGCCGATGATGAAGCACACCTTTACAAGAGCTTAACAAAGGATATTAATGATGCCAAGAAGGCAACAAAAATCGGGGCCAAATTCTGCCCTTATGATATATGGCTTAATTTTTATTTCAGGCAACCAATCATGGATGGCTCTGTAATTCCCGAGGAGGGGGCAAATTGCGGTTAGAAATGAAAAGCCTTTCTTGCATTCTAGGTGTGCAAATTTCTTCTGCCTGGCACTATTAAAGATTAAGTCATACCTAGAGGTTTTTTTATCGCCATCAAATTAGCACAGGGGAAAAAGCTAGCACTTGGCCAATTGTACTTGGGCTCTTTATATAGGAGACTTGATGAGTACTCACATGTTGTGCTTTGTTCCATGAGTAGGTATTAGCACTTTCTTCAATTTTTTTCAGTTACTTCTATATCTTAACACATCCTTAACAAGTTTGACCAAGTAACATCAATAGACTTTGTGTTCTTGCAACTTTTTCTCAATGAGAGATTCAGGCTTTGTAGTCCTTAAGTTGTCACCAGCATAGAAGAAAATCCTTTTCAAGCTTTGGCTTAGAACAATCATCATTCAAAGAATCTTTTGTTCTTTATTCATGAAGAGTCAGCCTTTGTCTTTCAGTCTTACTTGATTAACATAAAGGGGTTTACCTCACTGACAATTTTCTATCCAAGGTAAGGCTAAATAGCAACTATGAGAACTGTCAAGGAGTGGGAAGAAAAATGGAAAAACAATGGTCTTTGGTTCTTTACATGGTCAAGCCCGACCATGTTGGTCAGCTTGATGAACTTGCACCTATCACCATACTGTCCAAACAATAAGCAGCTAGTTGCTTATAATCCATAGCTTGTGGCTAGACAATTTGGGTATGACCAAGGAATTCCTCATTATGCTAGCAGGTTCTTCAATGATATGACAATCCTGCAAGGTGATTCTCAGTTTCTTACTATGAGTGCTTTGAACAATCAGCCACATGAGAAAAATGTATACTTTCTAGGCATAAAAAGGCATAGAAACTGGATTCCATAGTGGTTATCTCACTTCTCCTTTACCATGGAAGCTTTTGTAGAATTCAAAAAATAGATTGAGGGCATAACCAAGTCCTTCCCTGTTGTGGATGATCAAGATATCTCTTTACAATTATTCCATAATAAAGGGAATGCTCCAACTTTAGGCAAAACAAAAAGAGATGCCAACAAGCTCAAGTGATAAGCCAGTCATTAAGAAAACCAAGATGATAGCGATCCATCTAGAGGTTATTGATGCAACCACCTAATAGTTTCATAGGCTTTTTTTTATTGCCTTTATACATACATATATTTCAGGCTGAAGGATTAAATGATGAAACTAAAGTAGATGGTGCTAAGAATGAGGCCAAAACCTCTAATAAGCGTGCAGAGTTAGAAAAGCCTAATGAAAATAACACTAAGGTTTTTTGCCCCAGACTTGAGAATGGCGTTGATACTAACATGGAGACTGAGGAAGATAATACCAATATACCCTTAGATGATTGTGAGGATATGTCCACTATTGCTGCTATAACTCAGGTAGGCCAAAATTTTTTATGCCATTACTTATTGTTATTTCCTTCAAACAAGCCAACCTTCTTTCTTTTCTTTTTTTTTAAGCAGACACAGGCACAAACACCATTTATGGTATTATCATCTACCCCTAAGATTGGCTATTCAAGGTTGAGACTGACACACGGAGTGAGTAAAAGGCAAACACTACTAGCAAATCACTTGTAAAACTTAGCCAAAATTCTTCTACATTAGAAAAAGGAAAACTAACACAGTCCACAAAATTACCACCTAAGTCAAATACTATTCCTGGCATGAACTCATGACTTGGCCAAAATGTTAATCTACTACCCCGCACTACTTCTCCTGTTACCACCCCACAAAAATGGAAGAATTACAAGTGTGTCATAATGGCTAAAAACCATTATATTGTGTAATTCTCACCATAGTGATTGAAGTGTGGGCGATAAAAGGTATGATCAACACCTCCATAAAAGTGTTCCAAGTTGGTAACTTGGTCCTCAAGAAAAGCCTTAAGGATTGCTTGTTTGTCAAGCAACCTATGGACTTTTTTATAAGATTTTTGGAAATTCGGGTACTCAATTGCAAAACTTTCACAAAAGAGATTTGGAGAGTTATGAGAAGGATATGAATGGTATGAAAGTGATTTTGGAGGACCAAATTGCTTATAGAAGACAAGTATGGACAAAGGAAAACACAAAAAGGGTTTAAGGACTTAAGTGCCTTATTGTGTGCCTTTGGTTGTGCATGCTTAGAACCTAAGTCAAATGGCAATTTTGTAGGGTTATCCCACCTAAGGAGGGGCTGCTATGACATAGGATAAGGAGGTCAAATGTGGGCCAAGAGATTAAGGTAAAGAAACCATGGTCTTGTAGCAAGGAAAATGACATAAAGCTTGGTGAGGCTTGTTAAGTGTGTTTAGTGCACTTAAGACCACATAAGTGTCCATTCTTGGTCCTTATCTCCCAAATTTTGGCCTCTACCAGCAAAAAAGAAGCTAGCCCTCTCCTCCACACTTCCTCCATAGCCACCATACCTTCAAACTCAAAACTACTTGCAATTAAAGTCAAGGAAGCACAATTGGAAGCTATTTGGTGTTATTGCTTGAGTGCACCTAGGATCAAGCTCCAATTTCAGCATACCCATCAAGGTAAGGGTTCTCTTGCCCTCATGGGTTGTTTTCTGTATTTTCAAGCAACCAAGGAGCTAGGGCTAAGCTTGGAAGAGAGTCATGAGCTTGATGAACCAGGCTTAGTGAGGGGAGTGCACTTGTTGAAGGTTTTGTGACCTAGTGTGAAGTGCACAATGATGGCAGTGAATTTCTGGGTTTATAGAGCCCAAAAGTTAGTACTAACTACTGTTAAAATCCTCCTAAGACCAAGCATTAGCTTGAGGACAGCTGCCATAGTGATTTATTTATGTTTATTGCATGATTTATGGACTAACCTATGGTATATGTTGCTGCTGCATTTAATGTGTTTTAATGATGGTCACATTGCCTATTGAAATCAAGTGTTACCCTTACTAAGTTTCTCAATGAAACTTACTCCCCTCAATTCTATCATTTCAGGTCCAACAGAAAGATCACATTCAAACTAACCTTTGTGGTTTGAGTTTTCATCTAAAATTTCAGGTACATGAACTTCCATGTGTCTAGTTATGATTTGGAAACTTTGGTGATTTTAGGAGCACATTTGGTATTTTTGGTGATGGTACTTATTGAGTTGTGCAGCAGCTATCCAGCATCCTATTTCTGGAGTCCATCATTCTCAGGCACTCCTGTAACCTAGGGTGCGTATTTAGCTCAGTTAATACCATATTGTAGTGCATGTATACATGTATATGTAGTGTATGTAAAATGAGACAAGTATGTGAACATTTGAGTAATGTTTTGGCTATGTTAGTGATGTGGTGCAAAGCTGCCTAAGTGTGAATGATGGGCTGCTTACTTGTAAATTCTGTTTTGGCCACATAAAGTTGTTAAAAGAAAGGGAATGTAATTCCTATGTGTAATGGACATATATGGGATAGCTTTGGAGGGTTTTTCCCCTGTGAATCAAGTGTTTGCACACTTACGAAATTTTGTATGGGCAAAATGGTCATAAAATGACCAAAATTTTGACTCTGGACTTAAAGTTCTATATCTCCCTCTGTAGAAGGAATCTTGGTATGAAATTTTGACAACACCTAGAGAACATCTAACTGGGATTTATAATTTTTGAATTTGGAGCCCTATAGCCAAGGATATGACATTGAAAATTTGGCTAAGTTATTGTTCATTTGGTTAGAATTTTGTAACCAACTTAAAAAATCCATAACTTGGTCCATAGGTGGGCTATTGATGTAAAAAAAAATTCCTTGGTTTTCACTAAGTCTCTACTTTGTAATGTAGCAAAGAAAATGGGGGGCATGTGGCTAGAATGATATAGTTTATTAGTGTAAGTTACAGGCGCAGTGGCTGGTCACTAGAACTTAACAAGATTGCCTAATTTGTGGTAGCCAAGATTAAGATTTATGCTAGTGTTTTCCTTCTTTTCTACCATGGAGTGCATGAAATGTGAATATGTGTGTGATGGTTGGACCAATATGCATGTGTTTGTTGGGTTTCGGGAGCCAAACAGCGCAGCGGAATTTAACCAAAACCCTCCAGGATCCAAGTGAAACGGGGTAAACCGGGTGTTCGAAAATTTTCATACCTAATTTTCGATTGAGATCTCTCACTCAACTGTAGAGTCGAATCACAAAACCTGAACAGTTGACGTGTTCAGGCTCTCTATGGTATCCACACGAGCCTCTCGGGATCACCACGCTTCCACCACGTCCCGGTAGATGCGTTTCTCTTGCGCTCGCAGTGCTAGCGTGTGTCCTCCAAGGAATTGCAAGAGAAGAGTGCGGCTGTCCTTTTGGAGGCTAGGGTAAGGAGACCTACGAATTTCTCACTTAAAAGTTGTATTTATAGTGAGACTCAACTTCCAGGCCTAATAGGTTTCAAAGCCCTAATCCAATTAGGATTTAATTTCGGGCTTAATAATGGCTCAACTTTTGGGCCCATTATTAATACGAAATTAAAGTGAAACCATAACCCAAATAATTAGCCCATGCACTCTAATGATCCAAATTGCTCTATGTGTGCGACCCAATAGGCTCTTACCACGTTGGCAATGATCATAAATCACATTTATGATCATAAGCAATGAGTGGTGTCTAGCAACACATCATTGCTACCCAAGTGACAAGATTGTCGATGATTCGACTAAACCTTTATGATCATCACCGATATATGCCATTGTCCCTTTGTCCAAGATATCAAGACTAAGCACGAGACATGGAATGTGTCACTCTCGTATAGCCCAATCTTTGGTTTCTTGATTACCGAGTAGACCAACTTAAACTGATGACATTGATATCGTATATCAACTCATCCGAGCATGGCCATGCATTTTCTAAGTCTTACTCTATCAAGGGGCCCGAAGATATCACTCCCGTTACATAGGAGGGACAAATCCCATCTTGATCATACAAATCCCTCCGCATGATATGTGACATACCCAATGACCTCCTTCAAGTTCACTCAGTTACGAGCAACAAAGGAAAGTATCAAAGTATGTGACTCACATGTAGGGAACCTTGATGATCTTAGGTCGAAGGACTACATATACCATGATCACTATGGGAATCACTTATGACACTCATATAACGATCCATGTAGTGTTCTCATGGTGGGTCGGTCCAGTACACAAGTTCTCCAACTTGTACCCATATGTAGACTACATATCTCATATTAGTCTCCACATATGCTAGTCGTTATGTATTATTGCAACCCGCTCCACAATAATACTAGACCAGGGACTTTTAAGAATATCATTATTCTAGGGTTACAATTATGTTTGTTAAGTTACGCAGGAACAAAACAACAAGCATAATTGCTGGATTAATGCCTTAATAAAATATCATGACTCAATGTGCAAAAATACAATCATCTCATGACTGGCTTTTGGGCACAACACTAACAGTGTTTACATAGTGCCCAAAAGGGCCACTTGGGTATGCACACTAAGGGTAGTGTTCTGATGGCCTGCAGAACATTACCAATCCTGGGAGTCTAAATACACAATTTGGCACCATAATTGGACTGCCCTAGAGTGGGTAACATCTCCCCTATCTTTAGCAAAAGACACAACTATTGCTACAGAAGTTAATCTAGTTGAGTTTTATGGTATTCAAGTGGCAAAGTTACAACATCATTACCTACAAGCCATCTTTGGTGTAGAAGGTGATTTTTTTTCTACCAGCAAGATTCAAAGCAAAAGAAATTTACAAAAAATGTTTAGCACTTTGGCTAATATGTTAGCAATGCTGGAGAAGGATTTTTGCACTTTATTGGCTGAGGAAATATTTGAAGGAAATGAGGCTTTTGAGCTATGTGGCAAGATGATTTTTTTATTCATGTACTATTCATGATAGGTGAAAAATAAACAAAATGGCATTATTTTGCCCATGCAGATGCTTGAAGATTCTAAGTTCAAGTTAGAAAAGTTACAACCTATCATCCAGCAAGCAAGAAAAGAAGCTTCAATAGAGGATTGCTAGCTTGAGCTATAAAAGCTAAAGGATGCGAAGCAATAAATATCTCAAATGTGCAAGCATTTTCAAGAAGAGAAAGCTTCCTTAACTACTTAATTGACATCTATGAAAAATGAGATTAGTTCCTTAACAGAAACAAAGAAAATTTATGAAGACCAGGAGGAACAAATAGCAATAAAATCAACGGCCATAAAAGAGATTATTTCTCTTACGGACAGACTCCCACTTTCTACTTATAAAAACAAGTTCCTGACTTCTTTTTTTGTTGTTAGGCAATGCCTAGATATTAGTTTTTCCTCTTTGACAATTATTAAACAAATTATTTGTTTCATTGAGAGTGAAGCACATACTTCTTTCATTTCAATATTGGAATGAACACAATAGTTTAAATAATGAAACCACTTACTTGGCTTCTTGAAAAAACTCCAATATGAGCTCTTGCCATGACTTAGGAAATCATTTTGTTCAAAGAAAAAAATAGAGAGACCATCCCAATCCACGTGGTAAAACCGATGCAAGAGATCAACATCTTATTTCAATGAAAAGTACCCTCACTATATTCACTGTGAGAGCTCTATAAAAATTTTCCCAATGCATTTACTAAAAGGGAAGCAAGAGATTGACATCTTATTTCAATGAATAATTCCCTTACTGCATTTGCTAAGAGAAAGCTATAAAAATCTTCTCAATGCATTCGCTAAGAGGAGAGTAAAAGATCGACATCTCATTTCAATAGACAATGCTCTCACTACATTTGCTAATAGAGAGCTAAAATGGTAATAAAACTTGTCTTATTATTTAAATTTTTTTCATGCTTAGTTATGCACCAAACTTGACTAAATGCCTTAATAAAACTTCTTTATGAACCGGAAGTTGATTGGAGATGTTAGAGCACTTGTCTTTGGGTTCAAAAGTCAGCAAGATCCACTTTCATTAACCTCATGGATAATATATGGCCCTTCCCAATTTGGAGAAAATATTGGAGCTGGCAAACCATGTCTGATATGCTCAGCAGCACGCACACCAAATCCTCCTCTTTAAATATTCTTTTTCTCACCATCTTATCATAAGCAGTACTTAAATGTCACTAATAAACAAGAAGATTTGACTTAGATTTCCCTTCTTTAAACGTTCTTTTTCTCACCATCTTATCATAAGCTATACTTAAACATCACTGATAAACAAGAAAATTTTACTTGGCTTTATCTCTCTGCTTTTCTATAAATTCCAAATCCAACAAACGTTGAGTATCATTATCAAGGCTAGAATTAAGTTCCAAATGTGTCAGAAAGGCATAGCCTTTGTTGGATTACGCTTTAAGTTACAATAGGCCTACAAGGCTAAAGGAAGCATTTCAACCTATAAGGCATGGTCCTAATGAACCATTCTGCTTAAAACTTTGAGTAAGATCTTGTTCATTGCTTTTGCCTGACCATTACCCTTAGAATAATAAGTTGTAGACTTAACATGATCAACATCATAATCTACTAGGATCCCACGTACATAAGAATTGATAAATGGTTTACCATTATTAAAAAATATTCTTCTTGGCATTCCAAATGCAAATTATATTATCCTTGATGAAAGATGCTACAGTTATGCCAGTTACTTTCTTTTGTGCTATAGCTTCCACCCACTTAGTAAAAAATTCAGTAGCTGCCAAAATCTAGACATATCCGTCTTTGATGATGAATTGATAAGAACAGTGAGATCCATTGCCCAAGTATGAAAAAACCAAGGTAATAACCGATGACATATCCATGGTAGGCCAGTAATAACCAGTATCCAAGAGTTAATGATTTAACTTTCGGCCACCTTGATCTTCCCCATATGAACCTGCATACATCTCTACTAAGACTTGGCTACCTTTTTCTTTGGTTGGGCATTTTAATGGATGCACATGAAAAGAGATTTGGTATAATATGCCATTCTTAAAAAGGAATCACTTAGAATACCTCTTGATCTAGCAAGCATCTTTATACTGTGCTAGAAGGATTCCATTTTGGAGATAATTAATATAAGGACGACAGCAATCTCTTACCTAAGTGATAATATGACATTCCAATGCATCTAGCAGATGAAAGTAAGTAGAACACAAATTCTTTAAGCCATCAGCATCTTTATCGATTTCAAGCCAATAATAACCCATGCATTTGTAATAGGCGATAAAAAGAAATGTTTTCCTCTTCACACCATTTCTCATGAACCTTCTCTAATTGAAACTTAGCTTCTTCAGCCGACACGTAAAGTGAAAGAACTCTAACTATACCTCGATAATAAAGTTCATCACTAGTTAATATGCAATTTTTTAACATTCCAACATCACTTGTTGTAGGTTCCAATAGCTTATTTCTGATAGTTATTCTCCAATCACCTTCTTGATAATTAGGTGAATGGAAAACCTCATAGAAAGGACAAGGATTTGTACGCTACAAAATAGGAAATTCAACAATGTCCTCCCCTGAAAGTAGGAGATACTTTGCTGAGCCCTAAAACTCTATCTTTCCTCCCCTCTTAAAGAAAACTAACTTGATCAGTAGAATATACCCCCGGGCAAACAACCTAGGGCTCTGACGGTGTCTTTGAACTGCAGGACAATAGGTTCATGTTGTTCCAAGCTTTAAGGCTAGTTTACCTATTTTGATTGGTAATCTTTTATTTTGGCTATAAATTTGGTGCTTTTGTAGGAATGATAATGGTAGATAGCATCAGGAGCAGGCAGTGTGGCCTAAACCCTTCTAACAATAAGAGTGGCAGTGGTGATTGACCAAAATCCTAAGGTCAATAGAAAGGCCTTGTGAATCTAAATCCAAGACAAAATGTTGTTGGTGATGATCCCCCACTACCTCTGCATAATTTGAAAAAGAGCAAAGGCTCTCCAGCATGCTCTCTTTAGTAATTCAAGAACACTGTGCAACAAGAAATTAGAAAAGCCCTACCAAGGACATCATAAGGGGCGGCTAAGAGCCATTTCACTTTGGAGGGTATGGGTAAGGCCTACATAGGGACCCACCACAAGTATCTTAGACAAGGGCTTTAGCTAAGATCCATACAGACATCTTAAGCAATAATTAATGACCCAGGTGGTAGCAACATCAGTGTGGTATTATAGAGGCTTGACCGGATAGACGAATGTTTAAAAATGCCCATGCCTACTTAAGGATCCCATGATCCAGTAATTGACATTCATTAAACATGGATCCAACCGTGTACTAAAGAGATTAATAACACTCCGATATTCAATGACTTCAAGATGCTGAAGATCGAACCTTGTGACTATCTCATGGACCTGGTTAATCACCTACAATGCTATGTAACCTCTATGAGATTTGATAGGGCATCAAACGCCATCATGTGCCATGTTTTTTGTTCTACCCTAACAAGGACAGTAGCCTTTGGGCCTAGAACAAACAAGGGGTGTCAATTTGAGTCCTTTAAGTACCCCTTTTACGACAATTCCTAGATAGTAGGCCAACCCCAAATACAACTTTTCACTTATTCAAGCTATGACAAGTTAAATAGTAATCCTTAAGGGATTTTTTCAGAAGGTTTAATGCCAAAGTTGTCCAAGTATGGGAATTATCCCACAAACTACATTTAATTGCAATAACCCAAGGTCTGTTGAAGGAATCTAGGTTAGCTTAGGACCTGTATGAGAAACCTTTTGGGAACATTAAGGAGTTCCTCAACTGAGCAACAAGATACATGCATACTAAAGAGTTCAATAAGCTTGTACCTCATACAAAGAAGCCAAAGTCCAAGGACAATATGTCATCATCAAAGAAGAGGAGTCATTGTCCAGCTCCTCCATTTACAACAATATGTGGCACCCATACTAACATATTGTATGCCTTGGAAAAATGGAACATGATAAGCTAATGAGATTCAGGCAAAAGAAAGATGCTAGAAAACACTTTTGTTATCATATAGACAAAGGCCATGACATAGAGAATTGCTGGTAGTTAAAGCATTTGATAAAGGAGATGATCCAAGCAGACATGCTACATGAATACATGGCATTATTAAATTCCCTTAGCTGAAAATAGGAGAAAAGGCCTCATAGGAAGGAACAAGATGATTAAGGCCAAGACAGGGGTTGTCATCAAGAGAGGGCCCATTCCCCAGCTAAAGGTAATTTCAAAATTCTTGGTCCTACAATACAGCCCATGCATATGATCATAAAGGATAAATTATCTTCAATATAGAAGCAATAAGAGCATGAGGTTGGTTAGTTAGATATAACAGGCTAAAAAAATGTGCTAATGAGAGCAAACAGATCCTACATGATGGGCTCCCATGTTGACCCTATCGTCATCATAGCATGCGTCTACAAATTTGACGTCGAGCATGTCTACCTAGACATGGGGGCCAATTCTAATGCACTATTTGCTTCCCAGTTGTACACGATCAGGTTGTAGAGTCATCTCTAAGCCTGTTTCAAGTTCCACATATGGAGTTGGATGAGATGAGGTCCTAACTCTTAGAGTTACCAAGCTACAACTTATGTTAAAAGAGGTCACTAAAGATGTTAGTAAAATTTATGACTTTTAAACATTTAAATTACTAGTCTTGGATGTACCTCCTTCTACAATGCCCCACTAAAATAGCTGACCTAGGTACAATTCCACATTAGAGCCGAAGTTAAAGGACTAACAATGCTCTTCTCTACCCTAGTGAGAGACGCCATAATTCTTGCTGATTAAGCACTAGTTTGGAAAAGCTTTGTGGATAGCTTGAGAGGCCCCTAGAAAGCCCAAAGGACCACTAAAGTTGATTCTAAAAGGAAGAAGATAGAGACCTTTAACAACAAACCTGGAGCCCCATTGTTAAAAAACTCTGAAAATGTGGAGATAGTACAAAACCAAATAGTAAATATTAGCAAAGTCTTTCCCAAAAGGAAAAAAGATTCATTCATTGAATTTTTGCAGGCTAACATAGATATATTCATATGATCTCCAATTAACATGCCAAAGATAGGCCCTGACGTCATCACACATAACTTATAAGTTGACCCTTTGGCTTGGCCAGTGTAGCTAAAGAAAAAGAATATGGCTCCAAAAAGGATGGATTTTGTTAGAGAAAATGTCAGGAGGCTCCTAGAAGCAAGCATTGTTCGAGACGTGCAATACCCTGAATGGTTGGCCAAGGTAGTTTTGGCCAAGAAGAGAAACAAAATTTCACATATGTCTATAGACTCTATGAATCTTAATGATGCTTGCCTAAAAGACCTTTATCTATTGCCAACTATCAACCAATTAGTCGATGCCACTACTGAGTTCAAGGTTATTTCCTTTAAGGACATTTTCAATTAATATTACCAAAATAGAATGGATTTGACGATGAGGAAAAAACTGCCTTTACCATTAGGGAGGCTATTTACTACTACCAAAGAATGGTTCTCCATCACTTCATCTTCAGGTTTGGGGACATATGTCATTCTTTATTTCAAATTCTCTAAAAATGGGTAGAATTCCAATGAACAAAAGAGTGCAGGTTGGCCTTTGGGCAGATCAAGGATTACGTATGATAACTTTCAATGCTCAAATAACCTTATTTCAAAGATCCCATAATTTTGGACCTTGCAGTCACTAATGGCTTGACCAACATAGTGATACTCAAAGAGTAGGGCTTAGAATAATAGCCCATCTACTATGTCAAGAAGACCCTTCAGGGGGTAGAATTGCAATATCCAATACAACAAAAAGCCATCTTTGCCCTCATTATGGCTTCCAAAAAATTGAGGCCTTAAATCTAGGCACACAAAATTATTGCCATTTAAGGACTCCCAATAAAACATATCTCCAAAAGCCAAACCATTCTGACATATTGGCAAAGTAATCTATCGAGTTGGGTGAGTTCAATATAAACTACAAACTACAGAAGGCCATTAAAGCATAAGCATTTGTTGAATTTATGGCAGAAATGATGTCAATAGAGGGTGATCTTACTAAGGAACATAAGGTCGACAAACCCTTATGAGAAATGTATGTCAATAGGGCCTCAGGCTTTAATTACTGGAGGGCTAGAGTCATACTAAAAAGGCTTCTAAATATAGAAGCAGTACTAAAGATCAGACTAAGATTCCCAATCACAACTAACGTAGCTAAATATGAGGCCCTAATTGCTGGACTAAAGATGGATGGCTGAGTAGGGGTACAACACTTGATGGTTTACAATTACATTCAGGTAATTTTTATTTAAGCTAATGGGATGATGGGGTAAAATACCCACTATCTATAAGTACTTAAGCTTGGTTAAAGATTTAATTAAGTTATTTGACCACTGTCGGGTCAAAAAATTCCTAAGCGCTAGGAATGTAAAGATATATGCCTTGTCAAAAAAGTAATGAAAAGGCCATGACAAAGGAACTAATTGAGCCCTTAATCCACTTTTAGGAGTAGCAAGCCCTTGGAGATGATGATTAGAGAAAGCTAATATGGCTCGACCTGGGAATAAAGAATTTGAGTGGCATGCTAGAGGAGCAAAAAAAGATAAAGGTCCACTTAGGCTGATTCACCATTATGGGTAAGCATCTTTATAGAAGCAGATTTTTTTTGCCTCCACAAAAATGTTTGAGTCCAACAAAGAGCTAAAAGCTCTTAAAAAAATTCACAAAGGTAACTATAGAGCCCACATTGGAGCAAATCCCATCACTTATAAACCATTAAGGAAAGGATATTTTTCTTCAATGATTTGAAAGGACACCCAAGACCTAGTCCAATGATGCCACTCCTGCTAGCTTAACTATTGCGTTCAGAGGCTGCCTTCAACCAAAGCTTATCAGCTTCACATCCCTACCCATTTCCCATGTGGGGTCTTGATTTGATTGGATCATTGTCTACGACCCTTGGATAGGAAGTACTGTATCATAGTAGTGGATTATTTTACCAAATGGTGAAAGCTGAGCCTCTAACAACCATCATGGCCCCCCAATTGGTGAGCTGCTTTGGAAAAATCTCATATACTACTTTGGATGCTAACGATCCATCATCACAATCAAATGTTAAAAAGTTTGATAATGCTTAAGCATGGAAATTTGCAAACAAAAAAGCCATTCACCTTTACTTTTCACTCATAGCTCACCTATAGTTAAATGGCCAGGTATAGGAGACATATCACATAATAAAGTAAGGACTACAAAAGAGGGATGAGGTTAAATGAGGTTGGGCAGATGACCTACAAAGTGTAGTTTGGGACTATTAAACAACCCTTAGAAAGTCTACAGGGGAAAATCACCTTACCCTAATTTATGCAATAGAGGCACTTATACCTGTAAAAGTTACGCAGCCTACTGTTTATGTCCAAGTGTTCAACAAGGAAGCTTATGATGAAGGCTAAATGCTCAAAGAAGACGTTGGGATTCACCTGAGAACCTCAAACAAAGGGTAGCCTCAACTCATGCTGCCAAAGTCAGAGTAAAGCCTATCAGAGTTGGGAGAATAATCCTCATCAAAGTTGAGGTGACAAGGAGAAACCCAAGCCATGGAGTATTAAGGTCAAATTAGGATGTGCTGTATATTGTAAAAAGTGAAAGCAGACTAGGGGTCTATGAGTTGATAGATTTTTTTGGGAGTGTTTTATAAGAACTTATCACTCAAATAATCCATGACCTTACTTCACTCATATTTCAATTATTTGATAAGAATGAATCAGCAGTTCTAATTTGGTTCCTTTGTTACCTATATGATACGATCCACATTTATTAAGCCTTAAGGCTAGAAACAAATTCAAAAAGAAAACTGGCCCATGGGTTATAATCCTTAAACACAAAGAATAAAAAAGGGAAGACCGGCCTGTGGGTTACAACCCTAAAATTAGAGATGACAAAATTTGACCCAACCCAAAAACTTAACCCAACCCACCCAAACCCAAGCCCAACCTGATCCGACTTGACCAGAAAAGTCAATGACACGAACCCGAACTCGACTAAAGCGAAACCCGAACTCGAACCCAAACCCGACTTGACCCGAACCCAAAATGACCTGATGGCTAAACCTGACAAGACCCAATTTTAACTTAAATCAATATAAAATATATGGTCAGCAAAGACTTTAGAAAAATTATGATTTAATATATGTGAATGAGTTTCTTCAATTTTGCTGATCTGTTTTGCGTTGTAGAGCGAGCGGGTGAGAACTATGGGAAACGATTAATGAAACGATTAGTGAAACAGTGATAAAGAGATAAAAATAATTAGGTTTTAGAAATTATGGTACCCCTTCTGTCCCGTATTCTTGGAAATATTTCACTTTTTTGAATGCTTTTAATTGAATTTATTCATACTACACCTTATATCTCAAATTATTTGCATCATTCGTATTTTAACAATTAATACATATTTTTTTTGTTTTCAGCATTTTAATATATAAATAAAAAATTTTATACATGAATAATAAATCAAGATCTAGAATTTTTAAATATGTTTTTTAATTTTTTAATAAACAATAATATAAATAAATTCATCTCAAACTAGTCAGAAAAGTTAAATAAAGCAAAGAAAATGGGATGGAGGGAGATTATTTGTTAGAAATTTTTTTAAAAAGTATATATTTAGAAACTATAGGTGTTTATTTATTATTTAATATAATCATTTTTTTCATTTACATACTAAAATGTTGAAAATAAAAAATTATAGATTAATTGTTGAATAGTGAATATTACAAAGAACTTGACATAGAGGAAGTATTTTATTAAATAAATTATATATTAATATATCTTCATAAATTTTATATTATTTTTATGTCCAGTTAAATTAAATTTTAATCAAAATAAAAAAAAAATTAAATCAATTTAGCAATTTTGGCTTATGCATCAATGAACCAAGTAAACCCGACAATCAAGTTGAATATAGTCTAAGACCCAATAACATGACCTGATTGGATCCGAACCCAAATAAACCCGACCTGACCCAACCCGAACTCAAAATATACTCAACCCGAAATCAACCCGAGCCCAAATAACCTGACTTGAACTCGACCTAGACCCGAATACATGCTAACCCGATTAAACTTGAACCTAAATGACCTGACCCATATCTGAGCTGACCCACCCAATTGCCATCCCTCCCTGAAATGGAAAAGAATAAAAAGGGAAAGGCTGGCCCTTGGCCATAATCCCTAAATGTCATAAAATAAATAGTGCTTATTGCCCAAACTTAAACTCCTTCAAAAAGGGATATGACTTTACGAGGCCTAGCAAGCCAAAAATAAGTTGGATGCTGAAGTGAAAGATAGAAGTCCAAGCTAAAAATTTTTCCAAACCACTATTACATTTAAATAAAGGTCTAATAGTATAGAGAAGCAAAAGAGAAGATATGAACTTGAGAAATGAACAATTAACAAAAAATAAACAATCACACCACAAATACAAGTCATATAGAAAATAAAAAAATAAATTCATCTTGCCAGGCTTACTCTTCACCATCTAATTTTTCCTAGAGCTTATTATCTAGAGTAGGTAGTACAAGCATACCTTCCTTAGGCCAGGCATCGAAAGCATCACCCTGATCTTCAAAGCCCATAACTAAGGATAGGTTGAAGTCATGATGTTCCCTCTCAATCTTAAAACAACAAGACAAGAAGCCATCACTGAATTCCTAAAATAACTCCCTCCCGAGCCCTTTCTCCAACCTCTAATTGACAGGGGCAAGCTCTTTCACTTGCTCACTGGACCTTCCGTGAAGACCTTCAACCGCGTCGGCATGGGCCAATTTTAGCTTTCTAACAACCTTGTTGATATTGGCTGCCTGATCGGTGAGAGAATGTGGCTCCCCACGAACACTAGAACCCACCTCCACATGGGGCTCCAAAGACACTAACTGAGGGCCAGACCCAAAATCTATTAATTTTTTCTCAAGGGCCCCCATTTGCTCCGTTAGCGACATCACTTCCTTAAAGGCCATCTTCTCCCTCTCTGCTTGATCCTTCGCAGCGTCAACGACCTCATAGAGCTTAGTGGTCAACTATTTGATGAACTTTTAATAGGCCTCCAAAACCATCAACTCGTTCTTCAATTTTGGCCCAACAATAGTTTAAGTCATCTTATCTTGGGCTAACTACAGCTCCAACTCAATCTGAGTGTGCTTCTAGTCGTTGATCTATTAGACCATTGCCTATGACTTCCTTTCATGGATAACGAGCTTTTCACCAGCAGAGAAGGCAACCATCATCTTATACATCAGGTAAAGAATTACTACGACCTTGAAAACAAAATGTCAAAGGCTAAAATGTTACTTAGAATACCTAAACCATGCCCAACGCTACCTGGAGCATGGTTATGTGATCTCTTCAGGGAAAATAAGCCAAGATGCCAATCAAGAAGAGTTTGTAGGGCCTAAAGGACATGATAGGGGATGTCATTTCTGATAGCCGAAGGGCTATCACCCACAAGACCTCCTGATTTGCTAACTTGACACCACCCTCGAAAGCATCATAGCCCCAACTTCAGGGGATTCTCCACAGCACCCTCAGATTTGTAAAGCTACCAACCTCGGTAAAATAGATCCACCATCATCGATAGAGGAGAAAGTCTTCTGAAGATGGTCCGCCCTTTCGAAGGGCCTTGCCTAGTAGCCCTCAGGGATAAATCTCTACCCAAATGGGTCTCACATTTCTGAAGGGGTCTTATGAAGAAATGAAAAAAATGGTTAAGGAGCCTCTAACAAAGAGATCTCGCACACACCCCTACCCTCTGGCCAGAATGGCCTATAGCCAGCTGGAGATACCTACCTCTGAAGGTATGGATCAGTTCTAGCCGAACACATGTCATGATCTGGATAAGCTGTGTAAAACGGCCTCCTCCCTTCACCCTTTTATAAATACTTAGAAGGATCCTTGGTAAGAATGATGAGACTCTCTCTTTCTTACACTTTGCTCTAAAACAACTTCTCTCCCGTGTACTAACTTGGGTGTCAGAGGAGCTCCTAACCCACGTTCTTCAAAGTCTTGCAAACATCCTCTCGCCGGAAGTCTCCCCTTTAGGCCAACATGTCGTACAACGAGGATGCCGTTGGGAATCATTTGGCACTGTCTGTGAGAACCCATTCTCAAGTCATTGATGTTGAGACCCGGTGTTTAAAGGACAAGGGACTCTCGAGGTCCAACTCCACGCTGGAAACTCATAGAGTGATTGAATGGCCTATAGCGGAAACTTCTATACGTCAAGATGAACGTCCACCAACAGTCATGATGGATTTTCTACACGATTTTCAGTGCTCCATCATGGCTAAAATGACCCAACAGCTCGACCAAATGTGGTCACAACAATCCCAAGGGGAAGGTCACCTTCTCCTGATGCCCATCAAGAGAAAAGCCCTAGGTCACCTTGCTAGAGTTCTGGAAGTGGGGGTTCTCACGATGAGTCCTCAACAGAGAACATACCATCGAAGGGACATCATATAGGAGGAATGGTGTCCAAAGGGCCTAGAACTTCCCGCCGGCAAAGTCCGTCTCCAGATGGGAAGTCTCAGTCCCCCCGTCAATGAAGTTACTCACCAAAAACGTCACTCCCCATTGTCGGTGACTACCAGGCAACGAGGAGAGGATGGCGCTACCATCCTCAAGGAGAAGATCCTAGAGAGGTTGGAAAAGGTGGAAAAATAGGTTTCTCGAAAGCCTATCTGGTCAAGGTTGTCGAAGACCTTCACCAAGGAAGAGTCACCCTTCATCCGTATGATCGTAGAGGCACCAATGCTGAGCGATTTTTGAGTACCACGCCTGGAGACATATGATGGGCACAGCAACCCCCAATCCCACCTGATGAAATATAGGCACAGCATGGTGTTGCATGGTGCTGATGACGCCACCCTCTACAAATGTTTCGAAGTCACCTTGTTAGGGCCAGCAATTACATGGTATAACTCCCTAGCTCCCAAAACCATAATGGGTTTCCAAGAGTTTCCTACCACATTCACCCAACAGTTCATCGAAAGCAGGCCAATGGCGAAGACGCAATAGAAGGAGAAAAAAGTGACCTCAAAAAAATAGAAACAGAGGATATAAAACTTGTCCCGGGTTTAAGTACCCCGAGGAGGGAAAAAACAGGTTGGAGGTGACAAGGAAAAACTTATATGTCTTTTATTAATGATCAAAGATCTGTTTGCCTGCTCTCCAAAGGATATGCCCGGGGTAGACCCTGCTATAATTCAGCACTGTCTTAAAGTATCCCCGAAGGCGAAGCCTGTTCGTTAGAAAAAGCATAGCCTCTCGGTGCATAAGAACAATTTCATTAAAACCGAAGTCCAACGGTTAATGGAGGCGTGCATAATAAGGGAGGTCAAGTACCCTGAATGGCTCAACAATGTTGTTGTTGCCACGAAGGAAGGGAGTGATAAACTCTGAATGTGCATTAACTTTCTAAACATAAACAATGCCTGTCCGAAGGACTCATATGCTTTGCCACCAATGGACCAATTGGTAGATTCCACTGCCAAATATGGTCTACTTAGCTTCCTCGACGCTTTTAGCGGATATCACCAAATTCGGATGAATCCCAAAGATGAGGAAAAAACCTCCTTCATTATCGAGGTTAGAACCTACTATTATGTCAAAATGCCCTTCGGCATTAAAAATGCAGACGCAACATACCAATGGCTGATTGAACAGGGTATTCAGCTCCTAAATCAGGAGAAATATGGAAGTATATATCAATGATATGATAGTTAAGAGCAAGCAGCCTAGTAGTCATATCGTAGACTTTAGGGAAACATTCCACCAACATCAAGAATTCAAAATCCATCTTAACCCCGTGCGTGTTTGGGGTGACTGCCAGCAAATTCCTCGAGTTTATGGTTTCTAAAGAAGGTATCGATGCCAACCCAAAAAAGGTGAAGCCCCTGCTAGGATTCTGAACTCTCGTGATGACCAAGGATGTACAAAGGCATACGAGAAGAATCACGGCCCTTAGCAGATTCATTTCCAGATATGAGGACCAGTGCCAACCATTCTTTAAAGTGCTCACCAAAGCAACAAAGAATGAAGGCAACTTTGGTTCCGAGGAATACCCTTGGAACAAAGATTTCCAAAAAGCTTGGGATGAACTCGAGGTCTACTTAATCCGTCTACCGACACTTCGGCAGCCGCTGGAAGGAAAACCTCTCATCTTCTACCTCGCCGTCACAAAAAAGGCAGTAAGTTCGGTACTTGTGAAGGAAGAGGGGGAAAAATAGTCACCAGTACACAGTGTGAACAGGTCCCTGCATGTTGCTGAAGTTAGGTACCCCCTTCTACAAAAGGCCATCTATGCCCTATTGTTGGCAAGCAAGAGGCTGCGGCCTTATTTACAAGGACATCCCATCACTGTTTGAAGTAACTTACCTCATAGGGATGTCATGAGGAAGGTAGACCACTCTGGAAGATTATCAAAGTGGTGCATCAAGCTCAATGAATACGACATCACCCACGAGCGAAGAAGGGCAATAAAGGCCTAGGCATTGGTGGATTTCATCGCTGAAGTACCAAGAACCGAAGTGACTCCAAAGGACCTAAAAAATGATGAACCCGAGTGGACACTCTTTGTCAATGGCACATCTAGTTCTGAACATCAAGGAACCAGAGTAATTCTGCAGGGACTTGAAGGTATGGAAGCTTCAAGGTCCATCAAGTTCGGTTTCAGTGTCACCAATAACGTTGTCGAATATGAAGCCTTCATAGAAGGCTTGCAATTGCCAGAAAGAGTTGGCATGAGAAATCTGAAGGCCCACAGCAATTCTTAGCTGGTGGTCTAACAAATGGTATGGGGCTATAGGGCAAAAACCCGAACTTGGAAAAGTACCATGATCTCGTAAAAAGGCATATCCAAGAATTCGACAAGCTACAAATAGAAAACATTCCTTGACGAGATAATATGGAAGTGGATACTATGTCCAAATCAAGGGAGTCTACCAAAGTACTGGATCAACTTAGCATAGCAATAATGTCCATAGCAACCTCGGGTAGAGGATGGAAGGATCTTATCAAGAAATCTCTCACAACTTAGGAACTTCCTGAAGGCCCTTTTGAAGTTGCAAAGGTGCGAAAGTGCTCGGGTATATACTTCCTAATCGGAGAAGAATTGTACTGACAACGGTACGCCAACCCACTTCAAAGGTGTATCAGCGAAGAGGACATTGAGATAGTCCTCAAAGAAGTCTATGAGGGGGCCTATGGCTTTCACATTGGGACTGACACCCTTGCTGGAGTGTTACTTCAGCAAGGATATTTCTAGCCTACTCTAAGGAAGGATGCAAGGCAGTTTGTCCAAAAATGCGACAAGTACCAAAGACACGCACCCATTCAAAGAATACCCTTGAAAATGATAACTTCGGCAAACTATCCTTGCCATTTCGCTATTTGGGGTATTGACCTCAATGGGCCTCTCCCAACGGCTCTAGGAGGAGTGAAGTTCTGCATGGTCGTACTAGATCATTTCACTAAGTGGATCGAGGCAAAGCCTTTTGGCAGCAATTTTGGCAAGGGACATATAGACATTTGTCTGAAAGAACATCATATGAAGATTCGGCATGCCGAGGGTGATAGTAGCAGATAATGGTTCCTAATTCACCAATAAAGGATTTCAGGAATTCACAACCAACCTCAGTATAAGACTGTACTTCGCCCCAGTTGCCCATCCTTAAAGCAATGGACAAGTTGAAGTGTCCAATAGAATGATAAAAGATGGTTTGAAGAAAAGGTTGAAAGAAGCAAAGGGAAAGTGGCCAAGAGAGCTTCCAAGCGTGCTGTGGAGTTATTGAACAACTCCTATAAGGGCCACGGGTGTGACACCTTTCTCACTCATCTTCTATACAGAGGCCATTATCCCTGTCGAAGTTGTTCAACCATCTATCAAAGTACAGGTGTTCGATGAAGAATGGAACAACCTCGGTTTAAAAACCAAGTTAGATACGATTAACGAACATAGAGATATGACCAAGCTCAGAAGAAAAGCTTTTCAACAGAGGGCATCCATTGCTGCAAACTTGCATGTTAAGCCTAAAGGGATCAAGAATGGTGACCTGGTTCTCTGAAAGGCCAAACTGGAACCCCAAAGATCATTTTATGGCGTACTTCGGGCAAATTGGGAAAGACCTTATTTGGTCCTCAAGAAAGTTCAGCCAGGAGTCTATAAGCTTGGGAATATCGAAGAAGAAGATGAAGAACACATGGCATTCAAACTCTTTGAAAAAATTCTACAATTAGAAAAATTTTAGGTGAAAAATTGTGTAAAGTACGCCGAATGAGGTGAATTGAATGTGGTTGCTTCCAAAAGTGCATGAGTAGTATTGTACAGGTTCTACCGAAGGTGGTCAACTGAATATGGTTGATCCCGAAGGTACCTAATTATATCTTCACAAAGCAAGTTTTACCAAAGGTGGTCAACCAAACATGGTTGATCCTGAAGGTACTTAACTATATATGCACAAGACAAGATTTACCAAAGGAGGTCAACCAAACATAGTTGATCACAAAGGCACTTAACTATTTTTGTACAAAGCAGGTCTGCCAAAGAAGGTTGGTCGAAGATGGTTGATCCTAAGTGCGGCTAACCAAATATGGTTGATTCTATTCTCAAACACTTAGGATGATATCCATCACTCACATAGGATAACTAGGCGTTGCCTTTGGGGAAACTAAGGTTGTGAATCCTTAATAGTATCTTTTAAGAATAATACACTACCAAAGGAGCTCATTGCTAAAGATAGTTAAACACCAAAGGTTGAAACAATGCCAGAAGTCATCGTGGACTTAGCCAAAATTTTGAGCAAAAAAAAAAAAGGGGAAAGTTCCATTAAGTTCCATTGATGAAGTACAAGGTGCAGAATACAAGAAAAAAAAAAGGGAGCCTATTGGTTGTCCTACCAATCTTCGGGCTCCTCAATATCAGCATCCTCGGTGTCAGCACCCTCGGCATCATCATCTTCATCTTTGCCAACATTGATAGTCGAAGAGGGAAGAATAGGAAGGTTGAGAAACTCAATCCTTGACCATGCCGAAAATGGTCCTTCAGGGATATCAAGCACTCAAAGGAAGCAGAGGTCTAGGTCAAGATACTAGGAAAGGACTTGATGACGGGCAAGGCAGAAACCGCCTTGGAATGAGGACTTGGTTGCCTCATCTGAGTTCACCTTTTCAACCTTCAAATCCTACAGTTCTTTCTTCAACACTTCAACTTCCTTCTCCAATTTCTTCTTCTTCTTCTTCCTCTCTTTCTTCAATCGCTCATTCTCGGTGAGTATGTCAGCATTCGTCTCTAGTGACTTCACACCAAGGTCAAAAATCTTGGAGGTGAACTCATCAACTAGCCCCTTCTGCCTGCTCAACATTTCTTACTGAAAGTTGGCCAAGACTTCATTGGCAATTTTATTGAGCTCACCGTATTTGACAACTGAACTCGCAAACAGTTCCTTGGCTTTGGCCAAGTTCTCCTCCAACTGACTTTGGATTGTAGAGTGTTTGGCTGCCCAAGCCCAAAAGTATCCTCTGTACGCCAACAACTACAAAAAAAAAAAAAAGATTCTGAATGTGGGTCACAAGCAATAGAGACTTAAAAAATTTTCTAAGTCCTAAGGGATAAGGTTTACCTGGGTAGCGTGCTCGATCATTCGAAAGGCGAGGACCTCCTCATTAAGACACTCTTCCATTAAACTTTGGAAGGTAGCATTGGTCATGATGCCCCTAACCATCTAAGGGGCCATCTTCTAGCTATCTTTAGAGAATAGGTCCATGTCCGCAGTGAAGGTCCAGAAGGGCTCCCTCGGGACTTTGTCTTTCAGGATCTAGGAATCCCGACTGGTCTTCCACTGAAGGTGGTCTGCCATCTAGATCGATCAGGCCCTATCCTCTACCAAGTCACACTAAAGTTCTGTTATTACATTATCTCTTAGCCATTCATCTACAAGGTCTAAAATGCCAAAAAATTCCAAACTCATAGATGAATGGCTAAAGACAAACCTGGTGGAAGTTTGACGCTCTCCCCATCAGCTTCGCTAACATCCAACACCTCGGCAAGAATGTCCTTGCCCTTCCTTCTTCACCTCTCTTAGGCCTCTTCAGCAAAAATCTCCCCTAACGAAGTCCCCAATGCCTCGACAGCAACATTGGGACTTAAGGGGTTGAGTGTATCGCCGGCTCCGAGGGCGAATCAACACGCACAGGCAATTGGTCCAGCGCCTTAACTTGATTGTCGGGTGGAGGGGGATAGAAGTCCTTCTTATTTTTCTTTGACTTTAGTGCCAAAGATGATCCAACTGGCACCTTCTTCCTCTTGTGTGCCTTCTTCTTTTGCTGCTCCCCTTTCTTGGCCTAGCCGAGGAACAGGCTCTTGTAAAAAGCTGCAGACTTGTTGCCCATCTCTACAAAAGTAAAGATATCAGTGTAAGTATAAAAAATTCTAAGTCCATGATCTAAAGAATAGCTTACTTTTTACGAGGCCAGGATAAGAGAGTTCTCCTCGAATGAGCAGAACAAGCCACGTTTTCTCCCATCCACCAAGGGCTTTGGCATATCTTTATCGGTGACATGTTCTTTGATTACCCCAAGCTCCTGAAGAACCTCCTCAGTCATAAAGCTCCATCTAATGGGGAATGGGTAGAGAGAGTGCGGGGGTACCTCGGCATCCCAATCCGCAAAAGCCCAAATACAGCTATCAAACTCCTCAAACTGAGACTCCAATTCTAAAGTTAATAGCTTCCTCGGGTCTACTACATCAGTGGCCAAGGTACCCGAAGCCCATTGAGCAGGAAGATCTACCCACTTTTCATCAATCTCCATGAAGTACTTCTTGTGCCATCCTCACCAGCTATCTTTGGTGCTGAAGGTGAAAATAAATTTCTTGCTCTTGGATCCTAGAAGGAGCAAGAAGTAGAATCCCTTCTTCAGGATAGGGTGAAGTTTGTAGTATTGGAGAAAGAAGACAAAATGTGGGACAATTTTGAAAAATCCACACATGCACAGGAAGGCATTGAAGTAGGCATAGGAGTTCAGAGGCATTTGATTGACGGCTATGCCGTGGAATTGGCAGAAGTCTGAAACCACCTGCGGTGGTCAATAGTGACGACCCACCTTCAATTGAGCTCTGAAGATGGTAATCTTCTTCAGACGAGGAAGGTAGCTCACTTCATTATGATTAGGTAGCCTAATTTTTGAGTAAGAAGGAGGAAAAAACTTAAGCTTCCACTTCGTCAACTTCTTTGAAGTCGTGCAGGTCAAATGTAAGTTGAGAGGAATCCAACTCTCGGGAATAGCTCTAACCATGGCTTGTTCGGATGACATCTTCGGCGACTAAGACACTAACCTTAGAAAAATAGAGGGAAAAAAAATAAATGGGAAAAAGAAGAACAACTTCAGAAACAAACCCACATAATTTGAGAAGACAAGGGGAACTTCAGAGAACACTGCAAAACCCCATCGAAAATTGCTCCGCTGCTGGTACTGCCATAAGAAAAGGCTGGAGAGTGAGAGAGTCCGAGAGCAAAAGGAAGCGAAGTAGAGGAGTGAGGAAACCCTGGAGGGAAAAGGCTTTATATAAACTGAAGGAGGCAAGTGAAGTGTTGCCATAATGATCCTTTGCAAATGAAGGGATGCAACCGGCGTAACGGACACGACTGATCGCCAATAATCCAATGACATAAGTCACATGATGCCAGAATCGAGGGCACGCCTTCTGACACTAGCCCGAAGTAACGCAACTCCCCAGTCATAAGATAGAATGATTTACTGACAAGAAGGTAGGAATGTAAAACATTGAAGAGATTATAGTTCTTCACCTACAAATATGCAACTTCAGTTAGGTGGAGAATTTGGACTGAGGACGTGAAATAGCCCTTGATAAGGATACTGCTCTGAACCAGTTTCTTATTTTTCAGTGAGGTCACACTTTTGGAATCTAAATTAAGGAGCCTTGGAGAGTGCCAAGAATGCAACTTCGATGAAAAAGTGGGGCCTCAGCCCAAGGAGCTAGCATGAGTAAGTCCTTTTGGCCAAGGGACAGCTTTAGCTTTTCGTTACATGCTCCAAAACCATTAACACAGATGACACAACTTCAGCTTCTCCAAGAGGGGCATGCCATAGCTAAAGGGCTATCACCCACAAGACCTTCTAATTTGCTAACTTGACACTACCCTTGGAAGCGTCATAGCCCCAACCTTGGGGGATTCTCTACATCACCCTTAGAAAGTTATATGACCAACTTTAGAAAAAAAAAGGGTCCTCATCACCCTCAGATTTGTGAAGTTACCAACCTCAAAAAAATAGATCCACCATCATCGAAAAAGGAAAAAGTCTCCAGAAGATGGTCTACTCTTCCGGAGGGCCTTCCCGAGTAGCCCTTAGAGGAAAATCTCTGCCTGAAGGGGTCTTATCGAGAAACAACAAAAATGGTTAAGGAGCCTTTGACAAAGAGATGTCACACACACCCTTAGCCTCTGGCCGGAAGGCCTACAACCAGCTGGAGATATCTCCCTCAGAAGGTACATACTAGATCTCGCCGAACACGTGTCATGATCTGGATAGGCTGTGCAAAATGGCCTCCTCCCTTCACCCTCCTATAAATACTTAGGAGGGTCCTTGGTAAGAATGATGGGACTCTCTCTTCCTTACTCTTTGCTCTAAAACAACTTCTCTCTCACGTACTGACTTGGGCGTTAGAGGCTCCTCCCCTGGAAATGCACTTCGGGGAGCTCCTAACCCACATTCTTCATAGTCTTGTAGATATCCTCTCACCGGAAGTCTTTCTTTCAGGCCAACATGTTGTACAACGAGGATGCGGCTGGGCATCAATTTCTTTCCTTGATTCTGCCATACCAACAACCCATTAGGGGTCAAGTAATCGGATGGGAGTGATCCCTTTATCTTCCATGCTCTTCCTTTGGGCTAGAAGCAAGAGTTCAACTCATTCATAGAAGTGGAATGGTGGCGGAAAGAGGGCTCTAAAATCTTATTCACTTGCCTACCACTGGTAGGGACCATCTTTAGTGCCTAGTGAGACCCTCTCATGGGTCACTTCAAGGGGACCAAAGGCAGGGGTGGAAAGGCCAATGCTTGAAAAGTCATTGCCCCCTGGTGTTGTTTGTGATGAGGTAGCCAGAGAAGGATCTATCTCCTTGGACCATTTCATAGGAGTAGCTAAAAAAGATCTACAACAATCATAAAAAGAAATCAAGTCAAGATCACCAAAGCTTAGAAAATCACCAGGAAAAAAGGTATACCATCCCTTCTTCACTTTGAGGCCTTGGACTCCTTAAAGTTAAAAATAGAATTTTGACCCCTCTTCCTTACAAGTAGGGTTTCAAGCAACTTATCAACTTCCATGACCTCTGTGCCAAGGAATAAAGGGGGTTTGTAGGACAATCCCCCATAACCTAGAGGCCATGTGTAGAACTGAAAGGTGCACGTTTGAGCTTCCACCTGTCTGAGATATGGAAAGGGCAAAAGTGAAAGAATTATCACTCATACCATTGACAGGGGCAATATGGAAAAATTCGGTCCTTTTCTTAAGGTCCAACATATAAAACTAAAGGAACACTTCTAGGATTAATTGTAGTCTTGCAAGCTTACAGCAGATGATGTAGGCATTGATTTGAATAATGGAGTGTTAGTGTTGTGCCCAAAAGCCAATCATGAGATGATTGTATTTTTGCACATTAAGTCATGATATTTTATTAAGGCATTAATCCAGCAATTATGTTCGTTGTTTTGTTTCTGCGTAACGTAATAAACATAATTGTAACCCTAGAATAATGATATTCTTAAACGTCCCTAGTCTAGTATTATTGTGGAGCGGGTTGCAATAATACATAACGACTAGCATATGTGGAGACTAATATGAGATATGTAGTCTACATATGGGTACAAGTTGGAGAACTTGTGTACTGGACCGACCCACCATGAGAACACTACATGGATCATTATATGAGTGTCATAAGTGATTCTCATAGTGATCATGGTATATGTAGTCCTTCGACCTAAGATCATCAAGGTTCCCTACATGTGAGTCACATACTTTGATACTTTCCTTTGTTGCTCGTAACTGAGTGAACTTGAAGGAGGTCATTGGGTATGCCACATATCATGCAGAGGGATTTGTATGATCAAGATGGGATTTGTCCCTCCTATGTAACGGGAGTGATATCTTCGGGCCCCTTGATAGAGTAAGACTTAGAAAAATGCATGGCCATGCTTGGATGAGTTGATATACGATATCAATGTCATCAGTTTAAGTTGGTCTACTCGGTAATCAAGAAACCAAAGATTGGGCTATACGAGAGTGACACATTCCATGTCTCATGCTTAGTCTTGATATCTTGGACAAAGGGACAATGGCATATATCGAGGATGATCATAAAGGTTTAGTCGAATCATCGACAATCTTGTCACTTGGGTAGGACTGATGTGTTGCTAGACACCGCTCATTGCTTATGATCATAAATGTGATTTATGATCATTGCCAACGTGGTAAGCATCTATTGGGTCGCACACATAGAGCTATTTGGATCATTAGAGTGCATGGGCTAATAATTTGGGTTTTGGTTTCACAATAATTTTGTATTAATAATGGGCCTAATAGTTAAGCCATTATTAAGCCCAAAATTAAAGCCTAATTGGATTAGGGCTTTCAAACCCATTAGGCCTAGAAGTTGAGTCTCACTATAAATACAACTTCTAGTGAGAAATTCACAAGTCTCTTTGCCCTAGCCTCCCAAAAGGACAGCTTCACTCTTCTCTTGCAATTCCTTGGAGGACGCAAGCTAGCACTGCGAGCGCAAGAAAAACGCATCTGCCGGGACGTGGTGGAAGCGTGGTGATCCCGAGAGGCTCGTGTGGATACCATAGAGAGCCTGAACACACCAACTGTTTAGGTTTTGTGATTCGACTCTGCAGTTGAGTGAGAGATCTCAATAAAAAATTAGGTATGAAAATTTTCGAACACCCGGTTTACCCCGTTTCACTTGGATCCTGGAGGGTTTCGGTTAAATTTCGCTGCGCTGTTTGGCTCCCGAAACCCAACATGGAGTTGGGTGCCAATTAGGTTATGGACACCTTGTAGTGCCCCCAGAATTGCTCCACTAATGATTGAAGAGGGAAACATAGCCTTGCATGAAGTTAGGTGATGAAAATCATCAAGATGTCCCTCATGAGATCAATGTTGCGAACACTTGCAATCTCCACAGCCTTTTTGTTCCTGAAGGTAACAACAATTCATTGGGCAATACTACCACTAGAGGTTTACATCCCAATGACCCCAACATAAGGGTGGTCTTTAACTTATCCAGCACTTTCAAGTTGGGGAGAATAGGGGTTCTTGAGTGTTTGCCTCCAACAGGAGCCTCCATAACAAAAGGCGGTCGAACATCCCTATCGGCCCTTCCTACAATAGGCTTTTAAGGACCCATATAAGAATAGGAAAAGACAAAAACATAATGAAAACAGGCACTAGAAAAGTACTTTTCCATTATGGAGTAGCCTAGAAAAAAAAAAAAAGAACAACAAACAATAAAAAGCTATTGTGTTCAACATAATGGATTACTTCATGGTTTGATGATGAAATAGAAAGGAGGAAAGGCAGAGGTAAAGTTAGCATAAAGAAAAGAAAGGTGACAAAGCAAGGATGGGAGAACACAAATAACATAGCAGTAAACAAAAAAACTTTCCTAGGGCAAAATAAGGGTAAAAGGAAAACATAGTGAAATTAGCCCCTTTTAGATAGGCATCTTCATCTCTTATCTAAGGAAAATGCACCATCATGACCCTCTAGGTAGACCAATGACAAAGTCACATGTGGCCTGAAAAACTCAAACCATCCCACGCTTAGTCACATCTTAAACAAACATTAAAAAGGCATCATTTTCATATCTAAACTAGCCATTTGACAATGAAACATGTACTCCATTAGATATAGTTGGCCTCAACTAGGATGCCTATTTTCCTACCTAAAGGCATCAATACAATACTCTATTCTTAAGTGGCATTGCTCAACTAATGGAGGCATTGTTCTGAGAGGTGTTGGTTTATTATGTTTTGACAAGTTATGTCATATCATAAAAGAATGTATCATTTCAAAAATAGGCACTATCCCCCATAAACTTACAAAAAATGTGGGCCTCTTCGTCCACAGTTTTTAGAGGGTGACATATTGATATCGTATGGGCCTTAATGACCCTTATCTAAAGATGGACCACTCAGCCGGCCTGGGAGGGCTTCAGGCCCATGTCACCAGAATGGCCCACCAAGGGCCTGAAGCCACTAACTAGTCAAAAGGAAGAAAGCTCCTATAGGGAATAGACTTTTCCCATGATGAGACATCCATATTCACATTATCCTTCCTATGATTATAAGAAGGGAACCCATACAGTAGTCCGAAAGTAGGTGATACTTTGCTAACCCTAATACTCTAGCTTTCTTCCCCTCTTAAAGGAAACTAACTTCATCATCGGAGGATTCCCTTAAGCACACAACCTAGGGCTCTAACTGTGCATTTGAAATATAGGACACCAAGTTCACATCATTCCAAGCTTCAAGTCTAGTCTACCTAATTTGGTTGTTAGTCTTCTATTTTGGCTATCAATTGAAGTTGAATATCTTTTTCTAATTTCCACGCATTTCAAAATTGTTTAGAAATTGATGTCTGTGGAGCTCAGCAACCATTGAATTTTTTTATTAGTATCTTTCTATACCCATTTTACTTAGGTCTTTGTGATTCTAGTTTCTTACTAGTTAAATGCATGTGCTAACTATAGTTGCCTTTAGCCTTATAGAGGCTGATGGCACAATAGAGGACATAATGGACCTTGGATCTTAGTAAAATCCTTCCAGTATACTTTTGTATGCTACTTAGCCTCTAGTGAATTGAATTGAGTAGTGTTCTTATTGTTTGTCGCCTAACTTAGGGTGCTTAATGGTTGAGCACTATAAACTCAAGATCATTCAGAATGGGACCTCTACTATGGTTGACTTGTAAGACAAATAAAATAGAAGAGTATATGAGGTAGCCAGTGGGCGGTCTCTTATGCTCAAGTTAGTTTTCAATGCAAATGTCTGAGAGCTCTAAAACATTAAGTGACCGTACCTTAAAGGACTTTTAGGTCCATGTTACAGTGCTCTTTAGGGATATCATACACATTGGTTAGGTCACCCGCATGTACCTCATCATGGCATGTGCGTTGGGAAAGCAACTATAGGAAGTTTACAACCATTCCCTTCATTACTAGTATGGAGCTTAAACAAGTTGTGATCCTATTTTGGAAGTTTATAAGTAGGTAAGTCCCACAAAGCCTTGAGGCCTATCTAGACTAATTTGGCCATAAAGGACTAGCATCCAAGTCAGGTGGTGGGATGTTAGTAAAATAAAAGTTCCTAGGGATAGTTCTCTTTAAACATTCTCAATGATGCTTTCTATGGAACTTGTTATCCTTATCTCTAATGTAACATCACATGTCCCCTTCAATAGAACGAGTTGGAATAAGTTGGGTTTTAGACTGTTCAGGAAAGTGCAAGAGCTTCTTGCTAATTACTTGACTTTTGCTTAATCACTCTTTTTGGAAAAGACCTTTACGATCTCTTGTGGTGGTTTAGTTTAGATTGTAGGGCTAACTATCTTTTTGCTTGGAGGGGCTTGTTAAAGACATCATTTTCAGATATTCCCCAATTTTTGTACCTTTTAGACCAAATTAAATCCCTTTGACCTTCGACAACCAACCTATCACTTTTTGAGTCAACACTGACCACCATTATTCTCTTCTTATTACCTTTTGTATTTTCAAGGTAACTGTCCTTCATCCTCTTTGCTCTTATTTTTTGCAGGATTCTAGAGGAACTTTGAATTTTATGACAAGTATTCTGTCTCTACTGTTAGCATATGAACTTTATCTTTTCTAGCTACATATTTTCACTAATTTCCTTTCTTAGCTACTACCAAAAAGAATTTGAAGGTAAAGGACCCTCCAGTCGCTTAAGGAAATATCCTTCCCCATATTACCTCATTCTCCTTTTCTACCTAAATCATTGCTGTGATGGCCCCATCTTCAGTATGGGTTGCTCCTTCTGGCCAAAGAGGATCATTGAGTTGGCCTAAAAGGTTATTTATATCCCATTACCTCTTAGGACCAAGTCGACTCCTGCTTTTGGCTAGAGGTCCTTTTTCCAGGGTGATGGGAACGATAGAAGAAATTCATGAAGGAGATAGGCATCTCTGTAGAAGCCCTTTCTAACACCCAATGGGCCATCTCTAGATGGGAGTCAATCTTGAAGGACAATGAGGGCCTCTAGTTTCGACTTCTAGAGGCACTTCATTTCCCTTGGGATCACCATCACTAGGCACACCATTCTTAGGGTGACAGCTTCGCCATTATGTTGGTGGCCTCCAGCATCATTGAGGTAAGACCTCATTTTATAGAATTTGTTTAAACTTAAAGTTTGATATCATACTTATCTTTTGGAATTTGTAAGAGGCTCTTGTGACCTTTTTCATTGGGGAGAAGCTCACCCTTCATGAGGGTCAGCTTCAACAAGTAACTACCTAGATAAATGGGTTGACCTTGGAGAAGATGTGTTAAAGTATCAGCTTCTTGGGGAGAAGACTTGCTTGGTCCCACATAGCAACCAAGATGAACTGAGCTAGGTAGCAGCTAGTGGACAAAGGCAAGCTCCTTAAGGAGCGAGAAGACAATATTAAGGAGCTTTGTGACGCTGCCAAGCAATAACTGTAAAAATAAGCTGTTGTCAAGGAGGTGTTGAAGTCCGTCATGGACTCACTAGGAGCTCTCAAAAAGGAGTTACCGTAGGTGGAGTCGGGCCTTCAAGCCAAATTGAAAAGGGTTAATACTCAAATGTCATCCTTTGCTGACCGAGCATTAAAGGTCAAGGGGCATGTGAAGGGCTTGAAGAAGGCTCAAGCCAAGGATGTTCAATAGATTCATTAGAATGGTAGCTAGCAAGCTGTTAAGTGCATGAATCCACGGTCAAAGTGTTGACTTTTTGACAACTTTGACCGACAATTTCTTCTAACTCTTCCCTTTTTGTCTTAGTTTTTTTTCTGTTTTCTTTGGCTTACTACAGGTGGGTACTGTGTTGCGGACATGGCATTAGAAGCAAACTCGAGCAGGATGGCATTTTGATGCGAACCCTTATGGTATAATGACCATGAAACGCGCCCAAGATGTGATTCAAGCTCCACAAGACATCAAAAAGACTAGGTTTGAAACCCCCACCCCTAATCAACCTGTGAGTATAGAACTCCAAGAACACAAACACACTTGTGCACCAAGGCAGTCCACAAAGAACCAAAGAGAAAACCTCTCCAAAGAGCAATATTATTTCGGCATTAATCTGTGTGTTTACATCCAGAATATGTGCCTTTATATAGGCCTAAACTAGGGTAAACATCTGGGAAAAATTCGCAGCCTAAGTCCCTTAGGAATCCTAGATACAAAGACATAGGAAATCCTTGTCAAATTAGGACTCTAACTCCTAGTTTGAACAAGTTTAGTGTATGCAGCGTATGCCACTTGTCCAAAACGATTCAAAATTATTCTATAGCCTAAATAACATCCTAAATAATGTATCTAAATAGTAATTGAACGAAAATAAATTGCAAATACAAGATTAAACCCGAAAACCCCCAAATAGCCTTTTCGGGTGCATTTTTGGGCACTTTAGGGCTTTCACTTGTATCTTCAGCTCCCAGCTTGAATCTTTGCGTTCAAATGGCATGAATCTTCCTCTTAGATGTGGAAAAATAGGTCTGGAAAGTTAGAGCTCAAAAACCCAGCTTATGGGCACAAAATGCATCAAGAACACTTAAGGGGGCTCAAATGGTAAACTTTGAGTGGTGTCCTTGGTGTCCTTGCTTTGTGGCTTGTCTAAGCACTCTAGAACTGAGTACCAAGCATGTCCATCATCTCCATATGGTGTCTTGAGAATTCCAGTAGCTCCTTGTGAAGTTCCATGTCCATTCTCCATGAAGAAACTTGAAACAAAGCCTTGTAGTGCACTTGAGAGCTCCTTAGCTTTCTTCCTTGTCATAGGTCCACTAGAAACCTTCAATGGGTCCTTGCCTTCTCCATGTGTGCCTTCCTTGATCATATAAACTCCCCCATCCTTAGAAGGATTCATCCACGAATCTACATGTTCAAACAAAGATAAATCAGAAACATTAAAAGTAGCAGTCACATTGTACTCACCCGGCAAGTCTAGCATGTATGCATTGTCATTGATCTTTTTAATGACTTGGAATGGACCATCTCCTCTTGGGTGAAGCTTAGTCATTCTTGAAGCTGGAAATCTTTCTTTTCTCATGTGTAACCAAACCCAATCTCTAGGCTCAAACACAACTCTCCTTCGGCCTTGATTGCCTTTCTTAGCAACTTGTTGATTTTTGAGTTCAATTTGTTGCTTAACTGATGCGAACCCCGATGATATAATGACCATGAAACGCGCCCAAGATGTTTTTCAAGCTCCACAAGACATCAAAGAGACTGGGTTTGAAGACCCCCACCCCTAATCAACCTGTGACTAGAAACGAGAAGTATAAGAACACCAAGAACACAAGCACACTTGTGCACCAAGGTAGTCCACAAAGAACCAAAGAGAAAACCTCTCCAAAGAGCAATATTATTTCGGCATTAATCTGTGTTTTTACAACCAGAATATGTGCCTATTTATAGGCCTAAACTAGGGTAAAAATCTGGGCAAAATTCGCAGCCCAAGTCACCTAGGAAACCTAGTTACAAAGGACTCAAGAAAACCTAGTCAAACTAGGATTCCTACACCCTTTTAACACATGTTTAAGGTGTGCAGAGAATTCCATTTATCCTAAGTGACCTAAATCACTTCCATGGCCTAAATAGCATCCTAAATAATGTAAATAAATAGGAACATAAAATAAAATACGTTACAAAATAAGATTGGTCATAAAAACCCCAAAATAGTCTTCTCAGGTGGTTCCTGCTTGTGTCTTCAACTTCAAGCTGAAATTTGAACTTGATGCAAGCATTATTTCTCAAAATAAAAAGCATGAAAGTTGTATATCTATTTATTATATTTGAAATGACAGCTGAACCACACAAAATGGACATCTGAAGCCAAAGATATGATCAAAATACTGCAACTGCTTCTGAACCAGCGATAACTCGCAAATCACGACTTTGAAGCTAAATTGGACCTCCTTATCTTGAAAACTGGGTTTCATGTTCTGCATATAATTTGTAGCTCCAGATGTTAGATTTCCAATGAATCAGAATCACTCAATTATGATTGGTTTAGCTGAAGATATGATTTTTCCACCAGAACATCGCCAATCTGTCAACATCCGAGCTTGAAGTGCACTAGTGAGCTCCTTAGCCTTCTTCCTTGTCAATGATACACTAGTTATCTTCAATGGATCCTTGCCATCCTTGTTTGTGCCTTATTTGATCATATCATTAACCTTCTCATGCAACCTCTTGATGCTCTCGGCCTTCTTACTACCATCCAAACTAGATACCTCATGAGTAGGTAATGGCAAAAGATCCAATGGAGTTAAAGGATTAAAACCATAAACAATCTCAAAAGGTGACAAATTAGTAGTAGAATGCATGGACCTATTATAAGCAAATTCTACATGAGGTAAACAATCTTCCCAAGCTTTCAAATTTTTACCAATGATAGCTCTAAGCATGGAACCTAAAGTCCTATTAGTTACCTCAGTTTGCCCATCAGTTTGTGGGTGACAAGATGTAGAAAACAAAAGCTTAGTTCCTAACTTACCCCACAAAGTCCTCCAAAAGTGGCTTAGAAACTTAGTATCTCTATCCGAAACTATAGTTCTAGGAACACCATGAAGTCTAACAATCTCTTTGAAAAACAATTCAGCCACATGAATAGCATCATCAGTCTTATTGCATGGAATAAAATGAGCCATCTTAGAAAATCTATCAACTATGACAAAGATTGAGTCACGGTTTCCCTTAGTCCTAGGCAATCCAACAATGAAGTCCATAGAAATATCTACCCATGGATGACTAGGTGTAGGAAGTGGTGTGTATAATCCATGTGAAGTGTGAGTGGATTTTGCCTTCCTACATGCAATGCATTGCTCACATACCTTCTTCACATCCTTTACCATATTCGGCCAATGGTAATGTTCCTTCAAAGTATGCAAAGTCTTGGCTTGTCCAAAGTGTCCCATAAGTCCTCCACAATGAGCTTCCTTTGTGAGCAATTCCCTCAAAGATGTCTTTGGTATGCACAACCTGTTTTCTTTGAAAAGAAAGCCATTAACTTGGTAGAACTTCTCAAAAGCAAACTTAGAACACTTAGAATAAATCTCACCGAAATCATCATCACTAGCATATAAATCCTTCAAGTGTTCAAAACCCAAAACTTTTGCATCTAAAGCCGAAAGTAAAGCATACCTTCTTGAAAGTGCATCCGCCACTACATTATCCTTACCTTGCTTGTATTTGATAACATATGGGAATGACTCAATAAACTCTACCCATTTAGCATGCCTCCTATTCAACTTACCTTGCCCACTAAGAAACTTAAGGGCTTGGTGATCAGTGTGAATCACAAACTCTCTTGGCCACAAATAGTGTTGCCAAGTCTCCAAAGCTCTTACCAAAGCATAGAGCTCCTTGTCATATGTGGGATAGTTCAAGCTAGCACCATTCAACTTCTCACTAAAGTATGCAATGGGGCGGCCTCCTTGCATCAATACAGCTCCAATGCCTATACCTGAAGCATCACACTCAACTTCAAAAGTATTAGCAAAGTTAGGCAAAGCTAAAAGTGGTGCATGGCATAACTTTTCTTTTAACAACCCGAAAGCATCTTCTTGAGCTTTTCCCCACTTAAATCCCACATTCTTCCTTATAACTTCAGTTAGAGGTGCAGCAATGGTAGAAAAATTCCTAACAAACCTCCTATATAAGCTAGCTAACCCATGGAATGATCTCACCTCAGTAATGGATGTTGGCGTTGGCCATTCTTGTATGGCTCTCACCTTCTCTTGGTCTACCTCAATTCCATGTGAACTCACAACAAATCCAAGGAAAACAACTTTGTCAACACAAAAAGAGCACTTCTTTAAGTTAGCATACAACTTTTGTCCTCTTAAAGTGCTTAGTACTTGTGTGAGGTGTCCAACATGCTCTTCTAAGTTCTTGCTATATACTAAGATATCATCAAAGTACACAACAACAAACCTACCAATGAAGTCACGCAAGACATGATTCATAAGTCTCATGAAAGTACTAGGAGCATTAGTTAATCCAAAAGGCATAACTAACCATTCATAAAGTCCAAACTTTGTTTTGAAAGCAGTTTTCCATTCATCCCCTTCCCTCATTCTAATTTGATGGTACCCACTTTTTAAATCAATTTTTGAAAACAAAGTAGAACCATGCAACTCATCAAGCATATCATCAAGTCTAGGAATAGGATGTCTATACTTTACAGTGATCTTGTTGACAGGCCTACAATCCATGCACATGCGCCATGAACCATCCTCCTTTGGCACCAAAAGTACAGGTACGGCACAAGGACTCAAACTTTCCCTCACAAGGCCTTTGTCCAACAACTCCTTTACTTGCTTTTCAATCTCCTTAGTCTCCTCGGGATTGGTTCTATAAGCTGGCCGATTTGGAATTGGTGTTCCCGGGACTAGGTCTATTTGATGCTCAATGCCTCTAATTGGAGGCAAACCTCTCGGATCTTCAGGGAAAACATCTTCAAAGTCCTGCAACAAAGACACAACAACACTAGGAAGATGTGTTAGATCATTGACAACAAGTAAAGATTCTTTGTAAATTAAAAGAAGCACTGGTCTTTGTGCTTGAATGGCTTTCCTCACATCACTCATTTTAGCAATATAGCACTCTTTCTTGCCACTCAACTTCCTCTCATTCTTTTCTCTCGGGAACTCTCCACTCTTCTTCCCCTCATGGTCACTCTTCTCACTTGTTCTCTCATTTTGTCTCTCGGCTTTCCCCTCTTCACTCTTGCCCTCAACTTTCCCCTCATTTATTTTTCTCTCAACCTTACTTTGAAGTTTCCTTTGATCCTCCAAAACTTGTTGTGGTGAAAGTGGACTAAGTGTAACCGGCCTTCCTTCATGGACAAATGAGTACAAGTTTTTCTCTCCATCATGTGTGACCTTCTTATCAAATTGCCACGGCCTTCCAAGCAAAATATGGCAAGCATGCATAGGAACAACATCACAAAGAATTTCATCATGGTAAGTACCAATTTTGAATTTAACCGAAACTTGCTTTACCACTTTTACCTCCCCGGCATCATTCAACCATTGAAGCCTATATGGTTGTGGGTGCTTTTGAGTTGGAAGCTTCAACTTCTCCACCATGGTTGAACTTGCTACATTGGTGCAACTTCCTCCATCAACAATGAGGCTGCACACTTGATCTTTGATTCGGCATCTAGTGTGGAATATGCACTCCCTTTGATTGGCCTCCTCCTTGGCTTGTACACTTAGAGCTCTCCTAGCAACAAAAGCAAAGTCACCTTCCTCGGGCTCAAGTGTGTTTTGCTCATCATCCTCCAAAGGTGGTGTATCCTCCATGGCATCCTCCTCCTCGGATGTGATCTCACCATCGTCTTTGAGAATCATCACCTTTTTGTTAGGACAATCTCTCATGTAGTGCCCCTTGCCTCTACACTTGAAGCATTCAATCTCCCTTGACTTGGGCACATCTTTGGGTGGCACCTTGGGTTTGTCTTGTTGAGGCCGAGACATGCCTCCCTTGGTAGCCTCCATTCTTGGCTTTGGTGCCTCCTTACTCCATGTTCCCCTCCATGTGGAACTTCCTCCTTGAGCCATCTTGGATGCCTTAGACCTCTTGATGATTCTTTCGGCCTTAGTGGCATGGTGAAGCAAATCCTCCATGTTGACATATGGCACCATCTCCACTTTGTTGGCAATCTCATGGTTAAGGCCATTGATGAATCTAGCAATGGTAGCCTCCTCATCTTCAATGATATTGGCTCGGCTTAGTGTCATCTCCAAGTCCTTATGATAGTCCTCCACACTCCTTTGGCCTTGCACAAGCCTTTGAAGTTTGAGGTGTTGATCTCTATAGTAGTAACTTGGAACAAATCTCTTTCTCATCATGGCTTTAAGAGCTCTCCATGTATTGATGGGTTCCTCCTCATTCCTTCTCCTAGAAGTGACAACCTGGTTCCACCATACAAGAGCATAATCAGTGAATTCAATAGTAGCCAATTTAACTTTCTTTTCCTCAGAATAGTGATGGCACTCAAACACCATCTCAATCTTTTGCTCCCACTCCCAATATGCATCTGGATCACTCCTCCCTTGGAAAGGTGGAATGGTAAGTTTGATGGAGCTTAGATTGTTGTCCTCCCTTGGCTCCCCCCTCCTTGGAAGCCCATGGTCATGCCAATGCCCTTCTTCCTCCTCGGGTTCTTCTCTCCTTGGACCTCTCCTTGGTTGCAAGATGGGATTTGGTCTCCTTGGCAACCTCAAGTCAATGTCCTCAATCCTCCCCACAAGTCTATTGAGAGTTTCTTGAAGCTCTCTCATGGTTGGCTCATCATTGTTTCTCACTTCCATCCTCCTATCCTCCTGGCCCTCCATACTCCTGAAAATAACAAAGATCCTCACAAACACTCACCTCACGTGTTTCACTCAAAAGATGAACACTCAAAACACTCAATTTGTTAGTGAGATATTGCTATTCAAAGAGTTCTCAAAAGTTCTAAGAAAACTATCCTCAAAGCACGCAAGAAAACTTGAAGTTTTGAAGAACTATTTTGACTCCAAAAGAGGTGGGCTAAAAAAACTTTAAAAGACTCTAAGAAGCCCTTGCAATGGATGATCACAAGAACCACAAAGAAAGCTTTTTGGCTGGAAAAACAATGGGATAGGTTTTGGGCACAAAAACTTTCAACACTTTGTGAAAAACTTCTCTTTTTGCAAGCTTTCTTTTCTTTGTTCTTTTCTTTTCTTTTCCCTTTTTTTTTCTCTTTTTTTTTTTTTTTTGCTTGCTGTTTTGATGCTAAACAAACATTCTCCTTGAAATTCCTTGCTACCAAAGACAAAAAGTCAGTTTTCTATTCGGCCAAAACAAGAAACTATTGAAACTTGCACAATTTTGAAACAACTTTTGGTACCGAAACTTCCTGAATTTGGATCCTTCTTTTTTTGGTGTTTTCTTGACTCTAGGATGCTGGAAACAATGAAAAAAAGAGAGATTAATATGGCTGGACATGAAACAGAAAGATAAGAAATAATTAGGGACAAACAATTTGAAACCAAGAAAACTAGACAACACGAATTGACTTCTTTTTGGTTGTTTTTGTGATTTTCGGACTTGAACAAGGATGGAATAAAAAGGACAGACCTGAAACAAGGAGAAAAAGGATTAAAATAGAGGATTAAGACACAAATTTACTAAACAAAATTGAAAGAAAAATGAAGAGAAACAAGAACACAAAGATATGTCCTTCAATGGAACCTGTGGCTCTGATACCAACTGATGCGAACCCCTATGGTATAATGACCATGAAACGTGCCCAAGATGTGATTCAAGCTCCGCAAGACATCAAAAAGACTAGGTTTGAAACCCCCACCCCTAATCAACCTGTGATTAGAAACGAGAAGTATAGAACTCCAAGAACACAAGCACACTTGTGCACCAAGGCAGTCCACAAAGAACCAAAGAGAAAAACTCTCCAAAGAGCAATATTATTTCAGAATTAATCTATGTGTTTACATCTAGAATATGTGCCTTTATATAGGCCTAAACTAGGGTAAACATCTGGGAAAAATTCGCAGCCTAAGTCCCTTAGGAATCCTAGATACAAAGACATAGGAAATCCAAGTCAAATTAGGACTCTAACTCCTAGTTTGAACAAGTTTAGTGTATGCAGCGTATGCCACTTGTCCAAAATGATTCAAACTTCTTCTATAGCATAAATAAAATCCTAAATAATGTATCTAAATATTAATTGAACGAAAATAAATTGCAAATACAAGATTAAACCCGAAAACCCCCAAATAGCCTTTTCGGGTGCATTTTTGGGCACTTTAGGGCTTTCACTTGTATCTTCAGTTCCCAGCTTGAATCTTTGAGTTCCAATGGCATTAATCTTTGTCTTAGATGTGGAAAAAGAGGTCTGGAAAGTTAGAGCTCAAAAATCCAGCTTATGGGCACAAAATGCATCAAGAACACTTAAGGGGGCTCAAATGGTGAACTTTGAGTGGTGTCCTTGGTGTCCTTGCTTTGTGGCTTGTCTAAGCACTCTAGAACTAAGTACCAAGCATGTCCATCATCTCCATATGGTGTCTTGAGAATTCCAGTATCTCCTTGTGAAGTTCCATGTCCATTCTCCATGAAGAAACTTGAAACAAAGCCTTGTAGTGCACTTGAGAGCTCCTTAGCTTTCTTCCTTGTCATAGGTTCACTAGAAACCTTCAATGGGTCCTTGCATTCTCCATGTGTGCCTTCCTTGATCATATCACATTTGGATGAAAGAAGCGGTCGAAGCAAAAAATCAAGGCTGGCGACGCGTCGCCAGAAATCACAAACTTTGGCAATGCATCGCCAATGATATCAACGTTCTGTGACCATTATCTCATCTGGCGACGCGTCACGAGAATTCGAACCCAGGTTGGTGACACGTCACCAACGTTCACTCTGTTTCACCGAAATTGCACATTTCTGATGGTCCCCCACTCTTCCCACCTGGTGAGCTGGCCTTGTAGAAGGATTATTATCCCTTTAGGGTTTAAGGGATAGGGTGTATAAATAGAAGGAAGAAGGAAGAGCCCACATGACCTCCCTTGGCTTATTTTCGTCTCTCATCACTCTTGGAGATTATTGATCATCAAGGAAGCATTTGGGAGCTTGAAGAATGGGTGATCATTCCTGGGAGCTTAGTCTTCTAAGGGTTTTCCTAGGTTTCCTCTTTTCTCTCTTTTATTTGTTGGAATTTCGTGGATATATTTTTCATGGGTTTGTTGTTGATACAGATTATGGGTTATGAGTAGTTTGCTTTATCTCTCTAGGATGACATTCCCTATCTTGCTACTCAATGAATTTGTATTTGTGATTATGGATGGGATTCTTTTTGTGTTGCCCTTTTCATTGTGCTTAATGTTGAGTGATGGTAGGCCACCATACATAATGTGCTAGTTCACATAATCCTTGAGAGAGGATTAATAGGTGAGTGAAGAGAAGTGGAGGGGGCATAATGGCAACCTAGATTAGAGGTAATCTAGGTGGTTATTAGGTATCAAAAAGACGTTTAAACCTTAACCACTCTAGGTTAAAATTGCAGCTTGAGTAAGGCCCAAGTTAATTGAGGGTGAGCAAGGACTCATTTTGAGAAAGGAGTTTTTGAAGTTAGATCCTCATTACCACACAAGGAAAACCAATCTTGAGGACAAAGTTACTTGGGTAGCAAGGGGTAGGAGTGGAGTCCTAGGGAGATAGTTGCCTTATTTCTAAGTTCATTTGTCAAGTTTCATTTAGCACCTAGGGAATTCATTTAGTTTAATTCCTTCAAGTACCTCATTAGGACCAATCACCTTCTCTAGATTCACTTCTTTCTCATTTTCAATTAAGTAACTTGAGTAATTTGAATTTCAAATCTAGGAAAAGTCACCAAATTCCCTTGGGACGATACCCCTATTCACCTTTGAGTACACTACAACTCTATGCGCTTGCGGGTAGTTAAGGGTTACAAATTGATAAACTCTTAGTTTTACAACAAAGTTTTTGGCGCCGTTGCCGGGGAATTTTGATTTGATTTTTACCTTGGTTATTGAAAATTGGTTACTCTTGTTCACTTGATCTTAGTCCTTATAGTTAGTGTGTTCTTTTTTTTGTCAAATTGTAGGTACATCTAGTGCATGACCCGGAGCTTTTGTTCTCACTTGATACCACTTGATCTAAAGATTTAGAAAAGCTTGAGGGAACTTCGGTTAAGAAGCAAGGTGATTGAAGAAGGAGATACTAGTACCTTCGATTCTGTCAATATGGAAGGAAATCAAGAAGATAACATGAGGAACCTTGGAAGAGAAAGGAATGTCAATGCCATGGATCACAATGGAGTTGAGGAGGTGAAGGACAATGGAAATGGTGCTAGAAGAAGAGGAAGACTGGTGCTTGATTACTTTTTCCCTTAAAGAGTGGAGGACCAAGACAACATGATAAGACTGGTGCCGCTTCAAGGGCAAGCTTTCATGATTCGTAGCCATGTTCTCCAATTGGTTGAAGCACACCCATTCGGAGGAACCCTTGATGAAGATCCAAACAACCATATCAAGAGGTTTGTTCGTCTATGTGACACTTTTGATTTAGATGGTGTAAGTGAAGATGCGAAAAGGATGAGACTTTTTCCCTTTTCTCTTGTGGATGAAGCATCGGAATGGTTTGAGAATTTGGAGCCTACATCAGTTCATACTTGGCAAGAGTTATATGATGCATTTATTCAGAGGTTCTTTCCATCTCAAAAAGCATTTGAGCTTAAGAATGAGTTGTTGGCATTTAGGCAAAATGAATGGGAGTCACTTGCGAAGGCATGGGTGCGTTTCAAGAGGATGGTGAAGAGGGTTCCAACTCAAGATATTGATCAAGCTCACCAACTTCATCTTTTCTACAATGGTTTGAGTTTGAATACTCGTTTGCAAGTTGATGTCGCCGCCGGTGGTTTCTTGTTGTTGAAAGATGTAGATGAGTGCTTTGAGTTATTGAACAACATGGCCAAAAGTCTTGAGCTCAGTGGAAAATGGATCCCAAGGAAAGGAAGTGGATTGTATGAAGTGAACAAAGATACCTCTCTCCAAGCACAACTTTCGGCACTCACTAGCATGGTATCCAAGTTGTCAAAAAATCAAGATAGAGTGAACTTGCAACAAGCTATGGCTAGTGAAGATGTGGATGAAGTCGAAGATGTGAACTTTGTGGGTTATCGAAATCCCTACCCACCCAAGCAAGGAGGAGGGAACTTCTTCCCAAGGAGTCGTCAACATGAAGGATTCAATTACTCAAATCCCAAAGGTGCTATGCAACCACAAGGTGAGACCTCTAATGAAGCGGAAGCATCTTTGAGAGATTTCATGAAGGGTATGATGGGAGAGTTCATGCATGAAGTAAGAGGGATGGCAAGTGGACAAAACAAAAAGATCGGTGCATTGGAGGATGAAATGAAGACGATGCAAGCTAATACTCAAGCATCAATCAAGAATTTGGAGACATAAATGGGTCAACTAGCAACTTCTATGCGGCAACTCCAAAAAGGGAAATTCATACCTAGTGATACGGATGTCAATCCAAGGCTATTACTCTTAGAGGTGGGAGAAATGTGGTAACACAAACTAAGGAGCCACCCATTCAAGAAAAAAATCCTCGCCAAGGATCCACGTATTGGAGAATATTAGAGATGTTCAAGTGTCATTACCTACAAGTGAGGAAGCTAGCTCAAAGGTCAAGGCTAAAAATGTACCCACACAAGAGGAAGCACCCAAGCATATTCCTACCCCTCCATACCCCCAAAGGTTCAAACCCAAGAAGGAGGATACTCAATTTATGAGGTTTTTAGAAATATTCAAAAAATTAGAGATTAATATTCCTTTCTTGGAAGCACTAAATCAAATGCCCTTTTATGCCAAGTTTATCAAGGAGTTGATTACTAAAAAGAGGAAGTTCCTTAATGAGCTCATTTTGATGAAAGAAGAAGCAAGTCCCATCATTCAAAGGAAGATGCCTTAAAGACTCAAGGACCCAGGGAGCTTTACTCTTCCCCTAGATATTGGGTCTTTCCATTGTGACAAGGCTTTATGTGATCTTGGGGCTAGTATTAACTTGATGCCCTTATCCATTTGTAGGAGCCTTGGTCTTGGAGAGGTGAAACCTTCATCTATTTGTCTTCAATTGGCGGATAGGTCATTCACATTCCCAAAAGGTGTTTTGGAGGATGTGTTGGTTAAAGTTGGCAAATTTATATTTTCGGTAGACTTTGTGGTGTTGGCTATGGAGGAAGACCGGAACATGTCGATCATACTTGGGAGACCATTCCTTGCCACCGGGAAGGCCTTCATAGATGTGGAAAAAGGTAATCTCACATTGAGAGCTAATAATGAGGAAATTACTTTTAATCTTGCTCAAGCCATGAAATCTATTGATGATGAGGTGCCCAAGTGTTCTGTGATTGATGTGATTGATTCTTGTATTAAAGAGAAAAGAGATTTGTTGCTTATAGAGGATCCTATTGGAAGAGCACTAGTGTTTGGAAATGCATGTAGTGAGGAAGACCATGAAGTGATGGGCACTCTGACAACTCTTGATTCTTGTGGGAGGTTGCAAACTCCAAGAAAAAGGGTAGAACAACTTTTATCTTGTGATTTCAAGGAAGAGCTCAAGTTGGAGTTAAAGCCATTACCAAAGATCTTAAGTATGTTTATCTTGGCAATGAGGATTCCCTCCCGGTGATTATTTCTTCTACATTGACCACTTTGGAGGAAGAAAAATTTATTCGAGTTTTGAGGGACCATAGAGGGGCGATAGCTTGGTCTATCTCTGACATCAAGGAAATTAGCCCGAAAATTTGCATGCACAAAATTCTTATGGAAGATGACTTTAAGCCTTCCATTGAAGCTCAAAGAAGGTTGAATCCGAAGATGAAGGAAGTGGTCAAAGAGGAGATTGTGAAATTGCTCAATGCCGGTATTATATATCCAATTTCGGATTCTCAATGGGTGAGTCCGGTGCAAGTGGTGCCTAAGAAGGGTGGTACAACCGTGGTGGGCAACAATAATAATGAATGGATTTCTACTCGGTTGGTTACCAAATGGAGAGTATGCTTTGATTACCGGAAGCTCAACAAGGCTACCCGGAAAGGCCATTTCCCCCTTCCTTTTATCGATCAAATTTTGGATAGGTTGGCGGGGTATGAGTTTTATTGCTTCTTGGATGGTTATTCGGGGTATAATCAAATTGCGATAGCACCGAAGGATCAAGAGAAGACTACTTTCACTAGTCCTTGGGGTACATATGCCTTTCGAAGAATGCCATTCAGACTTTGCAATGCATCGGCAACCTTCAAACGATGCATGATGGCCACATTTTCTGATATGGTGGAGAAATGCATGGAGGTATTTATGGATGATTTTTCAGTTTTTGGTGATTCCTTTGATGCATGTTTGGATAACTTAGCTCTTGTCTTGAAGAGATGTCAAAAAACTAATTTAGCTTTGAATTGGGAAAAGTGTCATTTCATGGTTAACTCAGGAATAGTGCTTGGGCACAAAATTTCTTGTGAAGGCATGGAGGTGGATAAAGCTAAGATTGTAGCTATTAAAAAACTACCACCACCCTCCAATGTGAAAGGGGTGAGAAGTTTCTTAGGGCATGCCGGCTTCTATCAGGGATTTATAAAAGATTTTTCCAAGGTTGCTAAGCCTTTATGCAACTTGCTTGAGAAGGATTTGTCTTTCCATTTTGATGAAAATTATTTGGAAGCATTTAAGAACTTGAAAGAGAAATTCGTGAGTGCACCGGTGGTGATAGCACCCAATTGGGAGGAACCATTTGAAATTATGTGTGATGCTAGCGATCTCACCGTGGGAGCGGTGTTGGGACAAAGGGAGGAAAAGCTTTTTCGAGTAATCTACTATGCTAGCAAGACCTTAGATGGAGCTCAACAAAATTATACCACTACGGAGAAGGAGCTCTTGGTGGTGGTTTATGCGGTGGATAAGTTTTGATCCTATATCGTGGGTTCTAAAGTTGTGGTTCACACCGATCATGCGGCAATTAGATATTTTTTCACTAAGAAGGATGCCAAGCCAAGACTTATAAGATGGATTCTTTTGCTTCAAGAATTTGACTTAGAGGTCAAGGACAAGAAAGGATGTGAGAACCTTGTGGCCGATCACTTATCTAGATTGGAAGGCCAAGAACAACCATTGGAGCGACCTATTCAAGAGCACTTCCCGGATGAAAGCTTATTCAAGGTGGAAGGTAAGGTACCATGGTATGCAGATTATGTGAACTATCTAGCTTGTGGAGTCTTGCCACCAAACTTGTCTTACCAAGAAAAGAAGAAATTTCAAGCCATTGTCAAGCATTATCTTTAGGATGAGCCTTTCCTCTTTCGCCGGTGTGCCGACCAAATCATAAGAAGATGCATATCAAATGAGGAAGTGAGGGATGTTCTCCACCATTGTCACTCCTCACCATATGGCGGACACTTTGGAGCTTCCAAGACGTCAAGTAAGGTATTGCAAACCAATTATTATTGGCCAACTTTATTTAAAGATGCATATACTTTTTTGAAAACATGTGATAAATGCCAAAGGTTAGGAAACATTTCTAGGAGGGATGAAATGCCATTACAAAACATTCTTGAGGTGGAAGTGTTTGATTTATGGGGTATAGATTTTATGGGTCATTTTCCTCCTTCATTTGGCAATCATTATATTTTACTTGCGATGGATTATATTTCTAAGTGGGTGGAAGCTATTGCCACCCCTTCTTGTGATGCCAATGTGGTTGTTAAGTTCCTACAAAGGAATATTTTTGCAAGGTTTGGTACACCTAGAGCAATTATCTCCGACGAGGGGTCACATTTCATTAACAAAATGTTGACTCAAGTTCTAGTGAAGTATGGTGTGCGGCATAAAGTGTCACTTCCCTATCATTCGCAAACGAATGGTCAAGCTGAAATTTTGAACCGGGAGATCAAGAAGATATTGGAAAAGACGGTGGGCATCAACCGAAAAGATTGGTCACAAAAGTTGAGTGATGCACTTTGGGCATATAGGACGGCTTTTAAGACACCCATTGGAATGTCCCCATACCAACTTGTGTTTGGGAAAACTTGCCACTTGTCGGTGGAGTTAGAGCACAAGTCATATTGGGCGGTTAAGAAGATCAATTTTGAATTGAAGAGTGCCCAAGAGAAGAGAGCTATCCAATTGGACGAGTTGGAGGAAATTTGCATGGATGCTTATGAGAATGCGAGGATTTACAAGGAGCGAACGAAGTTGTGGCATGATAAGATGCTTGTGAAGAAGGAGTTCCAACCGGGTCAAAAAGTGCTACTCTTCAACTCAAGGTTGAGGCTCTTCCTGGGAAAGTTAAAGTCCAAATGGTCGGGTCCTTTTGAGGTGGTTAGAGTGCAACCGTATGGAGCAGTGGAGCTTGAAGGTCAAGATAGATCCATATTTCAAGTCAATGGTCAACGAGTCAAGGCTTATTATGGTGATGAACTTAGACACATTGGTCAAACCATTTTGGCCGAACCCGACCATTGAAAGAGCTTGTTAAAGGCACCTAGCTAGAGGCGTAAAACCAAGCGCTAGTCGGGAGGCAACCCGATTTCCATTACCTTTTCTTTTCATTTTCATGAGTTAGGTTGTGTTGTCCTTTGTGATTTTCTATTTATTTGGCATTTTCTTGTGTGTTTGTAGGGATGGAAGACCTGTTGGAAGGAAAGTGAGGGGAATGGACAACACTTTCTCAACTTAAGGAGGTACCATGTATTGAATGTTCAAAGGGTATGAGAGTCAGGATGAAAAGTTATGGGTTAGTTTGCAAAATTTTTAAAAATATAAGGATGAATTCGAAACGTTGGCGACGCGTCGCCAAACTGTGCAAAAGTTCACAGAACGTCCATAGTGTTGGCGACGCGTCACCAAGACTGAAACTGCCATTTTTAACTTCATGACTTTTCACTCTTCTTCACTTTTTACATTGCTCTTTTAACAAAAACCTCTGAACTTTCAAACCCTAGCCTTTCCGTAAGCATCATGGTTCAATTTTTGTGTTGATTCTTCTTATCAAGACTCAAAGCAAGTAAGTTTCCTTCATCTTCTTCCTCTCTTCTTCGTCTTTGTGATACGTTTTAGGGCAAATGGTGCATGCTTGTAGAGGTTCCAAAAATTGATTGATTATGCTTGAGTTTCATGGATTCCTGGCTTGAAGTTGATCTAATTTGGATACATTTATGTATTAAGGGTGTTTTGTGCATTGGATTGTGAATTTGGAGTAGAAATCAAAGTTAGAATTTTTCTCACAAAGAGGGCTACGAATTTTCATGGTAAATTCTTGATTATGCTTGTTCTTGATGTTTGATTGACTCTAAACTTGGTATCTACTTGAAATAGGAGTTGGTCAATCTTGAATTGCTACCAATTTGCTCTAGATTGATTGATTTTTAAGTTTGTGCATTTCCGGAAAAGTGTAACTTGACTTCCTCCATAGGTATTTTGCACAACAATGTGGCTTCATGTGTTTCTAGTTTACCTCAATCCTTTGTGTAAGCTGCATCAAGGTGTTGCATAGTGCAAGATTGAACCATTAGTTTGCACCCGGAAGCAAGTTTTTCATATGTACCAAGAGCAAGATTTTTGTATGGACCTTGATGGGATTCTCCTTGCTAACATGTTCATGGGCATACAACTAGTGGCCTTAACTTGGGTTTTTCTTGATGATTTGTTCAATGGGCAAGTGTGTGTTGGATAGTAGTCCAATCCTAACATGCATGGCCCTTACAATACTTAGTGCAATCTCCTAGAATACCTAGGATGGACTTGAAGTAAGATTGTAGATGTTTCACTTATGCATGAGCTTTTCTGATATGGTTTATCAACTTAAAGCTGTGAGTAGTGGTGGTGAAGGTTAATCCTTAAATTTTCATGTGAAGGAAGTTCAATTGAAATTTGTGGTTTTGTAGGAAACATGCCTCGCAAGTCAGTGCCAGTTCATTCTCTGAAAGAGAAGGGGAGGGGAAAGAGGATTTGTGAAGAGGAGCCTCAAGAACCTCCTTACGATAAGAATCGCTTTGTGTCTTCTAGGGCGAACAACTACTTTGAGGGGTGTGTGAATCGCAAGTTCACACCGGAGAGAGGCTTCAACTTCTCGAAGAAAGAAAATGAGGGGATATTGAGAGTGGTAGAGAGGCAAGGATGGCAGCAATGGGTGGCTCATCCTCAAGCGGAAGTGTCCAGAATCCTAATCATGGAATTTTATGCCAACTTGATGGGAGCCTACTATCTGAATCATCAAGCCAAGTTTTGCTTTGTGCGACAGTGCACTGTGCACTATGATGACACGGCTATCAACAGGTTGCTCAACATCAACCCCTTAATTGGAGGATCATTCAAAGAGGCCTCTCTCGAGCAGCAAGCTCAAATAGTGTGTGGTCACCCGGTCAACTGGACATTGAGCCAGGACCAATCTCACAGGAAGCTCTATTTCATCTCTGCAGCTCTCTCACCAGAGATGAAAGTATGGAACTACTTCATCTCCTCCCGCCTCGTCCTGACAACTCATGTTCGGGAAGTTACCCTAGATCGCTTGGAGATCTTATACTGCATTGCTTGTGATTTTCAGATAGATGTCGGCCGGCTCATCTTTAAGCATATCCTTCCCGCCGCTAAGTCAAAATAGGGGAACCTGCCCTTCCCTCAGCTAGTCACTAGCTTACTACTGAGGGCCGGTGTTGACATGGAGGACCCCTCAAAGATATCTTTGGTCATTAGGCCAATTTCAGTGGATAAACTTAGCGGGGGTTCGGAGGGCATCCAGGAGGTAGTGATAGAGGAAGAGGAGGAAGACGCCACTCAGAACCAAGAGCAAGTGGGAGAAGAAGAAGATCAGGAGCAATTTCAGGAGCACTTTCAAGGAGGTGAGGACTTAGGGGGGCGTCTGATCAGCTGATTGACCCGGCTACCGCGACCCTGGCCTCGCTGGCCATAGCACTCAACAAGATGTACATGTTGATGAAAGAGTAGGATGGAGAGTCAGTAGCCCGGTTTCGAATCAGTCGGTGGCTCATTTGTTTCTTTTGCTAAAGAGATGCGCAAGGGCATCTTACTCATTGCCGGCAATTAGGAGTCTCTTTCCGGCCAAGTCCGCTGGGGCCACCAGCAGCAGCAGCAGAACCTCCCACAAGAATACCCTCCTTTCCAACCTATACCACCACACTTCCACCCTTCGGTATACCAGTGATACATGCCGCACCCCTCAAGCCATCCACCCCCCTTTTACCCACACTTCAGCCCTCCCCGTGACCCATCTGAAGGTCCTTCTTCTTTCCCTCCTGCTGGTGGCTCTTCCGGCCAAGACGACATGGGCGAGGAGTAGTAGGGGCGGGAACACCCACCCCCAGGTATGATTCTTGGACAAACACTTTCCATTAAGGACAATGCTATATTTAAGTTTGGGGGAGTTGTTGTTTGACTATCATACTTGATATTCTTTGTTTGTGTTATTGTCTTTGTTTTTGGACGTAGTTGTGTTTCTATGTTTTAGGGTAATTGTGGTTGTTTCATTTAGGGTGCATGTTTCTTGCATATTTAGTTTCTTTCTTTTTCTTTTATTTAATCTTGATAGGTTGCATATAGGTCGATTTTCTTTTGTAGTCCCTTAGTTTTCTTTGTGTTTTTAGGACCCAATGGAAACCATTGTTGCATTTGGATGGATGTGGTTACTAATTTTAATCTCTTGAAGTTTTGATGAATTTGGAAAATTAGCTTTGATACTTTTGGTTGAATCTTGATGTTGTGATATAGTGAGCTTGGGAGTTATGCTATGAACTTGTTCTCTTTTGAGATCTTACACCGAGTTTTGATCTAGAACTTGCCTAAGGACCCAGTAAACTTACAGTAGTTGTATGAACTTGAAGCTTGTTTGGTTTCATAGGAGGAACCTTTCCACCAAATAGCCAATCCTACTACGTTCTCTCATAGTGGGTTCTTTTGTGCTTTACTCACCCTTATTTTGAGTGTTCATTTTCCCTTTGATATACCCTTGAGTTTACCTAAGGTGGAAAATGTAAAATTTTGGGCTTAAAAGAAATTACATTGAGTTGAATAAAGTGGGAAATAATGGCAAGTTTGGGGGACTCAAAAAAAAAAAGAATACTACTCCGCTGTTTCACAATATTGAAGTTGGTTGGGGTCTTCTCCTAAGGCAAGAGTTGATCACAGCTCAAAAATGATACTTGAAACAAGAGTATGATTTTAAATATATATAATAAAGGAAAATAAAATCACCTTGGATTATATTAAGTTAGTAACTTGGGTATAGGCGAAGCTCCCGCTTATACACTTGCTAAACGGCGAAATACATGAAGAGGAAATAGTAGTTAGTTAAGAGGTGTAATGGGTTGGTGAATCTTGGATTGATGCTTGTTCAATTTAATTGTTTCTTTTAAGCACTTGATTTTGTCTTGACCACCTCACTAACTCCATTCTGAAAGCTATCATCCGGCTCCTCCTCTTTTCTTAGCCCAAACTCGCTGCTACCTTTTAAAAAAAAACCATCTGAGCTTTGAGTTTTGTGCAACTTACCGTAGAAGAATATGGTAGAGGGTGTTGGATCTTTTTGCAAGCCTATGGAAAAGAACCTAGTGCAAGCTCCAAGTTAAATGGCACAACTCCTCTAGCAAAAATTGAATTAAATATTAAGGGTCATAACCCCAAGGGCTCCACCTTAAGTAGCAAAACTTCTTTTTCCCTAGCCACCATTTCTTCTTTTGAAGTTAAACTAGTGAATCATTGAAGTTTAGGTGTAACAATTGGTTACCATTGTAGTTTCTTGGTTTTGTGTGTTTGTTTTGTAGGGTAGGTCACTAGCGACTAGCTTAAGTTTAAGTTTGGGGGAATTTGTTAAGTGCATGAATCCACGGTCAAAGTGTTGACTTTTCGACAACTTTGACCGACAATTTCTTATAACTCTTCCCTTTTTGTCTTAGTTTTTTTCTATTTTCTTTGGCTTACTACAGGTGGGGACTGTGTTGCGGACATGGCATTAGAAGCAGACGTGAGCAGGATGGCATTTGGATGAAAGAAGCGATCGAAGCGGAAAATCAAGGCTGGCGACGCGTTGCCAGAAATCACGAACTTTGGCGACGCGTCGCCAATGATATCAACATTCTGTTGAATGAGCCCATCACTTTATGAGATCATCAGATTTTGCCACATAAAATTACCATATTTATGTTAAACTCTCGAGAGTTAACAGATTTGCTCCAAAATTTTTAATTTTTCCTATAACTTTCTAAAAACTTTCAATTCACACCTAAACTCTTCCCTTTCACCTACACTAACCTTAAGGACCTTTAGGGCTCCAAAATAGTACCTAAACTAAATTAATTTCTATTTTGATCCTAAAAAATTAATTCCTATTTTGATCCTAAATAATGATTCTAAATTCCTAAAAAATTGTAACTCGAAGTGACAACATAGTTTAAATGCATCTGATCTACCAACTTCCTAAGTTCTAAAATGACCGAGTTTATAGTTCCATGAATCAAATTTGCAAAGTTTTAAAATAGGTATTTTTATTAAAATAATTGTATATTAATATATTTATTTCTAGTTAAATTAAATTTTTTAGATTATTTTTTATACCTAGTAATTTTTTTAGTTATGAGGTACCAAAATTTTGAAATTTTTATTTTAGTCACTCATGAAAATTGCAATGTGGGTCTTTAAAGTTTTCAAATGTTTGCATCAAAAATCAAATTTTTTTTATTTAAATTTTAGCAAAATCTAAATAAAAAATTGAATTAATCTAGTTATTCTAGCTTATGCACTAATAACTCGATTAGACCTGAATCTAACCTGAAACCTAATTAACCTGACCTAAAGTTACCCGAGACTGAAATTGGCTTAACCTGAATTAAACCTAAACCCAAATAAGACTGACCCCAACCCATCCCGAACTCAAAGTCTAATCAACCCGAACCCAAAAAACCTTACCTGAACCCGAATTGATGCTAATCTGACTAAACCCAGACCTAAATGACCTGACCCAAACCCAACCCAACCCACCCAATTACCATCTCTAATTGTGGCCTCCATTGTTTTGGCTTCATTAGAGGCTTTGTTTGGCATACTTAGCCATTTTAAGTAGAAAAGGGTCAATAAGCCTTTAGTTACTTTGTGTCCTCCAGAGTAAGGCCTTATGTTCTTTGAGAACACTTCAATAATTTCTCAACAATGCTTGTACTCAAAAATTGAGATTTACACTAGGCAAAGTATGGTTGTAAGTCATTCAAGTGATAGTTCCATGGTAAGACTTTACTATAAGAATCTAATAATTCAAACATTCCTCATCTACATTCCTTTTTATAGTATACGGGTCATCCCAACTGCATCTTAAGGCACCTTGGCCTAGATTCCTTCCTGTCAACTCTGATTTCACAAGAACCATCTGACCTACCCTGAATCTGTTTAATCTTCACCTTTGCAACATGAACCCAAGCCATACTCTATCTGAAGGCACTTATATGAATCCTAGTGCCTTCCCTTTAGTCTTCCACAAGGTCCAACTTGGCCTTGAGGGCTTGTTGTTAGCTTTAGCATTGAATATTTGGACCCAAAGGGATAACTAAGCTACATCTAGCATGACTGCCTCTATTCCATAGACAAGTGCAAAGGACTTTGTCCTATTCGAATTTAAGGGTTTTTCTATAATCCCATACCACACTTTGTAACTCTTTTGCCCACCTTCCCACGATATCGCCTAACATCTTCTTAAGCCTTTCCTTAATGGTATAAATAGTGACATCTACTTTCCTATTAGACTATGGAAGGGTGATGGGGGGAACGTAGAGGCATATGAATTTCTCCTCAATGAATTTATTTACTTTGGCATTATCAAATTGTTTCCCATTGTCATTAATGATAGCTTGTATGCATTTGGCAGTGATACTCAACTTCAACCTATTTAGTAAAGTAATTGATGATAGTGATACAATACTTCACTTGTCCAAGAGTAGTGGCTAATTTGACTTTTGAAGAACGCAATCTTTAGACCTATTGATTTGATAGGAATGACGTCGTTGTTTTAGCTCTATTGCATCTTTCGTGATTGTTGGCCACAAGTATCCTTGTGTTAGCATTTTGTTGGCTAAGGATTCAAATTCAATGTGGGAATCACAATTTCCATCATGAATTTTTTGAGGGCCTTAAGCCTATCAATTGGTCAATCACTTTTATAGGGGTTCTGAGAATCCCCTTATGTACTAATGCTTGGCAATGATAAAAAATTCCTCTTGAACGGACCCTTACCCTTCTATACTCTTTGAGGGTTTTACTCAAATTTTTTGTTTCTAGGTAAAGCCTTATCGGCTTTCTATAGTCATCATCCTCGAGGGCTAACTACTCAAGAAAATGGATTTAGGGCTCCAACAGCTTTTTTCTCATGGTCTTTTCTTCGCCTTTTGATAGGGCATTAGCCCTCATGTTCTATGGCCTCAATACTTTTTCAACCTACACATAATCAAATAATTTCATTAAATTTTTAACCAAACTTAAATAGTTACAGATAGAGGGGTCTCTTACCCCCATTGCCCCTTTGGCTTAGTTAGCAATTGGCTTAGAGTCACTATAGGCCCCTAGTCATCGTACCTCCTCTTAGCTAACCATTTTCAGTCCTGCTATCAAGGCTCATATTCTGCCATGTTGTTGGTGACTGAAAAATGAATCCTATTCTACAATGTTTCTTCCATCTCAAGAGGTCCCTTGAGGATGACCCTTGCCCCGTGTTAATCTTGGCTAGATGCCCCATCGATGTACATTTCCTAGAAAGGGTCATCCTTTTCTTCATTTTCATCAGGGTATCCCTCCAATGGTGACATCTATATGATGAAGGCTACCAAGGCTGCTCTAATAGCCCTTTAGTGTGAGAACCCTAATTTGATCAGGTAATTAATTTATTTTATTTACATAATCATTGATATGATTACACTTGCAAGCTAGGTTTAAGTCAAGTTAATGAGTCAAATAGTACTTAGAGTTCATAGGATTAAAAATCTAAGGTAAATTGACCACAAGGGCAACTAGGGGCATTTTGGTAATTTGGCATGTCAAAGGTCAAAATGTGACCAAGAGAGATATAATTGAGCTTCTAGAGGTGAAATGAACATCTCAATGAAATTTGAACTTAATTTGACCAAAGATTAGCTTTTTTTTGCTAAGGAAGCAAGGAAGGGCAAATTGGTAATTTTTAGCTCAAATATGGTAAAAAGGGGTCTGGGAAGGTGAAAAATGGTATTCGAAACTATTTTGTGAAATTTGGTGAAGTTTGAAGTTAAATTGACCAAGTTTGAGACTTTTCTTATAACTGAAGTTAAAAGGGGCATTTTGGTAATTTTGGTTAGTCAAACTTGGTCGAACCTGAGTCAAACCTGGAAAACAGAGTCAACCCTGGTCAAGGGTAGGAAAATACATGGTTGGAAGTGGAGGAAAGAAATTCTAAGAATTTAAGTGCAAATGGAGATATATTTGAGCATTTTATGGAGGTAACTTCATTTTAACCAAGGGTTATGATGTCTAAAAGGCACTTTCACCCCAAGCACCTCTTGGAAAATTTAGGGAATGTGGAAAACTGGTTTTGAGGCAGGAAATAAGCTTCCAAAAACGTGGAAGAGCCCCCATTTCCCTTAGTTAAAAAGGCTAAACCACTACTAACCATGTAAAGGCCTTAATCTTCTACCATTTTAACCCTTTCACCCATTTTCCATCCTTATTCATCCACAAACACTCCAGCTCACTTTCTTCTCTTCCTCTGCCATTTACCATGTCCAAAAACCTCAAAAACATAGAAACTCACCAAAAGCATGAAGCAAAAATAAGAGAAAAAGAGCTTGTAAGTGAAAAATCAAAGAAAGAGTGTGTTTGTTGTAAGGGAGGGCTTAGGAGTTTAGTTTCTTTCTTCTCCAGGAGGTGGCCACGGTTTTGGGCTATTTATTTTGAGGTGAGAAACTTTATTTTACTAGACCTTGGTTTCCTTTTCTTTAAGCAATAACCTTTTTCTCATAAAAACCCATGGTTGTTGAGGTTAAGCTTGGTGAGAGGGAGGAGAACTGTGGAGCTTTGAAAAGGAGTTTTTGTTTGAGATTTTCTACCAAGGTGAGGAGGACTTTTTGGTTTGTTTATTTGTAGTAAAAAATGTTGCCCCTAGGCTCAAAATGTGTTGATTGGTCAAGTGGTTATTTTACTATTTAGTTAAATGACTCAAAGGAGACTAGGAAAGGACTCTTGGTGCTTGAAACTTAAGCTTGCAAGGTGGTGATCTACACAAGGGTAAAGTGTTCTAGCCCTTCTATCTTTTCAAATCTTTGGCCATGTTTTAGCTTTTTTTTTAAAGCTAGGACAAATGGTAGGACAAAAAGGGGATAGGGTGACCAATAGAGCCAAAAGGGGCTCATGTGGCACTATGGTCAAACCTAGCTCCTAGTTTAGGAAATAGGTGGTGTACTTAGTGCATGAGCTATAAAATAGTGTATGGATCAAGCATTGGGTGCTTGGTAGATGAGTGCGACTGAACCTTCAAGGTTTGGCAAACACAAGAAAAGCAGTCCTCAGTTTGGGTGTGTAGGTGTTGTGATCTAGCTCAAGAACTCAATATGTGGTTGTGCGTGTATGGCACGGGCTCCTAGGTGCATGAGTATTTTGGGGTGCCTAAGAGCATGGTGAGTTGGGTGTGAGAAGGTGCACATGCGTGTGCCAAAGGGGTCACGCAGTCATGTGTGCCTAAGGGGCTCTTGATGGCACACCCAAGGTGCGGTGTTCATATGCCTACGGGCTCGTGGCTATGCACACCTAGGTGGTCGTATGTCCTAAGGGCTTGGTTTCCATGTGGACCTTGGGTTATGCTTTGGGCATAACCCATGTGGAGGAGCCCACGGTAGAAACCCTAGGGCCCAAATGGCACTCAAGCCCACTAAATGACTTGGGCCACAAATAAGCAAACACATCAGCCCAATGGGGCGTAAGTCCCAAGATGGGGCAAAATACATCCAAGGGCACTAGGACACACATCAAATTGGGTCAAACCCTACTATATACAATAAGGGAGTTTTGAGCTAGTGAAAGCTAGCAAGCTCAAGGGCAAATGCAAGGATGCATGCCTAAGGGCAAAAATGGACCGATGGGTATTTTGTTTGTTTGCTTGTTGTTTTTTTGTTTGTTTTCTTGCATGAGAAGTATGAAGAGTCATGCACCCAAAAGGGCATGATATGATGATCATTGTATAATACTCCACGTCATAAGAGCTCATGGCATACTCATATAGTTTATGGGCAAGGTTTATGCATGCACGGCAATATGTGGATATAGTCCATTTGTGTGATGTTGTTATGTATTGTTTGTTTTAGAATGTCTTACTAAGTATTTTACATACTTACCCTTATTGTTAATGTGTAGAATAGACCATCCAGGAGACAAATAATCCACAATGATTATTTGATTGTTTGTTAATTTCTCATAGGTACATTTTGTATACACTACATGTTCATTTTTCATATGTTGCATGCACTTATGGTCAGAGTCTAACTCCAAACTTATTTGCTTCATAAGGACTTCTTGGGTCGCTCTTCGCTTGGGTTTCTCTTTCCTAGGCAAAGGTGGGCTTACCAACCTTTTGGGTCATGACTATTTTATAGCACAGTGGTAGTAGCTAGTAGAAGGTCTACTGGTATTGACTTTGACTTAGCATAACCTTGGCATGTATTCTTATTAATTCAAATTAGGCTTATCAACCCATAACATTACTTGCTTAGGTTGATAGGCAAAAGACTTAGATATTGTGTTGCTATAGTATTTACTTGCTATGAGTGTAGTTTTCATCCATGGTTTGGCATGATATATTATTTGTGTATGCATGAGCATTAAAAAAAAAAATTTCTTACGCGACCACACATATTTATTTCATGTTTTCTTTAAATCTCACCAAACCACTATCTTAGTTTAATAAACTTAAGTATTTTATTGGAACTAAGTAAATGTTTTTCTTAACTCTCAAGTAAATACTAAACGCTAGGCAAGTGGCTAGAATTTACATAGTAAATCTTGGCAAAAGATCCTGGAAACGAGGAACAATTCTGGCCTAATTAAGAGTTTGGATTAGGCAACAGAATAATTTAGCCTAATTAAGAAATTAATTAGGTATTTATTAGGACAGTTCCTCACATTCAGGACTCATATTGGATGTCAAACTTGTTAGTGTTGTGCCCAAATAGCCAATCATGAGATGATTGTATTTTTACACATTGAGTCATGAAATTTTATTAAGGCATTAATCCAACAATTATGTTTGTTGTTTTGTTTCTGCGTAAATTAACAAACATAATCGTAACCCTAAAATAATGATATTCTTAAACGTCCCTAGTCTAGTATTATTGTGGAGCGGGTTGCAATAATACATAATGACTAGCATATGTGGAGACTAATATGAGATATGTAGTCTACATATGGGTACAAGTTGGAGAACTTATGTACTGGACCGACCCACCATGAGAACACTACATGGATCGTTATATGAGTGTCATAAGTGATTCTCATAGTGATCATGATATATGTAGTCCTTCGACCTAAGATCATCAAGGTTCCCTACATGTGAGTCACATACTTTGATACTTTCCTTTGTTGCTCGTAACTGAGTGAACTTGAAGGAGGTCATTGGGTATGTCACATATCATGCGGAGGGATTTGTATGATCAAGATGGGATTTGTCCCTCATATGTAACGGGAGTGATATCTTCGGGCCCCTTGATAGAATGAGACTTAGAAAATGCATGGCCATGCTCGGATGAGTTGATATACGATATCAATGTCATCAGCTTAAGTTAGTCTACTCGGTAATCAAGAAACCAAAGATTGGGCTATACAAGAGTGACACATTCCATGTCTCGTGCCTAGTCTTGATATCTTGGACAAAGGGACAATGGCATATATCAATGATGATCATAAAGGTTTAGTCGAATCATCGACAATCTTGTCACTTGGGTAGCAATGATGTGTTGCTAGACACCGCTCATTACTTATGATCATAAATGTGCTTTATGATCATTGCCAACATGGCAAGAGCCTATTGGGTCACACACATAGAGCTATTTGGATCATTAAAGTGCATGGGCTAATTATTTGGGTTATGGTTTCACTTTAATTTCGTATTAATAATGGGCCAAAGAGTTGAGCCATTATTAAGCCCGAAATTAAATCCTAATTGGATTAGGGCTTTGAAACCCATTAGGCCTGGAAGTTGAGTCTCACTATAAATACAACTTTTAAGTGAGAAATTCGCAGGTCTCCTTGCCCTAGCCTCCAAAAATGACAGCCACACTCTTCTCTTGCAATTCCTTGGAGGACGCAAGCTAGCACTGCGAGTGCAAGAGAGACGCATCTGTCGGGACGTGGTGGAAGCGTGGTGATCCCGAGAGGCTCGTGTGGATACCATAGAGAGCCTGAACACGCCAACTGTTCTGGTTTTGTGATTCGACTCTACAGTTGAGTGAGAGATCTCAACCGAAAAAAAGGTATGAAAATTTTCAAACACCCGGTTTACCCTGTTTCACTTCGATCCTGAAGGGTTTCGGTTAAATTCCGCTGCGCTATTTGGCTCCCGAAACCCATCAAAACTTTCCAAGTTTGATAGACTTTTTACAGCCTTCTTGAGTGGTTTGGATTTTAGAGAATGTCCTCCAATAGAAGCCACGTTCTCATGATAATCTAATGAGTCTAGATGTGAGGCGTTAGTTTCCTAGAGGCTACTAAGATGGTACAAATAGCTTTCTAAAATAAATTTTATCTTGACTCAACTTACTAGAAAGTCTTATTGGTGTAGTATACCAGCTACTATTCTACCCCTTCCTCTTTAATTGAGAATGTGCTAATCCAACCTTTGGTGACAACAAGGTACAGGACCAAAAGGTCTTTACAATAAGGTTGCTTTAATGTTGTAAGCTATTTTAGATGATTCTTTATTTGCCTAAGACTTTGTTGCATTTGTTCATCCACTCATACTCCATCTCTTTCTTAAGAATCTAAAAAAGGATGACACATGTCCCTAAACCTAAAGACGCATTCTCTAAGTTCAGTGAGTTTGCCAACTAACTTTTGAATATCCTTCTTTTCCTTAGGGTAAAAAATTTTCAAGAATGCGTCAATCTTTCTCCCAGAGACCATTAAGTTTATGAATTTTCCTCATTTAACCCCAAATATGTGCTTCTAAACATTGAGACATATGTTGAACTGCCACATACAATGAAAAGTTTCCCTGATGTCAATGACATGACAATCTAGGGCTCTACTTTTCATAATCATGCCATCACATGCACCTTCATTTTGCGGCCTAGTTGATCTGTGAAGGCTTTGTTCATTAATCTTTGGTATGTTGCCCTACATTCTTCAACCCAACTAGCACACATTGATAGCAGTAGATAGCCATTCCTGTGGTAAAGGTAGTCCTTTCTTCATCCTCGAGACTTATCCGAATTTGGTGGTGCCTATTAAAGGCATATATGAAAGTCAAAACTTTGAATTCTATGGTGGCGTCAACCAGCTAATTAAATAAGGGAAACAGATAAGAGCATGTAGTCCACTCACATTCACCAATCAGTGCTTTCTTTCTTAGCTAAGGCCACGTTGGCCAACCAATCAAGGTATCGCATATCCCTATTGAAGCCTGCCTCTCGAAGCCTTTTAACCATGCCCTTAATAAAGTATCACCTTTCTAGTGCCATGTTTCTCTTTTCCTACTGGACTAGCTAAACTAAAGGGTCAACTTATAATTGTGTGTGATGAACTCGGGGTCTATTCCTAGCATGTCACTAGGACACCATTGCAAATATATCTATATTAACGTATAGAAATTCAATGAATGAATTTTTTTTTATCTTATCAAGAAGGTCCTTGCCAACTCTGATTGTTTTGTCGGGGCTTATCACCACCCCCTTTGACTCTTTCAAGATGGGTAGGTAGGGCTCTTCATTCATTCTCTTGGAGTCAGTCGGTACTAACTCCTTAGTGCCCCAAGACCTGTGCAAGCATGTAATGTAACCTCTTCCAACTAAAACATGGCCCACAAAAATAGTTGCATCCCTGAGAAGGGTAGCAAAAAACACTATTAGCTATTTTACATTAGCTCTGATATGAAATGATACCTTGATAGGCCTCCTAAAATGTGTTGTATGAAAAAGGCACATCCAAACTTAGGTATTTAAAAAATTAGAAGTCATAGACCATGCTCGGCAATTTAAAGGCCTTTAAAGTAAGGATCTTGTCTCTTTCAACCCCATATGTGGTACCAGATATAGTGCTAAGCAAGGATCTTTGAACCTTGATTTTATCCATGAGTGATGCAAATAGCATGTTAAAGTCAGCTCATGTCCAAGTACTATTGCTCCACATAATCGCTTTTGATGCGGGCCACCATGACAATGAGGTTGACATGGGGAACCACTACATGTGACTGTTTGCCCTTACGAGGATGTTTTAGGGTTTGTTACCTCCAATTGGGAGATCACATGTGCCTACCTCTCTGTAATATGATAACGACTCCTTTTTTCGTAACCATGTGGACAACCCAGCAACTGGTCCTAGGTTTTGGTAGTCATCTATCCTAGGTGATCGAGCCCTCTCATGCCTTCGGCTTTGATTGGGCTCTCAGTCATCCTCATCTTGTCTACAGGACCTCTTCTTTTATCTCCTATGGGGGCAATCTAGATAAGCTACTAACTTTCGTTGCTTTAATGCTCTCATTAGTTCCTCGATCAAGTCCCTCAGCAACCACCACTGCTTGATGTCATGACCATTATCCTTGTGGCACTGGTAATACTTCAAGTGCTCTTATTGGCCATTGGATGTATAGGTTGAGATCATTTAAGTCACCATATCATGCCACTCCAAAGCGTACAGAATATTCATCCTAGTGTGCCACAATTGCTATTATAAGGTCCCATGCCCTTAAATCCTTTTTTTTTATGTGGACCCATTGTCTTTTGGCTTAAGGTGTTGTTTTTTAGGAGTTGGCTTGTTATGTTCCTCTACATGCATGTACTTGGTTGCTCGGTCCAAGAACTCCTTTATGTTCCTCACAGGATTTTCAAGCAAGTCCCAAGCCAACCTAGATTCTCTTAACAAGCCTTGGGTTTTAGCAATTAAATGTTATTCGGGGGAGAGTTCATGTACCTTTACTACCTCGACATTAAAGCGTGTCATGAAGTCCCTCAAAGAACCATCTTTCCCTTGTCAAATCTTCATGAGGTGGCATCTTAAGAGTTAGTCGACTTCCTAAAAAATGATGCAAAAAGCTCTTACGAGAGATCTCAAAAATGGGTGGAGCTAGTGGCATATATTTATTCCAAATCACGCCCCTGTTAAGGTCAAACAAAAGGCTCTACACATGATGACATTTTTGGCACTCTCTAGCCTCATATAAGTGATGTACCATTGCAAATGGTTGATGGGATCTATCAACTCTCAAAGGGGTGGAACTTGGGCATCTTGAAGCGTCTGTGGGTCAGCACATTATTGATCTTGTCCGTGAAGGGCTGGAACCACATATAACTAATATCCACCATGGGCACTGAGTTTTGAGTTGTTCTTCCAATTGATCCATCCTCCCAAGGACCACTTGTTATACCTAGCACCTGGGCCATCAGATCAAAGCCCTAGATGCTTATGGGAGGTCGTTGGGTAGAGGTTTTTTCCTTCGTACTTGATGCTAGGTGATTCCCATCCTCATCTTTTTGAAGCCTAGGTAGCTCATTCCTGATTTTGTGTTGGACTATGGCTTTTACCTACTCAAAGAGCAAGTTGGAGGGCCTCGAATTGGGCATTATCAAGCTTGATGATGAAACTTGCCCTTCTGTAGATCCCAAGGAGGTAAGGAGAGCCCTTCTCCCATAGTCCTTCATCAAGCCTCCGAGTTATGGGTGGCCCCTACCGATTCCTAGGGATTCCACTCACCATTAACCGCATTTTCATTATTGGATTGGCCCTAGTCACCTGTGATCTTGTTGTGCTTACCATGTCATTCCCATAAACAATGCCAAAATGATAACATAAATGGAATGCTACCAACCAAACCAGGTAAAATAGCTTCCAAGCTGCTGCTACTAGGCAATGTGAACCTAAATTGTTGTAATCAGAGACACCATCAAAGCCTTGAATTGTGTATCTAGAGGAACTCTCCAATGGTCAAACTAGCTCTTCGTAAATGGTGAAGTAGCTATGGGGAGTTGTTGTAGAATATACTTTGAGGATGCTGTAGGGGTTAACTTTTACAACACTGAATAGTATCAAATGGTAATGAGAAGTCTTCCCTTTCCATGTTGGAGTCCTGGAGTAGCTGCCTACCTTCTTAGCTAATCAAAGAACAAACCTAGCCCTATTAGACAATCTAGGCCTCGATGTTAGGCTTTAGATGCAATATGATATCACTAAGCATTTCTATGTGCATCTTTCTCTATGTCTTGTTCTCCAAATTTCATCAAAATCAACACAAGCATTGCAAAACTTGATTGCTAATTGGTATTGCCCAACTGAGACATGGCAATGGAATGAAAATGTCCGAAATAATACCTTGAATCAAACAAACAATGAGGAACTCTATCTACTAGGCATGTTTTGAATCATTGCAATAAAAGCATAACCAATGGGGAAAAAGTGGAAAATAAGTTACCAAGACTGAAAGCACAAACAGCATCAGTTGTGTCAAACTCAAAATTCAAAGAAAATAACACACACAAAAGAAGTATCATTCTCAAAAAGTATCATTCTTGAGATTAATAGCTTAGTCTTGAAATAAATGCAACTTCTAGTAAACTCATGATACATACACATGCATCCAGACCATTGCTAAAAAAAAGTGATCAGGCAGTGGAAACAAACGGAACTAAAACAGCAAGTGCACATTCAGCATTTACAAGAATTACTCAAATATCACGAACAAGTGACTGGACGAAATGAAAGAAAAAATACTGGAAAGAAAATATAAGATATTGCACTTCAATCGCATCCACTAGTCAACACATTCAGGCTATAAGGAACAATTTGAACCCAGAAGCACATCTCCGAGGGTAAATCCCCAACCATCCCAAAAAACACTCAGGTAGCTTCGCAGCCATACAAAAACGCCCAGTATATTTACATATTCTCAGAAGGATGAAGAATTCAAGAATCGAATTGCAAGGAAAAGAAAATGACAATCTACACGACAAAAATCTATAAATGGCAGCAGATATAACGCAAAAATTTACTGACTAAGCAAAAACTCTCATATAAACGTTGTTCCTAGAAAGTATGCATTATTTAAGATATTAACACAAGTAACTCAGTTCACATTGATAGAAATAATCAGGGACAGCAATCATGTGCCACAATCCTAGTCTGTGACCGTCCGTCACAGTAACCAATGGTCAGCTTATAATTTTCTGAGTAAAATTCATCAATCTGAAACCCTAGTACAATCAAATGATCAAATGTTTCTCATAATTAAACAGAAATTCACCCAACGAAACTCTTCTACGGTTCGCATATTGCAAACTCTTAAATACAAGCAGAGACACACCAGGTCTATAATTACGCCGTATCACAATCATTCAACAGCAGGGACTAACTAGGAATCACATTCTACTATGTTGATATTGCAAAACTGAAACCATCAAACGGAGAATGACGATACAAAATTTCAAACCCCAAATGAAAAAATATCATTAGCCGCGATGAGTGACGATACTTGCTATGGTTATGTTCTATAAGAATATTGATATTGCAAAATCAACTTGCACATCTTGGCACATGACACATGAAATCAACGTTTATGCCGAAAGAAATTCAGACAGCCATACAGTACTCTTGTTTTTTACGATTGCACAGAACTCCAACTGACAAAGATTCTACAATGGTTCACATATTAGAATCACCTCTTATACCACCAAGCATCACAACGACAAGGAATAACATTCTTGTGTAACTAGCAACCTTTTCAAGAGCACTTAAGCCGAAGTATTTTGATATTGCAAAATTGAACAATGAAACGGGAATAATGAAACGAAGTTCCTAAAAACCGTGGAAAAATATCATGAGCCATCAGTGAAGATAATTGCTAAAGTTATTTTCCATTACGATAATGATATAGCCAAATCAACATGTACATCATGAAACATGAAATCCAAAGTAGAAATTTATGCCAGAGGAATTCAGATCACCAGGCAGTACTACTGTGTATACAATTAAGCAGAAATTCATTCTTCTATAGTTCGCATATAAGAGCAAACTCTGAAGTTTTCTGTACAATTATCCTGTAGTATCAAAATCATTTGATAAGAGGAAACATAGCAATCTCCAAAGGGGGATCCCACAGATTAAACGTTAAAGAGTACATTTAGGTTTCAGCAGTGAGGACAACCATAATGAAAGGGAATCATAAAATAAATGAAGGACTACTAGGAATCACATTCTTGTGTAAAGTATCAACCTTTTCAAAAGGGACAAGCACCGCAGAAGTATAAATTTTTGCCAACATCACTACTACGAATTGCATGCTCACAAATGTTTGTTATCCTCTTGTCATATACATGAGTAAAGCCTGAACGTAAATACAAGCTCTACCACACTTCAAACCATTCAATCTAGTTTTCACTGATGTCACTCTTGATACACATTTCCTCCTTTCTGGAAGTGAAAATTATTATGTCACTACCTCCAGCTAGTTCATGCATCCAAGAGTTTGGCTGCTGTAATGGCATCATAACAAAACTTTTATTGGAGCAAGGACTGGATCCCACAGGGAACTCCTTAAGCTTTTGTATTTTCAATTCATAAGGGAGATTGTGTTCCTTCTAAAGAGGTGTTACCAGCATACTTTACTTTGCCGCACATTAATGAATATTTATGGCAAATACAACCCCAAGAAAAGGTTTCTCTTCTTCCTCTCTAGTTCCTAATTCTCAAGAGCCCACATTAGCAGAGTGATGAATTAATTTGCTTCATTTATCAGAGGGACAAGCGCAACAACTTGAGTATGGAATCACTTTCAAGTGTCACTAGCTGCCTTTTCAAAAGGGATGCTTAAGCAAATGTCTGGCCACATCACTACTAGGAATTGCAATCTTGGAGCAACCAGTAGCCTTACTACTAGGAATCACATACTCAAAGTGACCAGTAGCCTACTCAAAGGGGCCCAAAACTACTAGGGGTTGCATTCTCAATGCAACCAGCAGCCTTACTACTAGGAATCACATATCCAATGTGATTAGTAGCCTACTCAAAGGGGCCGATGTAACTACTAGGAATTGCATTCTCAATGCAACCAGCAGCCTTACTACTAGGAATCACATATCCAATCTGAACAGTAGTCTACTCAAACGGGGACAATGTAACTACTAGGAATTGCATTCTCATTGCAACCAGTAGCCTTGCTACTAGGAATCAATGGTGACCAGTAGCCTACTCACAGGGACGAGGTAACTACCAGGAATTGCATTCTCAATGCATCTAGTAGCCTTAATTCCAGGAATCAACGGTGATCGGCGGCCCTCTTTAAAGGGTCGGAGAGAAAATAAGCAAACTAGGCATTCCCACAATTATTTACTGTTAAAATTCTTTCCCACCAATTCCCACAATTATCGGAGATACAAGCCGAGATGTACTGTTAAAATTCTTTCCCACCAATTCCCACAATTATCAAAACCAACCCATCAAGGAAACACGCGAAAATTAAATTTCTTCTAATATGTCGACCTCTGTCTCAAATCGCAAACCATAAAGCCACAAGGAACCGAGAAAATCCAAAACGATCTGATATCCAAAAGGGAGAAGTAAAAGTCTACAAGTATCAAACCAAACCATCAACAGAACTCGTGGAAAATACCTCTTTTCAAAGAGATCAGCCTCTGTCGAATGAAACCCAAACAACGAAGGCAACTACCACCGACATGGATAATCATGAAAATAACACAAGAGGCACACGAATGACCCACGAATTCAAAAGAACCGATTCAGGATAATCATGCAAATAACAACTGAAAAGTCTCAAGGACGAGAGATAGATCAACATAGTTCCAATAAGGAAAAACCCTCACCGAATTTCCAAACACACACAGAGCCACTACCAATTTCTCCTAGGAAGAAATTTTGCCACGCCGCGTACGAGGACAGAAAGATGTTGAGAAACCCTAAGTCGGAGGATTCTCGCACTTGAAAGTTGAAACGAATTTCACGAGAAAAAACCCCGAAAAAGTGAGAACACCAAACCGAAGCCCAGAACGACTCTCGCAGTCGCAGTTGAGAAGCCGAATCCCTCTCCCAGCACGACTTTATTTATAGACAAAGATGTAACCGTTTGAATTCAAATTGAAAACTGCGCTAAAAGTCCCAAATCTCTAACTTTCATTGTAAATTGGTTCCTCAACCTCCATTACATTGCATAATAGTCCAAAACCTTCATACTTCGTTGCATATTAGTCCTAATTTTAGTCAAAGATTGAATTGGTACAAAAACTCAATTTATAGAAAGAAAATTTTAATCGCTTAAACAGTTAATTAAATATAAAAAAATTATGATACATATTGAGTCTATATAAGAATAATTACCAAATAATTTAAATTAGAATTTAAAAAACTGATATTAGATGAACACGTGAGAATTGAAATTTAAATTACTTGGTAACTATCTTCTAATAAATTTAATGCACATCATAATTTTTTAAAATTTAATGAACCATTTAAGTTATCAATTTTTTTCCTCTCTACAAATCAGATTTTTGTGTCAATACTTTTGTAAGGCTAAGTATTAGTATACAATGAATTATAAATGTTTAAAATCAATATGCAACAAAATGGAAGTTGAAGAACAACTTGTGATGAAAATTAAAGACCTGGGACTTTGGGTGCAATTTATTTGAATTTCAAATCACGCCAAACAAGGTGCTTCGAGTAGGACAACTGCATATTCTAAGAATTTATATTTGTTGACATACGTCCTTCATGTTTTTCCATTTTCCATTTTTTTTGCATTATTTCTGTTGTTATTTTCTATTTAATTTTTTGTCTTTTTTTTTAGTTTATTCCTTTTTTTTTAGATCTAGACCAAAACCATATAAAAGAACAAATTAATAACATTAAAAGAATATATTAAAAAGTATAGATTGATAACCTTTTTGGTTTTACTATCTTTTTTTCCTTCCATCATCTTTCTCTATTTTAATGTTTCGTCTTACCCCCTTTTTCCTCTTTTCAGTGTTTTTTATTTTTTTTTTCATTTTTTGTGTTTTTTATGTTTTTTTTCTATTTAACTTTTTCTATCTCTTTTTAATTTTTGTCCATTATTTTTTTGTTTTTGAGATCTTGACTAAAATTGCATAAAAAAAAATAAATTGATAACATTAAAAGAATATATTGAAAAGTACATATTGATAACATTAAAAAAAACATATTGATAGCATTTAAATAAGGGTTTGAATTGCATGACAAGTGGCAGACACCACAAACAGATCTTGGCTGTCTATGACTGCTAACCCATAGTCACGGACAACCCGGATCTGTCCGTGATATTTGTCATCTGTCACTGTTGGATTTTCCTTTAAATAATATATTAATAACATTAAAAAAAAAAGATTGATAACATTGAAATAATAGAATGATAACATTAGAAAAATATATTGGTAAAATTAAATGAACATATTGGTTTTAGTTCTTTTTCAATTCTTATATGATTTTTTTATGTATTTTTAGCGTGCTCTTATGTTCCCAGTAGTCAATCATTGAATGGTATTTTTTTTTATTTTTTTTTTATTTTTTCAGTTCTTATATGTTCTTTTATTCATTGTTGTGTTCTTTTTTCAGTTCTTAGATATGTAAAAAGAAAAAAAAAGTCAAACATAACTTTTTTTAAAAATAAATCCAAAATATGGAAAAATAAGAACAAGCCTAACAAAAAGAAAAAATAATAACTAATAAAAGAACAAACAATATTCATAAAACAACACACTTGCTAAAATAAAAAAAAAGAACCAATAAAAGAATAAAAAAAATCGATAAAAGAACAAACCTAAAAGAATAGATAAAAGTGATAAAAGAACAAAGATGCACACATGAGCCAAGCTCATGCAAGAACTACTCCTTATTTAATAGTAGTAGTACCTTTTAGGAAATGATATATTTGATTCACAAATATTGATTGAAAAATAATATATTTTGTAGATGTTTTCATACATTATTGGAAATTATATTTTTCCTTTTAAAATATATTCCTTCTATCTTAAGTAAAAAAAATGCAACAAATCTAGATAGAAAAAAAAGGAGTAGTTATATGGTGCACTCATTGTACAATGCTACACCTGTTGGGTTTCGGGAGCCAAACAGCGCAGCGGAATTTAACCGAAACCCTCCAGGATCCAAGTGAAACGGGGTAAACCGGGTGTTCAAAAATTTTCATACCTAATTTTCGGTTGAGATCTCTCACTCAACTGTAGAGTCGAATCACAAAACCTGAACAGTTGACGTGTTCAGGCTCTCTATGGTATCCACACGAGCCTCTCGGGATCACCACGCTTCCACCACGTCCCGGTAGATGCGTTTCTCTTGCGCTCGCAGTGCTAGCTTGCGTCCTCCAAGGAATTGCAAGAGAAGAGTGTGGCTGTCCTTTTGGGAGGCTAGGGCAAGGAGACCTGCGAATTTCTCACTTAAAAGTTGTATTTATAGTGAGACTCAACTTCCAGGCCTAATGGGTTTCAAAGCCCTAATCCAATTAGGATTTAATTTCGGGCTTAATAATGGCTCAACTCTTTGGCCCATTATTAATACGAAATTAAAGTGAAACCATAACCCAAATAATTAGCCCATGCACTCTAATGATCCAAATAGCTCTATGTGTGCGACCCAATAGGCTCTTGCCATGTTGGCAATGATCATAAATCACATTTATGATCATAAGCAATGAGCGGTGTCTAGCAACACATCATTGCTACCCAAGTGACAAGATTGTCGGTGAATCGACTAAACCTTTATGATCATCACCGATATATGCCATTGTCCCTTTGTCCAAGATATCAAGACTAAGCACGAGACATGGAATGTGTCACTCTCGTATAGCCCAATCTTTGGTTTCTTGATTACCGAGTAGACCAACTTAAACTGATGACATTGATATCATATATCAACTCATCCAAGCATGGCCATGCATTTTCTAAGTCTCACTCTATCAAGGGGCCCGAAGATATCACTCCTGTTACATAGGAGGGACAAATCCCATCTTGATCATACAAATCCCTCCGCATGATATGTGACATACCCAATGACCTCCTTCAAGTTCACTCAGTTACGAGCAACAAAGGAAAGTATCAAAGTATGTGACTCACATGTAGGGAACCTTGATGATCTTAGGTCGAAGGACTACATATACCATGATCACTATGAGAATCACTTATGACACTCATATAACGATCCATGTAGTGTTCTCATGGTGGGTCGGTCCAGTACACAAGTTCTCCAACTTGTACCCATATGTAGACTACATATCTCATATTAGTCTCCACATATGCTAGTCATTATGTATTATTGCAACCCGCTCCACAATAATACTAGACCAGGGACGTTTAAGAATATCATTATTCTAGGGTTACGATTATGTTTGTTAAGTTACGCAGAAATAAAACAACAAACATAATTGATGGATTAATGCCTTAATAAAATATCATGACTCAATGTGCAAAAATACAATCATCTCATGATTAGTTTTTGAGCACAACACTAACAACACCTAGGGATAACAATTAATTTGTGTCTAGGTTAGGTTATTTGGGTTTGGATTGAATAGATTTTGGGTTTAGGTTAGATTGGGTTATTCGGGTTTTGGGCTAAATTTGGGTAAGTTGTCAAATTTACTCAGGTTATTAGTTTATAAGTCAAAATGACAAAATCGGTTTAATTATTTTTTATTCAGGTTTTTTAAATTTAAATTAACGAATTAATTTTTTGTTATGCTCTAATTTATGTTAATTTAAATTTTTTTAGTACATTTAATTAAAAAAATTTATAAACATTTTCATCACTATATTTTAATACATATTTAGGTCCTTTCATTTTCTAGTCCACTTAGTCCTTCACCAATAAACTAGACACACAGCAACAATTTTTCTATGCTCCTATTCCAATGAATTTTCTATGAAATTGCTATGAAATGCAACTCCAGTCCAATATTAGTGACTAAATTCAAAATTTTCAAAAATTTTTGGGAAAAATGTAAAGGTTTGAAAAGTTTAGGAACCCATGTTGTAATTATTATGGGTGACTAAACTGATTTTAAAATTTAGATACCTTATTGCACTATACTTAAAAGTTGAGAGTCCAATATTGTAATTTTGACAATTGCTCACCAAGATCACTAAAATTACTAAATATGCAAGTTACTTATTTTGGAAAAACCCAAATATGGGAGTTGTAGAATATGATAGTTCCATCCCAAAATATAGAACTTATTAAATATAGAAGTCTTAAAAAAAGAAAATTACTGAATATGGATGTCATCTTTCCAAAAATGGGCTTACAAAATATGGAGGTTCCAAAAAAAGAAGTTGCCAATGGAAGTCCCTTCCACAAATATGCAACATACTAAATATAGAAGTCCCAAAAACTGTAAGTTATTAAACATGAAAGCTCTTACTATGGGATCTTACTAAATATGAAAAGTAACGAAAGAGTAAGGTTAAGGCTTAAGGTGAAGGTTAGGATTGAGTGTTAATTCTTGTGGTTTAAGGGTTTAGATTTAAGATTCTCAATTTATAGTTAAAGTTAGGGTTAGGGTTCAGGGTTTCAGAGTTTAGGTCAAAGGTGAAAGCTTTGGCTTTATATTTATGGTTTAGGGTTTAGATTTAGGGTTTATGGTAAAGATTATGGTTATGGTTAAGATTATTTTTAAAGTTAGGGTTAGGTTTAAGTTAATGATTTAGAGTTTAGATTTAGTTATAGGATTTAGGGTTTATGGTTTATATTAGGGTTAATTTTTAGGGTTTTAAAGTTTAGGCTTAGGGTAGGTTTAAGTTTATGATTTAGAGTTTATATTTAGGGTTTATGGTAAAGGTTAGGATTTGGATTAGCGTCTGAGTTTAGGTTTTGCAGTTTGCAGTTTAGATTTAGGTTTAGGTTTACAGTTTGAAGATTGAGGGTTTATGGTTAAACTTAGGGTTAGGGTTTGAGGTTTTAGAGTCAATAAGTATGCATTTGAAACAAATAAAAAATTTAAATAAAATATTTTACTACATACTGCATTAAAAATTGGAGGAAAATAATTGAAAGCAAATATTACATTTGTTGCTAATTAAAATATGATTAGGACAAATAAAAAAATTAAATAAAATATTTGTCTCCAATAATTAAATTTAACATCAAAGAAAAATAATTAAATGATAGTACTATATTTTTTAAAATCTCCACCAATTATAGATTTTATGTTGATTTAGGTTAAAATAAGATCTTATCGGGTTTAGTTATCAGGTTATTTCAAGTTTGGGTCAAATTTGGGATTGGCTCAGGTCATTTTAGGCTCGAGTCAATTAAACTTCAGGCCAATTCAAACTTGGGCCATTTTGAGTTTTGGGTTATTTGGGTTTGAGTTTTCTTGGGTTTCATTTTAATTGGCTTTATGTTCAAGTCGTGTGTGTACAATTGGGTTCAAGTCAAGTTATTGTATCAGGTCAAATTTTACCATCCAGAGCTACACTAATAGTTTCACCATATTTACATAACTGCCACCACTTTTAAGGTCACATTATTTAGAAGACTACCATCACATTCAAAGTTGCGAACATCTATTAGGAAATGAACACCCTGTTACAGAATATTATTTTATATTGAATAGAACATTACTTATTACTAAACGGAACTCTAATTAGTCAGCACCCTTAATAGTCTTATTATTTACAAAATAGCCACAACACTAAAAGTCTAATTAATTACAAAATTTCCATTTTATACAAATAGCCAAAAACCTACAACCCAAGCCACATCACACCTTACACTATTACAATTTCTTGCTCCCCACTCCAAAACCTAACTTTGATGATTTCGCTAGCAAAATCAACTCTCACACAATGGCATTGTCATAACAAAATCTATGCTACTCCTCCTAGAACATAAATGCTTCTTCAAATGATTTCGAGTGATTTCTAATCAATTTCAAACAAAAATTTGACTACCACTCATTCCAGTGCCGGTTCACTACCGATTAGGTTTGTCTTCCCCATTTATTCCTTCAACCGTTCATAAGTTTGTTCTTAAAATTAGTAAACTCTTTTTTTGGTTATTTGAAAAAAAAATTCTAAAACTTTCACTAAGAAAAGCAAGGTGATCAAAGAAGTACAACATGCATATAAAAAGAAAATGAAGAATGCTTTGCTCCCAAAAATCAGAACCCAAGCTAATAGAACTACCACAACCAACACAGGAGCATTCAACCTCAATCGCAATCTCACCAACTAACACTTGCAATGAAAAAAAACAACCAATCCTCTAAGCAAGTTGAAAAGAATGTAAGCTTCTAAAACAATGCTTTTATACTTATTTGATATTGTTCACATCTGATTCTTGGGTTCAAAATTCACTATAACAAATTTCATCTATGTTCCATTCTATATACTTGTTTGATATATACTTGCATTTTTCATCATATAATTTCTCTTGTTCTCTACACTTAAAAGTTTTGTCCCATTTTGTAAATTATGTTGTTCAAACACTAAAGCTTGAAAGGTGAGGTTTCATTCATGGCTTTTTATTTTCTAAACTCTAAATACTTAATACTTCTAAAGTTCATTATGTTCAGAAGACTTAAAACAGTAACAAGAGTGATTGCTCAATATTGGAATCAACTATGTTTTGTGCAATTATATATGTTCTATGCATTGAAAAGTGTTATTCAAATCGGTAAACATGAACAACAGTAATTACTTAGTATTAGAAACAACTAGAATGTGATGTTCTATGCAATTATATATGATGTTCTACATATTTAAAAGCACTATTCATATATTATAAGGAATAACATTAATTTTCAATATTAGAAACAACTAAAATGTGATGCACTCTACCTATAAAAAAGAACAACAAAACAACTAAAATGTAATATTTTGTGCAATTATAGATGATATTCTACACACTGAAAAGTGTTATTCATATATTTAAAAAAGAACAACAGTGATTACTCAGTATTACAAAACAACTATAATATGATGTTCTCTACATTTACATATGTTGTTCTACTTACTGAAAAGTGTTGTTTAGGTCAGCAAAAAGGAAAAACAATAATTGCTCAATGTTAGAAACTAAGGTTATTAATATCTCGATTTGGATGTTAAAATCCAGCAAACCTACCATCCAACATCATAAAACCTTGTCAAAAAGTAATAGGACCAGTGATATAATAGGATTAGATAGGATCTCGATTAAGATCTTAAGATCGGTAGGATATTTTGATCCTATTGATCCTACTTGATATTGATTTTTATTGATTACACCTATATTTTAACCCAAATTAGAAAATTTAAGTGATTAGGTCTTTGTTGCCCAAGTTCGACCACTCAAGCTAGTGGTTATATGACTTGAATTGTAAAGTAAATAAAAAAAAAAAAAAGATCTTTTTTCTCTCATTTAGATTACAAATCTTTTTTCTCTCATTTAGATTACAAAACTCGAAACTTCAAAAGCACTTTAATAAGTTTGTTGGTTATTATGTTATTTATATTTATTTATGAATTTCTTTTAGACTTGTATTGGTTATTGTGTTAGTTATGTTGATATATGCTCTACTAGGCTTGAGGTTTATTTGTACTATAACACTAATTGCGTTGTATCATTGTTATGACACTTGAACTTTATTAAGTATATAATATAATTGGTCTACTATATGAATTATATTATTTATTAAAAGAAATTTTTATATTTTAGTATGATCCTATGATTTAAGATTCAATTTTTGGATTTTGATCTTTTATGATGAAAAATGATCTTAGGTAGGATCTCTATCTTAATAACCTTGTTAGAAACAACAAAAATGTGATGTTTTTTAAGTTATATACGATGTTCTACCCCACTGAAAGTGTTGTTCGGATCAATAAAAAAAGGAACAACACATCAGGCTCAATACTGGAACAACTAAAATGTGAAGTTTTGCGTAGTTATATATGTTGTTCTACACATTGAAAAATGTTGCTTAGATCAGTTGTGTCCAGTATAAATTGATGTTGCAAGTTTTTAAAATGTTATTGATCACCCAAAAGTGTTCTCAGTTGATACTAACTACTCATACATTAACTTGCTCCAGTATTAAATTAACACCAAGATAATTCATAAATGAGGTTTTAAACTTGATGGAAACGATATAACATAAACTAACACAAGCACAGGCAATAACTTAAATGTGATTTAAGTCACTATTCCACCCAACGCCTATAAAAGTTAGATCATACCTAGTATTCCTTCTTCAATACTTCAACAAGAATGCATCAAGTTCACAACTCTAAAACAAGCATAAGCTAGAAATCATTAATGTAGGTGTCCACCTGACTTTCAGCTTATCCATGGGAGAGACCCTATAATCATTCACAAAAAGCGACAAAAAGGCAATTGATAACTTTAGTTACTAATCTCCTAGTCACTAGTTTGGAGCTACTGAATAGCAACTAATGAGAGCAACTAAAAAGCTCAATCGCTCCAATTTGGTACAGGCTGGATCTGGGCAACTAAAACCTCAAGTTGCACTTAGCAATGACTGAAACTCACTCATCCCTCTATTTCATTTTTTTTTATTTTTTTAATTTACAGATGTTAAAATTAACATGAAATTAATTATTATAATGGGACATTTACAAAGCCATCCAGGGTTTTGCTTAACCTACACTTGCCCCCCTCTATTTATAAAAATCTACACTTTATCCCTTAATAATAACCTTCATATTTTATGCTAGTGGGGTCAAATGCTTTAATTGCCCTAGGCATTTCCAAATCATTCAAATCAACCGCAAGGTTTATCCCATGCCACCTCCGATTCAATTTTTCCTAAATATATAATATACTTCTAATAAATTTTCTACTTCTGAATAATATCTATATTTATAAATTTAATAATAAATTTTAATTTATAATACATTTCCATTTTTTTAAATCAAGTTCTCATTTTTTATTAATATTAATTTTAACTTCATGTTCATTCATTTTGGTTAATGAATAAAAATTCACGTTCATTTTAGCCAAATTAATAAAGCTCGAATAACGTATTATCTGATACATTTATAAAAATTCTTATTTGGTGTTCAACTAAGGTTGATTTATATTTTTTTATATTTATATCAGTTTTGCACTTGTGATTAGTTAATTCAATAATTAGTTGAGCAAAAATTCATTTGCACTTACTCTTACACTATCTTATAGTAATTTTTAAAGTAACTTATATATAATCAATTTAACAACTAGATTGTTTGTAAAGTACATTCTATAAATTCATTATTAATATATATTAATCATTTGGTAGGCTAAAGGTAAGTATAATTTACTAATATTTTCATTAGGTAGGCTCAAATTTATATAACATTAATTGCCATTTAGCTAAAAATGTGCGTAATTATTGGTATAATGATACAAAAATATTACTATATAATTTATATTATGTGTTACTAAAAAAAATTATAGAATGGGTAGACTTTTTTCAGATGGGTTAGAATTAGAAAATAAAATGAGATTAGCCAAAATATATTTGTCCTTAAAAAATGATCCTTCTTTATTTGAACTAATTGAAAAGTGAATAAGATGTTAAAAAGTAAATATTAATATTAATTACAAACATAAAATTGATCTATAAAATAAATATATATAATAGATTTAGAAATTATTAGTAAATTTATAAATATAGAAATTATTTGGAAGCAAAAAATATATTATATATTTAGGAAAATTTGGATTAAGGTGGCATGAAATGAACCTTATGATTGATTTGCAAGATTTACAAACCTCATTGGCAATCAAAGCATTTGAGCTCACTAACATCACATATGGAGTTACTATTAGTAGGTAAAATGTAGGTTTTGGAAATAGTGGAAGGTTTGTGCAGGTCAGGCCAGACCTTTAAGGGTTTTCTGAAAGTTTTTCTAATATATATTAATACTGAATTTGAATACCATACTTTAAAAATTACTATAAGATAGTGTAAAAGTGAGTGTAATTGAATTTTTCATTATAACTAATTATTGAATGAACTAATCACAAGTACAAAACTAGTACCAAATTAGATGTTTATGAACAAATCGAATAATACATTATCTAACTTTTATTAATTTGTCTAAAATGAACATAAATTTTTATTCATTAACCAGAATGAATGAATATGAAGCAAATATTGACATTAATAAAAAATGTAAACTTGATTTATAAAAATGGAAATATATTATAGATTAAAAATTTTTACTAAATTTATAAATATAGATATTATTTGGACATAGAAAATTTATTAGAAATAAATTATATATATAGGAACAATTGGATTAGAGGTGACATGAGGTGAACCTTGTAGTTGATTTGAATGATTTGGAAACCTTTTGGATAATCAAAGCATTTGACCCTACTAGCATGAAATATGGAGGTTACTATTATGGGCAAACTGTAGGTTTTTGAAAATAGAGGGGATGAGTGTATGTTAAGCCAAACCCTAGGTTTTTTTTTTTGTAAATCTCCCTTATTATAATTATTTCAAACAGATTTTAAATTAATGAAGCCACAAATTAAAATAGAATTAATGTAGCATTAACATAAAATTCAATTTTAGGCAACAAAATTACGTAAATCAAAATTCCCTAAACCCTACAAGTTGAGATGAATGAAATCAAAATAATGATCATCTTCATGGCCTTCATCCAGATGCTAGACAAATGTACCATCCTAAGCTTGGTGCTCACCCTTACCACCAAGTCTGCCCTAGGCACCCTGCACCTCGAGTACCAAACTCATGAGCAGAGTCTGCTTAATCCTGAGTTGAGTATGCTAAGACATCTAGTGCATCTTGGGAATATAAGTATATGTCCCACCATGCTTCTATGTCATGTGTGATCTTGATGGAAGGCCACTCAATCCAAATAGAAGCTAGTAAAATGTCAGCTAAGTCTGTTACAAGAATCCCATCATCAGTGTTGGCCCACTCAATGCCAATGGACGCTAACATTTGTACACTTTGAAGATGAAGCACAAGGTCATGCCATGATTGGAATAAGGTGGAGAGAAAAGCATCATTGAGGTAGGAGAAGGAGACAACTTGGGGAAAGTGCCTTCGATGTAAGAGACAAAACAGCAAGTTAGTTGTCTAAGGAATAAAGTTTTTCTTGTTGGCCTTAGCCATTTTTGGCCCTTTAAGTCAGACAACTTGGACAATTAACCTTCTAAACATCAATTGAGTCCAACCTACCCCCTAAACTTGGAGAATTGGTTT